>PVJI01000107.1:0-385405 GCA_004026765.1 Micronycteris hirsuta | reverse complement strand
ACTCTATCCAGCTAAACTTTCATTTGGAGTGGAAGGGCAGATAAAGTGCTTCTCAGATAAGGTCAAGTTCAAGGAGTTCATCATCACCCAGCCTTTATTATATGAAATGTTAAAGGGATTTATATAAGGCATGGAGGGATATCAACAGGGGAGTGCGAGGGGGAGAGAGGAGGAAAAAGTATAGGGAATAAGTAGCATAAGCGGTAGGTAGAAAGCAGACAGGGGGAGGTTAAGAATAGGATAGGAAATGTAGAAGTTGAAGAACTTACGTGTATGACCCATGGACAAAAACTAAAGGGCGGGAAATGGGGGGTGTGGGGTGGAGGGGAATAAAGGGGGCAAAAAGGGACAACTGTAATAGCATAATCAATAAAATATATTAAAAAAAAAAAAGCTTAGATGAACACGGAAAAAAAAGAAATTATTCAACAGGACTTACAGAATAAGCTTTAAAGGGCAAAAATAGTCCAAGTTCTGAAGGAGAGGGGAATTACTATATGATATACAGATTGCTATTTCTCTGGAATTGTATTATTAAAAATATAATTTCAGGAATCCACACAATTTATCTTGGACACAAAAACTACCCTCAGTGGTCAAATACCATATATAAAATATTAAGTGTCACTGCTATAGCAAGCCTTTTTAGATATTATACATTTACACAACTGCGAGGTAAATTATCCAAGTCATGTCTTATTTTATGTCAACTAAAACAATTTAATTTGTTTATATTAAAAATTTTAAAATGATGGCTCATCTAGCAATTCTACAGCTCTGAATTTATCCAATAGATTTTTCTAGAAAGACATGAAAATACATACATACAAAGCTATCCATTACCCTATTGTTCAAAATAGATAAAAATGAGAAATAACCTAAATGTCAATCAACATAGGACAATTCAAATAATCTATGAACTATTAATACAGTGGAATTCTTTGTATTCTCTCTAAGTACTAATAATGTCAAATATCCAAGATGTCAAACCAACCATTGTGTCTTTTTTAAGAATACTAACAAGAAATATGTATGTACATATACGAGTATGTATTTTTTTTAATGCTCACCCAAGGATATGTTTACTCATTGTAGAGAGAGGGGAAGAGGGGGAGAAAGAGATTGTGAGAAACCCATATGAGAGAAAAACAGTGATCAGTTACCTCATATATGTACCCTGACTGGGCGCGATCGAACTTGCAATCTTTTGGTATAAGGGGCAATGCTCCAACCAACTGAGCCACCCAACCAGGGCCTTACTGAATATCTTCCAAGTGGCAGACACTTTTTTAAGTTCTGGTGACGTAATTCGGAACATGTCATAATTCCAACAGAGGAAGACAAACCAGACAGATATGTATTCAACTAGAGATATGTGCTATGGAGGAATATAAGTATGACGTGCAGAGAGGGTAGATATTGTTTGTGCACACGCACAAACGGTAGGTTAGGGAAAGCCACCCTGATAAAGTGACATCTGAGCAGAAAGAAGTGAGAAAGAGCCATATGAGATCTGGGGAATAAGCACTAAGCTGAGAGGGAACAGCAAGTGCAGCGGGGCCTGGGGCAGGAGAACGCCTAAGCAGAGAGGCCTACTCTGGGCCCACGTGCCTGGGGCAGAGTGACCAGGCACTTTTGGGATTTTGGGTGGTTGTGTTGTTGAGCTTGAACGCTTTCGTTATTGGTGGCTGCTTTTAGGCCAACTATGGTCTGTTTTTGTACTTACTCTCTAGTTAGGGTTGTAGCCCGTGTCTAAAAGGCTAATGGAGAGGAAGGGATGAGGCCAGAAGGTGTGTCAGTTATGCCCAGGACTTAGCCCCCTGAATGAGGGAGACCAGAGGGTAAATACAAATCTATTGCATTCAAGGAAAGTTTACTTTGACTCTTGGTTTTGATGTACTGGCACAATTTGAAAAGTCTGAACCTGAGCTTCCAAAATTATTATTAATCCTGTTCCACTCCTTATCTTAGGCCAAACAATGGCATTAACTTAAAAAAAAACAAAAAAACATTTTTTAGCCTGGCTGGTGTAGCTCAGTGGATTGAGCGCGGGCTGGGAACCAAGCGGTCCCGGTTCGATTCCCTGTCAGGGCACATACCTGGGTTGCAGGCTGGGTCCCCAGTAGGGGCCATGTGAGAGGCAACTGTACATTGCTGTTTCTCTCCCTCTCTTTCTCCCTCCCTTCCCCTCTCTCTAAAAATAAATAAAATCTTTAAAAAAAACAAACAATTTTGGTATAAAAGTATTATGTGCTTGTGAAAAATTAAAACCCTACAGAAACGCTTGAAGTGCGTAAGTGAAAGTTCTCCTTCACTTGTATGCCCCAGATATACATTCATGTATAGTTAAACACAGTACATAAAATAAAAGTTACAATTCAGGGATGCATGGATAGTGACTAGCAGAGCTAAGGAAAGTTCCCTGTCTTCCTGTATAGCAAGTAGATCCCCTTATCCTCTTAAAGTACATTAGCTATCTCTTGCTTGTACTAGGATTTATATGATGTCACCTAATCTTAATTTTTCATTATTTATCCCAAGGAAATCGACTTGAGCCTGAAACAGTTATCTTGGACAACTATTATGGCATTCAGAGGAACTTTTGCTCTGTTTTTTATGCATTTGGATGGGTTGAATCTGTTTTAGAAACTGCCGCTAAGACCTGGGAAGGATCCAAAATAAATAAAATGCTAGGTAAAATGTACAGCAGCCTGCAAAGCAGCAACTTACTCTGTTCTACCTTTTTTTCTGAGCCTGCTAGCTACATTCAAAGGCTACATTTGAGATGTAGACCCAGTAGTGAAAGGCCCCTTATTTCCCTATCAGCACCTTCCAACTCTAGACAAAAGCTTAGGCCCAACGTTTGCACCTAAGCTCACCTGGGGGAGCACAAACAAGGTTTAAGCCATGACAAGAATCCCTCAGCAAGGGTTCAGGTTTGTCAGAACAATAAAATACTCATTTATCTGAGAAGAAATGTTTATCTAGTCTACACTTACTAAACACACAAAGCAACAAGACCTAAAACTACTGAAGTCACGAAAGGCCACAGGTCTCATCTTTAAGTTTCAATGCCTCTTGATAAATATATAATCTGCTTTTCTCATTTCCTTAACAGCCATGGCCATACAACCACTATTCTGCACTAGCTTACACTCTATTAATCCTCCTTAAGCTTGTGCTATGTACATACAATGAAATATTGGGAGATAACTGGTCTTCTGTTTCATTTTTGCTAGAAAAGGGAGAGAATTCTTCACTGGGAAAAAGTTCTCAATAAACTGAATGGTGCATCGCAGTTAATTTCCAGATCTTTTATTATGGACAATAGGTCATGAAGCAGAAATGCTTTCATTTAGGTGGGCAACTAATTCACTGTTACTCTAAGCATGTGATCACTGAATGACCTAAGAAGCGAGATCGCAGCAGAACACTAAACACTTTTGGGTGATCCTAAATCCAGAGGAAGAGAACCACAGAACACAGTGTGTTGTAAACTTACCCAGAGAGTTACAGCCTGGTGTAGGACACTTCATATTAAAATTGTAGCTTTCATGGAAGCGACGGCGCTTAGGGCGATGAGAGAGGTCGCTGCCTGAGTCCTTCAGGGACATGTCCTTGGCAATGCTCTCATCATGAGACACGTTGGGGCTGGAGATGTCTATGTCAGACTCAGAAGAAGGTGCATTTCCAGTTGGAGTTCGAGGTGGAGACTCATCATGATCAGCTGTATTTTTAGTTTCTAAAGTAAAAGCAATTGGTAGAACTCATAAATAGTGTTCATTTATTTATTTTTTAAAAGATTTTATTTATTTTTAGACAGAAGGGAAGGGAGGGAGAAAGAAAGGGAAACATCAACGTGTGGTTGCTTCTCATGTGGCCCCCACTGGGGACCTGGCCTGCAACCCAGGCATGTACCCAGACTGGGAATTGAACTGGCAACCCTTTGATTCGCAGCCCGCATTCAATCCACTGAGCTACACCAGCCAGGGAATGAATAGTGCTCATTTAGTTAGCAGTTTACTATTCAGAAGAGTTTATGGGCTTCCCAAATCCTCTATGATTTGACTAGTAACTTTTAGCCATTTATCCCTTGCAAAGGCCACACAGAAAATGAAGGGAAAAAAACAAAAAACTTCTTTTTGTGCAGCTTTAAATTCTGACTAAAATTGAATTTGTGGGTTATCTAATACTTTCACTTATCTGTGTTTCTCCTAAGCCCTCCATTCATGGCCAATCAAAAGTGGATGGAAATAAATTTTTAAAAACATTACCACACCACTCTATCTCCAGGAGATACACAGGATGGAAGACAAAGAAAAATGTCTGTCTTTCTGGATAACACTAAACAGACCTGGTGTGAAAGTGTGAACAGACTTGACTCTTGAGTTAGCTGTCGGTAACCTAACAACTCCAGACTCTAAATCAGGGCTCACAAACCAAATGCCTATGGGGGCTGAGCAAGGCCAAGCAGTGAGATAATTGTCTATCTCAAGGGACAACTACCAACTATTCCTGGAGTGAATGGCCATTTGAGGTGCCCAGAGCTTTTCATTTTGTAAAAGAAACTACTAACCCAGGTTTTCATATAAAATTTCTGTATTTTCAAATATTGGCAACAATTTTTTTTTTAAGTAACTATTGTGCAAGCAAACCAACCAACCATGTTGGCAGGCTAGAAGCTCACCAGCCTGTAACCTCTGTTCAAAGGCCTCTGGATAGGGATGATGAATCACAATCTCAATAGCTTACCATCCCCATTACTGAAGAACACATCTTCTCAGGAATTCAGAGATACCTGGGCTGATAAGCATGGCTGTAAGAAAATCTGGTCCATCAACATGGATGGATCATATGACTTCACTTACCGTATTTTTCAGACTATAAGACGCACTTCCCCCCCAAATTTGGGAGGAAAATGGGGGTGTGTGTCTTATAGCCTGAATGTAGCTCAATTATAGTCTGAATGTTATTTATGTTATTAAATATTTTACCAAATTTTTTTTAATTTAAAGATTTTATTTATTTTTAGAGAGGGGAAGGGACGGAGAAAGAGAGAGAGAGAGAAACATCAGTGTGTGGCTGCCTCTCACATGGCCCCCACTGAGGACCTGGCCCGCAACCCAGGCATGTGTCCTGACTGGGAATCGAACCTGCGACCCTTTGGTTCACAGCTCACGCTCAATCCATTGAGCTACACCAGCCTGGGCGATATTTTACCACATATTTTGCTTCAAAAATTTTTTTTTCCTATTTTCCTCCTCTAAAACCTAGGTGCATCTTATGGTCTGAAAAATACGGTATATGTGGATTCTAAATAACAATAAAAAAACAAAACAGAAACAGACTCCTAGATACAGAGAACTGAAGGTTACCAGATGGAAGAGGGGTTGGGGACCAGGGTGGAAAAGGTGATAAGACTGAGAAGTACAGATTGGTAATTACAAAATAGTCATGGGGATGTAGAGTACAGCACAGGAAATACAACCAATGACATTTTAATAACTATGTATGGTGCCAGGTAGGTACTAAAATTATCGGGAGAATCATCTTGAAAATTACATAATTGTCTAACCACTATGCTGTATGCCTGAAGCTTATTAATAAAAATATCATCAAATGTCAACTGTAATTGAAAAATAAAATTAAAAAATTAATTTAAAAAAAAAAAAAAAAAAAAAGGTCTGGTCCGCCTTCTTCATCTGTAGGTAAGAGGTGCCCAGTCCCTTCTGCCTACTGCAGATCCAATCTAACAGATCCAGCTACTCTGAATCTGAAGAACACTCCAGTACCAAACTGTCCTTAGCATGACATCAGAAAGCAATCGGGCAAACAGCATGCACGTAGCTGAAATTCTGTCAGTATCAGGCATCTACCTGCAGTGGCCTGAAGCCTTCCTTACAAAGAATTGTCCACACTCTCCCTATATTGGGTCCAAATTATCCCACACCCACTCACCTCTATCTGAAAAGTCAATCACTTGCTCAGTTTCTGAGCCAGAAGAACGCGTCTGCCGAAGCGGGTATTTTTTCGGAGTCACCGGGGTAGGCTGCTGCTGACTACGGGTCACTCTCCTGGTAGAATAAACAGGCTCCTCGGTGCCAAAAGACTGCAAGTTTCGAACAGGGCTGGAATCTGAAAAGATAATACCATAATTAAAGAAAAAAAGAACTCTGTTGCATTTCCTATCCATATGATTTATTAGCATGTAGGCCCTCCTTCTTCATATTTCACAAAATCCAACAAATCTTTAAAATATCTATTTCAGTAAATAAAAATTAGCAGCAGAGCCTAGATCAGGCATACCGATGAAATGTCATGAAGAATTAGTAGTTTAGGTTCTGTAATGAGGGCTGAAAAAGATTCTACTCCACCCTACCACAGCAACTAGCTGTGGCAACTGAGGCAAGCTTAATTTCTCTAAGCTTGTTCCCTTACCCCCAAAAAAGGGAAAATGCTAGTAGCACATTCTTCACTGTTTGTTGTGAGGAACAAGTGAGATAATGCATGTAAAGGATTTAACATGATGCCTGGTAGGCAGATCTATAGTGCTTTATAAATAATACTTGCATCCTCTCTTCCCTTACAAAACCCCACATAAAACAAAAATTCTATTATTAAAGGTATAACAATATACAAACATTTCCTTTCGTTAGGAATCTTTTTCCTCCTGATTACCCTCTTTGATACCCTGAAGCAAAATAATAATAGATTCATAAAGACTTATGCAATAATACAACTTTTACAATTCTTTTGGATTGCAAAACCTGTTCTGAAGCACCGAGAAGCCTTTCTACATCTCCAGACTGATGACACTTATAAAAGGAATAAAAGAAATACAGAGCTAAAATTAAAGCATATTTTAAACAAGGAGAAAACTGAAATTCTCAAACTTTTGTGTAAGTAGCACACAGTTAGCTCATCAGTTTGCACACCTCCAGGCAGCTACACTTACAATGGAGTCTACCTTTCGCTTCGGAGAGGGCTACCCAACATAATAGACTACATTGTGAATGGTGTCCCCAGCAGCTATGTGACTCTGTGGCCACAGAGTATATAATTATAAAGAGACTCAGAGCTCACCTACTTCCTAGCAGTTTTGAATACTTAAAACTTTTAGCCCTGGCTGGTGTAGCTCAGTGGACTGAGCAAGGGCCTGTGAAGCAAAGGGTCGCCGGTTCGATTTCCAGTCAGGGCACATGCCTACTGGGTCAGGTCCCCAGTAGGGAACACATGAGAAGCAACCACACATCGATGTTTCTCTCCCTCTCTTTCTCCCTCCCTTCCCTAGAAATAAATAAAATCTTTAAAAAAATGAAAAAATAAAAAACTTTTAGGTGTCCAGGACATGACCTTTCCTTTGAATACACTGTTCCTTCTGCCCATAATAACATTTCCCCATTTTTCAACTTGTAAATTTCTACTAGATCCTTTAAAAGTTCCATCTGGGAGGCCTGCCTTTATGTGGCTGCCCAATATCTGGGCTTCCACAGTAACCCATGTAAATCTCTCTCTGAGTCCTTGCCACAATGCATTACAATGGCCAGTTCACATTATCTGCATCTCACACTGAACTGAGCAGTCCTTGAGGGCATCAACTGATTTTTCTATCACAGCATTCCAGTTCATGGCATAGTACCTGAATTAACAGTAGCCACTTAGCAATATCCCCTCTGTGCTAAAAATAAAACTTAAAAATTCAGAAATCAAGAAACAACAGCTATAATCCAGCTGAAATATTAAATTCAAAAATAAAGTTAGGAACAGTTGTTAGAATATTCCCACTTTCTTGCTTGAAAAACTGATGTTTGCCTCTAATGTTCACATAGCAGTAACCAAATCAGCACTATTTAAGTGCTCAAAGTATACTATATTTTCGCCCCTTAATATAATGATCATCAGCTTTCTGTATTAACTGCAACCCTCCTTCCTCCCCAGAGCAGAGCTAAGAGGGACCAGAGGTGCCTTCCAAATCCAAGCACAGATGGCTAATTGCTCTAGGAAATAAAAAAGTTTAACAATTGCAATTGTTAAACTTTTAACACAGAAGTTCCCTACTCTTTACTAACACAGCAAAATTCTGGGTATTTACAACTTATAATTGAATCAACTTTGTATCTGTTAATTGCATATCTGACTATTTAAACATGGTTTTAGAAGTATTGGGCCCCCATCAATAACAAGTTCAAGAGACTATTTTAAGCCCCTCGATCTACACCATTCTAATAGAAAGTGAAATTATAACATTCCCACTTCACTGACAGGAAAATTATAATCTAAAAAGTTAAACCAGCAGTCCTCAACCTTTCTGGCATCAGGGACCAGTTTTGTGGAAGACAATTTTCCATGGACCGGGGTGGGGGGAATGGTTTTAGGATGATTCAAGCGTATTACATTCAAGCTCACCTGCTGTGCAGCCAGGTTCCTAACAGACCTGGACTGGTACTGGTCCGCAGCCAAGACGTTGGGGACCCCTGAGTTAAATGGCTCAAGACATACATGTGTTACACATTCATTATACCGGACAAAATTTTTGGGGGTCTAAAAATTGGACAGCATCCCCAAAAGAACCATTTTTAAAGACCTGATGCTTGTGTTGTCATTTACCCTGCATTTCACCAAATTCTAGCATCTATGTCAAGCCATGGGACCAGTTTCCACATTAACACAATACTGTGACGACCAAGTCAGTTGGTTGTGAGGTGTTGTCAGGAAGATAGAAGCCTTTTACCTTGGGAACTCTGGCTCAGCCGGGCTGAGGAGCGGGTGATTCGGGCAGATCGCCGGGATGTGCCATCACTTTCTGAACTGTCTGTGTGCTCGAGATCTGTAGAAAAATCGGAATCTTCGGTTCCATCTGAACTACTGCCTGCATTCCTCTGTAACACCATAGATCCAGACATTAGCACAGAAACATTTACTCTGTGGGTTTGTATTAACACTGGAAATAAAACGAACCACAATGCTGAAAACACAAAGTTCAGACCTAAAAAAGGATTCCACAGCTAACTTCCCTTTATTTTGAACATTTAAAAGGAACAACCTACAAATAATGTACCCTTATTAAATAAATGAAGAAAGAGACCTGGCTGGTGTGGCTCAGTGGATTGAGCGCTGACCTGTGAAACGAAGGGTTGCCAGTTCGATTCCTTGTCTAGGCACATGCCTGGGTTGCGGGCCAGGTCCCCAGTAAGGGGTGTGCAAGAGGCAATCGCACATTGATGTTTCTCTCCCTTTCTTCCTCCCTTCCCCTCTCTAAAAATAAACAAAATCTTTAAAAAGTAAATGAAAAAGAATTAATTCCTCCTGTAATAATTCTAAAACAAGCCCATTTGGAGGTCAGTATCACAAACTAGAAATAAAAGTATCCAACTCAAAATGACCTGGCTGACATAACCATGCACTTACACAAAGTCCAAGGTAGTAAGAAAACTGTTACTGCCTGACCCCATTTAACCTTAGGGCAGCTTTCGTTCAAAGTCTCTATGGACAGCTATCACACTTTAAAAAGCCATACACTAATTCAAAATATCATGGTTCATAACTGATTCCAAAATAACTTAAGCAGATAAAAAGAGTAAAATTCTTCTTTCTTATGTTATCTACCTTTAAATCTTCTCCACATGAATGCTAAAAGGGCTTTAAAAAAAAAGGTAACTTGCACAAGAAGACTTGTAGGATTCATGAACAAAGGATTTTTATCATCTTTTCAATTAATAATTATTTGTCAGTTATTAGCTTCCTAGGGCAACTTTTATCAGTTAAGTATTAACACTATATACACTTTACTAAACCAGAAAGGGAGGAGTACTTACAAAACAAACCACACACACACACACAACACAAAGCCTCACACTACAGGTCCCCTATTCTTTATTCAAAACCCTTAGGGATCCTGGCTGGTGTGGCTCAGTGGATTGAGTGCCTGTCTGCAAACTGAAAGGTCACAGGTTTGATTACCAGTCAGGGAGCATGCCAGGGTTGCAGGCCAGGTCCCCAGTTGGGGGTGTACCAGAGGCAACCAATGGCTGTTTCCTCTCACACATCCCTCTCTTGCTCCCTTCTTTCTTCTCCCTCTAAAATAAATAAGTAAATAAAATCTTAAAAAACCCTCAGGGCCAGTTGTGTTTAGAATTCACACTTGCATCGATTTTTAGAAAAGGAAAAAAAAAGAAGAAAAGGGAATACTTTCAATAACACCCCATAATCAAACACACTTGATATTTCTGCAGCAAAATATATAAACAATACACTAAAGAAAATACACAAAAACTGTAAGTAGCCTCAGGACAGTTAAGAACTGGTTTTGCCACCAAATAAGTTACCCAGAAAAACCCTTACTTTTTCAAGAGCTCTTTGTATTTGGGGAGACCGTGGACCTATTCCAAAGCACCAATACTATTCCTGCATTTGGTAAGCCTTAACATAAACAACTACCAAAGTAGGTCATTTTTAGAAGATGTTAAAAAGTGTAAATATTTTATTAGAAAGCCTCTGTGAAGAGAAAGACGTCTACAGAAATAAGCAAGAATACCACCTAACCTTCCAAATTGTTGAAGGGTAATCTGCTTAGAAATGAGCAGAGACCCCAGAGTTATAAAAATTCGTTAAGATGAAGGGAGGTGGGTGACCACCTCGTCTAGTTACACAGATATTTGAACCCCTGATCATCTCTGACCATCCCTTCCTGGCCTGACCTCTTCTCTCTGGCTTTCACCGAGTCTACTCCCCATCTTGCTCCAGAGCGGACTTACTTGCTCCCTCACTTCTGTCCCATAACACCCTGTATATATACTTCTAAGTAGAGAATTTACTAGATCCTACAGTTACTTATATGTTTGCCCCACCCCCTCTTTGGACTGTGATTTAAGCCAGGGGTTATGTCTAATTAATTTTGAATCCCCAGCTATCAGTACACTGCAAGTAGTCAACAAAAATTTGTTACATTAGATTTGTTCTGTAGTGCTGGCTTTGCCACTGCCTAATTGAGTGGCTTGGGGCTCTCCTTTAGGCCTCTGTTCAGCTGTAAAAAGAAGGGATGGGGTGTCCCAAGGTGGTCTCGTTAAGTCCCATTAACTCTATAAAGTTTTTGACTTTATAAACTGCATTTTCTAGGCCCTGTCCAACTAGGCAAACAAAAAGTTACTGCTTGGATGCAATAGGCCATAATGGGATCCCTTGGGAGTGGGCGCTGGTTCTCTATTACCCAGTCCCCTGCTTTGTTGTGACCCCCGCCCGGAAAGGAAGGATGCTCCCAAACCCCGCCTCTCCATTTACCAGCATAACAAGCCGGAAGGGTGGGGATTTGTGCCACCCAATCGTGGTCCGCTAAACCGCACCGCCCCTCTCAACGGGACAGACTGCCAAGCTCAGCCAATCAAGAGAGAAGGGATCGTTCTCCACAGCCAATCCGAGAGCTTAGGGCCGGGCCCAGACACCTCCCCCGCATGCGGGGAGGTAACCGTTGGGCCCAAATGATTGGCGGTGACACCAGCCAATTAACATGCTCCTAGCCGTTTCAGCGACCAATTAACAAAAAGAACGCCTCCGAGCCAGGCAAGCAGAGGGCGGGAATAGTTGCAGGCAGAGGCCGAGGCCAGGGTCGGGCCCACATTTTTCTGTTGGGTATCAACTTAAGAGAGGGTTGCCGAGCTAGGTTTTGGGGAGCGAAAACTTGGAACCCAGGGGCTGTGAGACGTGACCAACTGCGTCACATTGCTCAATCGACGGCCCCTAGCCACCCGCCCTCCCTCCGATCCAGTTTTTCTCACCTTCCTTCGCGGCATTGCCGGCGGCTGCGGCCCGACAGTTCCAATTCGGGCGGCGGCAGCAGCAGCAAGAGGAACGGTGGCTCCGGCGGGCTCCGTGGCGGCCTCTGTAGCAGTCCCAAACCTGCGGACGATCCCAAGCGCTTCTTGCTTTACAGCGTCTACAGCCTTCTGCGCAGGCGCCGCGGGCTGAGGCGCTTTTTCCTTCACTTCCGGCTGGGGCTCGCGTCACTTTGACGTTGAGGTTCCGATGGGGTGCTGGGAGGTTCGCTCCTGGTGAGGCTAGTGAGCACCATTTTGGAATTGGGCACAAAGTACAAACGGGGGCCAGCCATTTTTACTTAGGGGAATGGCACCCTTTGTGGGCGTGGGTAGCCATTCTTATTTGGGGCAGAAACCTGACAGTTGAAGTTAACGGTTCTCATCTTTACCTTGGGCAAATTTCCCTTCCCAGTCGTTTTAATTTCTGAAGTCGAGGAAGGAAACCCCCAGAATTCATCAGGTTGTTGATATTTAACCCCTTCATTGCTTAATTGGCTAAAGGACGTTTACATCTATCATATAAACTCAAAGTTGAGAAGGCATACTTTGCACAAAAAACTATTTTCAGAGTCACCCTGTGTCTCAAAGTGGTGGGAATGCAGGTTTGTAAAGGGAACGAAAGGGTAGCGTCCATAATCAGGAAGTTTTTTTTTGGAGGGGAGACATTGTCCTTGTCTTTTGCGAACGGCAAGTTCAGTTAGTCATTCATGTCGCCGAAGGCTGCAGAGGCTGTACCATTCTCCAGAAGCTGTACCTTTAAAGGATTCCCAATTTAGCTTTGTGGTGAGCGCGCACCTCCTTCTCCGAATCATGGGTTTGAGAGGCCTGGGTAGCCCGTGGGAACAGGATGTTGGGTGCCGTATCAGAATCGGAGAAGCAATGAACCCCATTTTAGCCCAAGTGATCCCTGGAAATCAGATGCTTGAGCCAGGAGTTGGGGGAGGGGAGAAGAGGAAGGAACATTTTTAGTGAAGCTGGAGCTAAAAAAAGACATGGATGTTTAAATAATAATAGGGTTTGCTTTGAGAGGGTCAAGGAAGAAATTGATCAAGGATGTAAGGCTGGAAGAAGTGAGAAAAGCCTGGGAAGTGGAGAGCAGGCATTGAGGATTTAAACTCTTCAGAGGAAAAGCCTTCAGAGGACCAAAGCTTGGCCCAGAACGACTGGGTGGACTCCGGGTAAGCTTGGTCATTAATTTAGGATCATGGACCCCAGTTTCACCTGAGGCCAACTAAAGTGGAGATTTCCCCCAGGTGCAGAGCTAAAGAACAAAGCAACGGAAGGTAAACATCTGATTGATGTGCTCAACAGAGGACTCTGAAGAGTTAAAATTCCAGACCCTTAGCCAGCACTCTCCTTGGGGATAGCCTGGGCTGGCATGAACCCAGGCACTTTTTAGTACTTAATGTTTAGATTTTAGTGTTTAGTATAAATACCTTTGAATAACCTACTTAGGTTGAACTACACATAAAAACTTATTTGAAAGGGCTCAAGTTCCTTCTTCCAGTATGCTGCTAGCACTTAAGCATTTAATTTCACACTGTTACTGTTATTTTGCACTTACTGGTGTGTTTTTGAGGTCACTCTTGGATGTCTGGTTCCCTGACTAGTGGTCAGGGGCTCTTATGTTGAGAACATAGCTCATTTCTTTCATACAGTCCTTCGCAGTGCTCAGACCATGCACTACCCACAGAAAATGCTTGCTAGTCAGTCAGAGTGCGTTTCCTGTTTTATAGTCACTGAATGTATAGATGGTGAAATTAGTATTTTAAAATAAGATCTAATCATGCTTAACCATTCATCATACCAATAACAGCATTACAAATGTTCAACATTAGTTAACACTGCAGCTAACATTAAAAGTGTTACTGTTTCATTTAGACATGGTTCTTGTCCTTGGAAAGTATAGTCGGGTGGAAAGATGAAAAAAAGAAACTAACACCAACAGGAAAGAAATAGAATCCTAAAGAAAATGTGTGTTTAAGATGAAAGTAGAACATCTAAATATATTTAGAATGGGCAAAGGGGAATCCTGGAAGCTTTTTTCTTTCTCTCTCTTTTTTTTTTTTTTTTTTTGAATCATACATAATGTTTACTGCAAGTGTCATTTTCGTCAGGATACCATCAGCTAGCTCTCTAAGGAGGAACTGTTGTTGGTTTCAAAGCCCTTGACTAGTTGTACCGTGCCCACCCTCACCCACCAGACTTCACAGAGGTAGCTCTGCTGTTATTCCTGCCTCGGTACATCTGCCCACCTTCTTTACCATTTACTTTCTTCAGAAAGTCTTTCCTGATTTAGTGTTTCTGAGGTCATAGGGCACAGTGATATGTTATTTTGTATGTACTGCTATGTTTATACTTTTCCTTATACAATTTGGAAGCTATTCTGTTCCCCTCTCTCCTTCCCAAACAATAGGAGCATATAACTCCTATTTATTTAATTCATTAGCTCTACCACTTTCTACCTGTGGGTTGAATTTTAGCTCTACCACTTTCTACCTGTGTTGCTCTTGGACAAGTTTTAAAATTTATTGTGCCTCAGTTTTCTCATCTGTGAAACAGAGACACTAATAGCCACCTCCCAGGGTTGTCGTAAGGGTTAAAGGAAATGATTGTCATAAAGCACTTAGCACGGTCCCAGTCCCGTGTGGTCCCGTGTCTGAGTACAAGCTCAGTGAAGGGTCATTGTTACTGACATTCATAATGCCAGTCATCTTAGTCATGTCTGTAACACCTTAATGTTTGTGAATATATCTTGACATGGTCTCAGTGGTTCTTTGTTCTTGTCTGTTCAACCACTTCCTCACTTCACATTGAGAGAGACAGAATGATTACCCAGGCACTAGATACCAGGCACTGAGTGACACCGTTATGGACAAAACACTGTTTCCCCAAGCCAGGAAGTACATTGTTCCAAATTACTATATTACTGGGAAAGTAGAAGGATGAGCAAAGTTCTGAAGTGGTACAGAGGAGGAAGTAGAGTGTTTGCAGGGTTTAGGAAAGGATTTATAAAAGGAGTGAAATAAGAGTGGAATCTCATAGGACAAATAATTTTGCCAGTGGACAAGGAGAATAGGGCTTTCCATGCAAAGGGAACAGCATGTGCCAAAGTGCAGAGGTGTGAAGCAGCACTGTATGTGGGGTGACTAACAGCATGATGGAGTCGGTGGTAGTTGCCTTAAGAAGAGGCAGGAGTGGTTTTGGGAACCAGTTCGTGCAGAGCCTTGAACACCCCGCCAAGGACCTGAACTAGAGGTGATGGGAGATCTCTGAAGGACTTTAAGCAGGAGAGTCCCATGATCAGATTTGCATTTTAAAGCTCTCTCTGGCACCTGTGTGGAGAACTGAGCAGAGTGGCAGGGAGACCCGAGGCAGTGAGACCAGTAACAACACTGTTGTAATAACCTTACCCAGAACTGAGCAGGGCAGGGGGAGTGAAGACAGTCTTTCGGGTATGTCCCTGTTCATTTTCTTTCTTTTAACTGTGTCTTGTCTCCTCAGCTACATTTGTGAACTTCCTAAAAGATCCCTCAATATCCTTTAAAATGCTCCCCTTGCCAGTAAAATGATAGGTACCAGATTTCAAATACAAAGTGTAGTTGTTCATTGTTTGCTTCAAAGGCTTGAGAGCTCCTGGAGGTTGGGAGCCTTGCCTGGCTGGCCACGCTGTCTCCAGCTTCTCCCTTGCTGGCTGGCATCTAAAAGGGCTCAGTAAATGGGGTGGCCACTGCCAGGTGTTGGCTCAGTTAGGAAAGACTTGCACAGAACCAGCCATCCTCTCTCCTCCAAGCCTCTTTTCTGACCAGTGATGTGCCTAGGAGGGGTTAGGAGCAATAGTCTCCTCTGTGTGCAGATAACTGTCCCATAAGCAGGGGAAGTGTACCTTGACCTTTTAAAGACAATGCTAGTATAGCCAGGCCAGTCTCCTAACTTCTGAGTGCAAATATCGGCCTAGTCTTTATCCCTTTGGGAGAATCTCAAAGGTTGCTGATGTCACCATAATTCATATTAAAATATTTTCTCTTTAAATCTGCTTTAAAAATAGAGTCAGCACAGCCAGTAATGGTTCTCTCTGTTTTACTCCTGCTGGCAGTGGCCCCGAGCTTCTCTTCCCTTCCCGGACACTTGTTCATTTGGTTCTTGTATCACCCTTACCCACCACCCACTCCCTGCCTCACCCTGGGGGAAGGTGTTGGACAGATCCCAGCAGGCTCAGGCACAACTCCCCGCCTCTGCAGCTGGGGCTATAAATAGGCACCAAAATTAAACAGTCAAATAACCACATTTCGAGAACTACTTTAAAAAAAATTACTCTGTTCCTGACTCAATAGCAGTTCTCCTCCTCCTGCCCTTCATCCCCCGCCCCCTTCCTCCACTGATCTGCCTCCCTCCCCTGCACGGAGCTCCCTGGGGCCAATCTGAGCACAAAGCTATGCTGTGATGAAGACATCTTTTTCCATATCTGACAGGCCCAAAGCCCTTCAGGGCTGTAGTTATAGTTACAGGATGTTGTTATGGCAGCAGAGGCCTCGGGGCAACATATGTTCCTGGGTATTAATTGGGTTTGCTTTAGCAGACTGTTTCTCCCTGGGTTCTTCATTCCCAAATTCACTTATCAAGAAGGCCAGGGAATTGCCATTATGGATAGGCCTTCATTTTTCAGTTCCAGCAAAACTAAATTCCCCTTTATGCCCCAGGATGGAATGTACACGGTCATCATGGGTTGAGACTTCTTGAACTTCATGCATTTTCATTTATTCATTCAACAAATATTTATTGAGCATTTGATAAGTGCTAGGCATTGGGCTGACAGCTGACAGACATGGTCCTTCCCCTCCCAGAACTGACCATTTAGGACAAAGAGAGAGAGGAAGGGACTGCCGGAGTATAACTCTCACCTGCCCCAGCCCCCTCCACCTTTTCAAATAGTGTTAACCAGTGTAATAACACTAAGTACATTTTTGAGATAATAAAAGACATTCTTAATCTCACTGCTGTCACGGAGCTTTTTGTATTTTTACGTACTGCCTTTCCATTTCTCTTTATGTGCATATGTTTTATTACATGTGCATGCTTTTGTATGGATACATTCATTTTTTTACATTAAATTTCATATTTTTTACATATTCTCAGCATTTCCCATGTTTCTCTATTAGTCTGCATAATTGTAACCACTGTGTGACGTTACCTCGTGGTCCTGTGGCACGCGGGCTCTCGTTCCCGGGAGGGGTTGTTGAGGGTGTCTTATGTCAGATAAAGCCACAGTGGGTGCTTACATACACCTGTAGCACTCTCTGGCTTTTATTTCTACCCCTTATATATTGCTTTCTTTCTTTCCCCGAAGCCTTGCCCACGTTGAAGTGTCACCACCATTGTGTACAGGTGCCAGTTTTAAGACATTGTTCCCAGACCTGTTACCACTTAATAAAAATCTTGCAATTTTAGTAGAAATGAAAACTGTCTCAAATGTGCTTTTGACTTTGTTTCTAGTTAGGATAAACTTCAATCTTCCATGTACCGGTATTTATTTACTAGCCTTTTTTTCCCTCTTCTGTGAAATCCTATCGTTAGTCATTTCTCAAACTGGTGTCTTGATGATTTTCTTTTAAGTTGCAATGAGAGATAGGTAGAGAGAGATACACGTCTTATCTGAGCCACATTCAGTTACAGAGTCAGTGTTGTTAAGAAGGCAGAACCTTTGCTTCATGGTTATTTCTCTAGTATTTTCTCCTTACTCTCACTGTGGCGCTCCAGTTACCTGCAGTGGCAAACTCTTCATCAGGTATGCGTCCTGTTGAGAAACAGAATGAGATGATGAACAAAGTGTGTAGATGACATGGATGACAGTGAGGAGGCGGGCTGTATCTGACCTCAGAAGGAGCTGAGGGGCCACTGTAAAAGCTGTAGTCGCTTTTGCCTACTACAGAAACCTTGAATATGGTTCTGTAGATACTTTTTTCCCCTGGGAAGAGCTGAGTCCCAGAAAAAAAAAATTTCCCAAACCAGCCAACTTTAGGAGGATGAAAAATGACCCTGCATTCTGCCATTTATAAACTGTGGGTCCTTTTATTTGTTGGGACATACTTTCCCAGGAATGGGGCCTAGGAACAGGTCCCTCTGTGTCATTTATGATGCTAACCCAGTCTCTCTGTGACTAATGGTGCCCAGATGTGAAACAGCTGGCCAAGGTGAGGCATGCAAGCTATAACTAGGGGAAAACATTTCTCCATTTAAGGCAAACCAGCACATACATGGTCCAAATCTACAACCTTTGACTTATTAGTTTTGCACTAACCAACTGAGGTTACTAGCCTCAACCCAGCCTCGGGGGTTAAGAATGATTTTCTTATCTGGAAATTACTTGAGGATGAGTAAGCATCTGGTCATTTTCTTACCTGCCTGGCCTTGCCAGTAGATGTCACTACACCAAACCAATCCTCCAAAGACAGAACTAAGAAGCAAAGAGAGGGCTTCAAACAGGGGGAGTCCAACCATCATGACCCTCTTCTCCCATGGCTTCCATTAATGACTCTGGAAATCTATTGAGGATATGTAAATATACATCGTTCCAGACAGTACAGAGGCCTGAACTCAGCAGGCCAAGACCCCAGGTCCTGAGCAGAGTCATGGTTCTTATCCAAGGGCCTTTCCCCAGATTGGGTGGGGAGCCCAGCTGCTATAGGAAGGGCAGCAGGGAGAGCAGACCATTTAAATGGGGGCACATATGATAGAGTTATCTAGGAACAAGAGCCATAGTCTTGGGCCTGTTCCAAATGTCACTGTGCAGCTGATACCTTCAGCAAAGCACTCCACCCACCCTCCGCCCTAACCCCTCTGTCCCCACTGGCAGAAGCCACCCCTCACCTAAGAGCTGCTAGACTGGGGCTTTCTCATTAGTTTGTCTAGACATGGCTACACCATGCAAGGACACTGGCGAAGTTTCTAGCAGTTCAGACCGTTGTTATTCTCCTTCAAGAGAAGTACAAGCACCATTAGTAATCTGGGACAGACGGCCATGGTCGGCTCTTCTGTCAAGACTTTCATTCCCTGTGCTTCTGTAGGGAAAGGACTGGAACCCACACTGGGGCTGCAGTGCCCTGCATGACCCATCCTCTGGGTCACCCTCCGCCCATCCCACACCACCTCATCCTCTGTGCTGCAGCCTGACTGGCCTTCCTGCAGTTCCTCGGAAGTGCCCCAGTTCCTTCCACTTCAGGATCTTCGCACGTGCTCTTTACTCTGCTAGAATGCTCTTTCCCTGCATTCTTTCTCTCCTGTGTCTGCCAACCCTCCAGATCTCAGGTCAAATGTCATTTCCTCAGGGAACGCTTTCCTACAGCTTCCAGACTAGATGAAGCCCCCTGTTCCTACACTTCTATAGCACCCTGTACTTTTCTTCACACCACTTTCCTCAGTCTGTGATTATACATTTGAATTCCTTACCTTCTGCCCCCTGAACACATACCCCAGACTGTGGGTTCCACGAAGGCAACGTCATTGATCGTCAGCACCTAACACACTGAGTGCATGGCGTTTAGCAGGCACTCAGTACCCACTGGAGGTACAAAAGAATGGCAAGTGAATAAATGAAGTTAGAAAACACCATCTTACTCTTGTGCACAGCTTCCTGTAGCATTTGCATATGAAATATAGAGCTTCATTCTGGCCACTGAGCTCCCGAGGCAGACATATCAGAGTCCAGAGAAAGCTAAATCGGTCAAGGGAAAAGTGGGGGTTACCAGATGAGACAAAATTTAAAAGACTGTGGAAAGATGGAGGCTGAAGGATACGGTCCTTGCACATGAAAGGAAAAGGGGATCGATGAAGATATGCTAATTAAATCCTAAAAGGTCAGCATGAAGGAAAATCTTGAAAAGCAGACTGTGGGCTACCCGGAGTAGAGGCCCTGTATTATTCATCTCTATGTTCCCCAGCACCTAGCACGATGCCTGGTACATAGAAGGAGCTCAAGAAATGCAGTTGAACTATTTTGTTGCCGAAGCTTAAAGGGGGTTGAC
This sequence comes from Micronycteris hirsuta, assembly GCA_004026765.1. Lineage (NCBI taxonomy): Eukaryota > Metazoa > Chordata > Mammalia > Chiroptera > Phyllostomidae > Micronycteris > Micronycteris hirsuta. The sequence continues at coordinate 365,574 of PVJI01000107.1, read as the reverse complement.
TGGTTCTGGGGATAAGTAGTCTGTAATTATTCACTTGGGAAACACCAGAGGCAAAAAAAAAAAAAAGGTATGAATAGGGTCAAGAAGTGTTCCTTTACATGTATAGACAATAGCTATACAATAGACTGTTTCAGGGGCATTAGGGCTATTCAAGGCCCTTTGCTTGACCTTTTTGAGATCATCCTTATGAAGGGCAGTTACCTCGGATTCTCACAAAATACATCTTATTTCAACCAGCAAGGCCCAAATTCTAAACTACGTAAAGCATTGGCCTCGCCCCACCTCACATTGTGACCTCCTTCCGTGCCCTCCAGGCTCTTGGGCACATGCCCTGTTGGTCTCTGGTTTTCATCAGAAAAGGAACAATCCCAGAAAGTGGCGCCCTTCAATCAGAAGTGAAAATGGCTGCATCTCTCAGGGCAACCAGGGCCTGGGCCTGGTATTCCTGAGCCCACAGCAGGGAGGCCATCAGCCCCAGGCCCAAGAATCCCTGCAACCAGCACCCCTGGCATTTAGCCTTCCATCCCTGGCACTTAACCCCCTGGCCCCTTAAGCAGGGACATTTCAAATAGTTTTTCTTGGAGCCATGGAGGGTTCAAAAGAATTCTTGTATATTAAAAAAAAGAAATCCTCTAAAAACAGACATTGAGTTGCTCAACCTAGTCCTTCCCTCTCCCAGCAGTATGGGGCTTAAAGAAAAGGATAAGGACTTGGGTGTATATTTATTCACCTCATTCCAGCAAGGTCTGCTGGTCTCATCCTAGATAGTATCAGAATCTTAGGTCCCAGGAGAGGTGAGGGCTGTATCTTGTCCCAAAGCTGGAGCCTGAAGGCACAGACTTGATCAAGAAAATACTTTTGACTCTTGTCAATGGTGTGCTAATGCGTCATGGAAACTAGTCCCAGGGGCTTCCCCTCTCAGGCTTCCCTTCCTTCCCTTCCAGCAGCCTATAAATCACCGAGTATTAAATATTGTCTAGAGGACCCTCCTGCCCCCACCCCTACTCTGGGGCTCCCTGCCAGGCAGAAGACTGCAAACTAAGCAGGGAGAAAAGAGAGAATGGACAGCAGGCGGGGGTGCCCATCATTTATCAACCAAACACAGCGGTCGGTCACTCTTTCCAGCAGGACGCTGGCAGACTGGGCAGGCAGCGCAGCCAGAGCTTTCTGGCAATGGAGAGCACAGGCCAGCAAAGAGTTCCCTTTACTTGGCTGCCCGATCCCGGAGGTGGGGGGACAAAGTCAAGGGGTGAGTCCCTTCATTTTCTGATTTTCAGAATTAAACACACTTTCAGTCCTGGATAGATTCTTACCTCTTTCCCACCCTCTTCTGCCAAGCCTTCCCTAGGGCCTCCTCTTGTAGCTTCTCTTTTGACCCCACGAAGAGCTTTCTCACTTTACCTGGCACACTACAGAAGTTTCTTAAGAGTCTCAGCTGCAGAGCTCTGGCAGGCTTTCTTAAAGGGCAGCGCCGCCCTTCTGCATCCTTTAATCTTCTCTGGTTTCTCCTTAATGGAAATCCCCCAACTTCCCCATCTTTCTCTCTCCTCCCCAGAGATAGGAAGCTTGGAGAAAGGGAATGGATTTGCTCCTAGGGTAGCTAGTCCACTGAAGAGCAGACATGCTTTTGCCAAGAAGTTAAAAAAAAAAAAACAAAAAGTTTGCCCTGGCTGGTGTAGCTCAGTGGATTGAGCGTGGGCTAGGAACCAAGGGATCACCGGTTCGATTCTTGGTCAGGGCACATGCCTGGGTTGCGGGCCAGGTCCCCAGTGAGGGACATGTGAGAGGCAACCATACATTGCTGTTTCTGTCCCTCTCTTTCTCCTTCCCTTCCCCTCTCTCTAAATAAAATAAAAGTTTGACTCACACACGAGGAACAGCTGGAACCTGCTTCCAGCCAGGCTCACCTACATGATTTCTGAGCACTGCTCCCCTGCTATATAACAAAGTTAGAGTTCCAGCGAGTTTAGGGCAGAGGATTGGGTTATAGCATGACTGGTCTGGCCTGTACTCCTATTTCTGACCTTCAACCTCTGAGTAAGGAGCGGACCTCTAGGTCTATAGCCCCCTCACCTAATCCACTGAGCACCCCCTCCACTCCCAGTTGTGCTTATACACAGTATAAGCACAGAGGTAAAAACAGGTCACCTCTAGCTATATAGCCTTGAACAGGTTTCCTAACCATTCTGAGCCTCAGTTTTCTTGCCTGTGAAATGGGGATAATTATACCTACTGTATAGCGTATACTGTGACCGAGGATTCAATGAGATGATGTATGCAAATTGTTTATCCTATAGTAAGTACTCAGTAAATGAATGTTTCCTTCTATGCTGTGTAGCCGGGGCAAATGGTCTGTAGTATCCTGATTATATTACTTCCTTCCTGGGGCCCTGATATTTCTGTCTCTACAGGTAGTACAGGCTCCTTGGACATTCTGAGGAATGCAGATCCTCTACTGGTTCAGGGCTCCCAGGATTTCTAGTCGGTTTTGGGAAGAATTCAGTATTGGGTATATAGAGCCAAGAAATTGTTAGGGTTGGTATCTAAACCCTGGCTTGACATTCTGGGCAAACACCCAGGAGGTCAGAGAATTGGATGGAGCTGTTGGGTGGGACTTCCAGGGAAGGTGCCAACCTGTGTGATTTAAACAGAGTGGCATGGAAGCAGCAAGCCCAAGCTGTTTCCTACCCCAGCAGAATACAGTCCACTTTGTAGAATACCAGGCCTTTGCCCAAGTTAAATGGAAACAAGGGTCGCAGAGGCCACTGGCGGAATGTACTGGAACATTCCAGTCTCTTCCGCTGCACAACAACACAATTCCTTGAGGCTTTGAGCCATCAGGGGCTTCCAGGATTGTGTACAAGGTCCTCGCCCTCCACAATGCACAGGAGGAGAAACCACCTGATTTTAAAGGGGCGATATTCTATGTGCTACCAAGTTACCCAGTGGGAGGAATGTCAATCCAGCCCTTGGGGACTTTTTCATTAGGTAGGGAGACTTGGCTGCTAAGGCCATTTTGTCGAGCCAGAGCCATCTTGAAGAATAGACGTGTTAGGTACAGGATATCCACAGGAAAAACCAGGAATAGACACTCAATTCAGTCAGGGTTGAAGAGTTAGATGGGGTGTAACCAGGCTTCAATCTTTCTGTTAGGAACCAATTTACAGTGAAGCTAATGAAACTTACGCGTCAGAACCTCTCACTTGCCCAGAAGACCCTCTACCTAATTCTATCATTTTTTTTAAGATTTTATTTTTAGAGAAGGGAAAGGAGGAAGAAAGAGAGGGAGAGGAACATCAATGTGTGGTTGCCTCTCACATGCCCCCTACCGGGGACCTGGCCCAAAACCCAGGCACATGCCCTGACTGGGAATCGAACCAGCGAACCTTTGGTTTTCAGGCCACAATCCACTGAGCCACACCAGCCAGGGCTAGTTCTATATTTTTTTTACTCTCTAACTTAAAGAGGAACCCCAAATGATGTAACCATCAGACCTCGCAAAACCTCAAGCCTTACCTATGTTCAGTCCACAGGGCTTTTGGCTGCTGCTTTCAGCAGTGATCAGAAACATGAGTTGGAGAAATAGTCAAATATAGCACTTAACCAGCATTGACGTAACATTGCTAAGTGCAGTGGCTTGCACTAGTTGCTGACAAGAAATTCCAGAACAAATGGGTCTCTTCGCTCAGAGTGGAAAAGAAAGGACAAATGACTGACAAGAAAATGACTTGCACAGAAATGGTAGAGCTGCCCATAAGCTAGTACTCGTCAATACCGGGCTACAAACTGAACACCTGAGTCCTGAGGGAATCATTAGTGTCTCACAAGGTCAGTGGAGGAATGTTTGGAGAGAGTGAAGTCTACTTGGAGGTTGAAGCAGATGGTGAAGAAGATGGAGTTGCAGGGAGGAGGAAAATTCATAAACCGAGGCACAGAAAATAAAACAGGAAGAACCTGTGGTGATATTTTGCAGTTATCTATTATTACAAAAGCCCTTTAGAGAGAATATTTTTGGCTCTGAAAATAGCTTTGGAGCCTATGCCCTGGATCTAAAGGAAATCAGACTACAGACCAACTTTCGAATCACTCATCCCTTCGGTTGTATTTATAATATTTTTGAATTGGAATAATACTTGATGTCTGATTTGGTGCATGGCATGAGGGGAAGGGGGGAGCAACTGGAATCAGATGGAGGATGTTTAGATGGTTGTAGCTTATTTGCCTCAGGGATCCTTGTACTTTCGAGGCCACCCTGAGGAAGGTAAATGGGAACAAGGGTGGAGAAGGGGGAAGTCTAAAAGTGGCTGAGACAAATGGGCCTTTTGGCTTACATGCAGTCTCCTGGGAATGCATGTCAACCAACATCTCCTCTCCAAAGACTTTGATCTCTGAGTGGGCCTGGGAAAACTGGGAATGGGGGCTGCAAACTGTTCCCACCCAGGCGCTGCTCTAGAAACCAGATGGTTCCCTAGTGTGCCCGTAATCACATGATGCAGCAGAACTTGAGTTTACCTTAATGAATATTTCGTGAAGCGCCATTTGCATGTTGGTCACAGTGTGCTAGGCGTACTAATTAGAGTGATGAGCAAGACACACCTGTTCTCCTCAGGAAGCACACAGGGTCCAGCAGAAGCTCGACCTGCGTGAGTGTGGTCGGTAGGGTAATAATATGGGCGTAATCATTTATGGTCTTAATTTGGACATTTCACCTAAAATGTCATATGATGTGCTTGAATGTGATAGTGTTATGTTACAGAATTGCATGCTTGTGATTTTGTAATAAAAGATTTTGTAATAAAAAAAGTGGGGGCGTTATTTGTGCCAGACCCTGTATTTTAGAGAGGAGAACAGTTTTAAAAAGTGAAAAATGCCAATCTGGTATTTCATAGGCCAAAGACCCAAATCTTACATCTTGTGCAGTGACCTTTTAGGGATATCATGAAGGTAAGTATATTTGTTTCCTGGGACATTCCCTTAAAACGGGGGTGTCAAACTCATTTTCACTGGGGGCCACACCAGCCTTGTGGTTGCCTTCAAAAGGGCCGAAATAATTTTAGGACTGTATAAATGTAACTACTCCTTAACTGTTGAGGAATTGAAATTACATTCGGCCCTTGGAAGGCAACCACAAGGCTGGTGTAGCCCCCAGTGAAAATGAGTTTGACACCCCTGCCTTAAAAGATTAGCACACACCATAGATCTCGCATTCATAAACATATCTAAATCAACTTTTTGTAAATATACTGATGATATATAAATTATATACCATAAAATCTACTGATTATACATGTTAATTCTATGATTTTTAGTGAATTTATAGGGTGCAACCATCACCACATTCCAGGTTTAGATCATTTCCATCACCTCCAAAAGTTCCATTGTGCTTATTTGCAGGTAATCCCTGTCCCCACTCTCAACCCTAGGCAACCAGTGATCTACTTTCTGTCTCTATAAATTTGCCTTTTCCACCCAGGCTGGTGTGGCTCAGTGGATTGAGCACCGGCCCGCACACTAAAAAGTCACCAGTTCTATTTCCAGTAAGGGCATGTGCTTGGGTTTTTGGGCCAGATCCCCAGTTGGGGTTGTGGGTGAAGCAACCAATCGACATCTCTTGCACCGATGTTTCCCACTCTTTCTCCCTCCCTTCCCTTCAAGTAAATAAATAAAATCTTTAAAATAAATAAATAAATTTGTCCTTTCTGGACATTTCATATCAATGGAATCATACAGCATACGGTCTTTTGCATCTGGCTTCTTTCACTTAGCATAATTGTTTTTTAGCATAATGTTCTTAAGCATGTTGTAGCTTATATCAGTAGTTTGTCCCATTTTATTGCTGAATAGTATTCTATCCTAATTCTTCTAAAAGTCATTTATGTTTTGAGGCAATGCTGAATGGGATGCAGAGCCCTGGTCTCCTTCCTGCCCTGCCTCTACTTTGCTGAGTGGCCTCCAGCATGCCCTTGTTGAGTCTGGGCATCCATTTCTCCATTTATAAAATGAGGGGCTAGATCATATATAGTCTTTAATGTCCTTCCCAATTCTTAAAAAAAAAAAAAACAAAAAAAATCTACTTTGTATTTTTCACAGAGTGCCATCAGATCTAGTATTCCGAAATGTTGGTATCTCTGATTCCACATTTACTCTTTACCTGTTTTAAAACTTCTGCCATCTCCTTTATTGTCAAGGATGAGGAATCTTAATTTTAAAAAGGATGCAGTTTAGCAAGAAAATTCGGTTTCCACCAAGAGAAAGGAAAAGAGTTAAGGAGCGAATGCCATCCAGTTGGAATGAAGGAGAATGACGAGTGAGATAACTAAGCCAGAGGACTGAAGTGGTGGGTGGGCCGCAGCAAGGGGAAAAATTTGTCAGACAGAGTACCGAAGGTCAAAATCCAGGCCATCTGGTTACCTTGGGAGTAAGAGAGCAGGGATCTAGGGAGAGGGAGGCCACCAGAGTGGGAGAGGTATCGAGGGCTAGGACCCCCTCCCTACTCTGTTCCCATAACCTCATTCATTCCCTCAACCCTCCTTCCCAATTCCTCTCAGGCTGCTCTGCTCCTGTAGTTCTGACCCCATTTCTTCAGGATCTCGTTCCCTGAGGAGTGAGGCCTGACATTTCAGACAGAAGCCGAGGAAAGGAGGTAGGTCGGAAAGAGGCACTGTGTGTCTGCGTCATCTTATTTTCTGTTTGATTATTTTGGAACCCTGGGGCCAAAGACGTAAGCACTTAGACATCTACCAGGAAGTCCAGTCCCCTAGGCACCAAGGGATATCAGAACTTCTTTATTCTCTGCTGACAAATTACTACTGAGTGTCAGATTTTCGACGACAAAAATGGCAATTTGGAATTCCCACCCTTGTTGGTTATTATGCCATAAATGCACAGGGTGAGGGTCAAGGTGCCCTGGAAGTAGTTAGACCTGGAAAGCTTCTCTTGACTGTGACAACCACAGCCTTCTCTTAATTCTGTAGCCAGCAGGATAAGGCTTCCCTGCTGATCCTCTGATCTACCAGCACTCCCCACAGCCTTTTGTCCTTGGTAGTCCCTTAGACTTCTACAGCTTTTAAGACCATTGGGGCTTACAGGGACTGCCTGGGGAGTAGCTATACCTCTGAAATACACCTGTAGGAAAAAAAACCTCCAATTCCTTGAGTCCTCATTTATTGTGACATCTGTGGACATCCCAATAGCAGGTTGGGATCTAGGGACTGAGTAAGGTTTGTTATTGGAACTCTCTGAGGCAAACAATTCTCATTATAGATGAAAAACAATTTATTGGTACACCTGGTATACGCAGTTCCCCACTTCTGATGTTTATGAGTGCCTGCTGCTGACCAGAAGTCCCTGAAAGCAGGAACTGGGTCATGGCTCAATTGGAATAGCTGTTAACCCCACACCACTTCTGCAAACAGTCTTCAAGGCTTGCTGGGCTGTGAACATCAGTGTCAAGAGCGTGTCTCCGAATATTATTGTCTAGCACCTACTTCAGTGTCTGGCACATACTGGTCATTTCAATATATTTGTGATGAGTGAATTAATTAATGTCAGTTGTACTGATAAGGATGACAGGGGACAGTGACAGAGGATTCTTGTAAGCTACAAGATGCTTTGTAAAGCAAGGCATCTCCCCTTAGCAGCACCCATCCTCCCTAAAGCCATGGCTTCTTTATTGGAGGAAACAGACAGGCGTTGACCTTCAGAATGAAGTCTTTATCCTCCCATCATGTCCATGCCAGGAGAAACTATCAGTGATAGAGAAGGCAATAAGAGACAGCTGGTTGGGCATGATACCTGGAAAAGGAGAGGACAGGGATCTCCTATGCCTGCCTGCCTTCTCACTCCTCCAGCTAGGTCAACTTTAGTGTCTTTTGCCAGCAACTTATCAGGAAGGACCAGGACTCTCTGGACTCAGAAGATCCAGTTCTTCAGCTGTGCCGCTTCCACAGGCTCTTCTTTCACTGTCCAGGCCCTCAGTTCCTGGTAACTTGGCTTTGGAGCAAAATTGAAATCCCATGTCTTTGAGACTACCCACATTACCCTTCTCTCCAGGGGAAGAATGTGTCTGTGCAATAATATACCATTTCAACTCTGTGACGTTGATGCAACCGAGCTAATTCTGGCATAAAAAAAGGGCACCACCTGCCCGAAGTATTTCATGATTCTTAATTCCAGGACCTTTACCTCTCACACACACTGTATGGCTCAAACAATAAAAAAATAAATAAATCATTCACCATCTCCTATGACTGAGAATTTACATGTTGAGGAGTCCTAAAATGGAGTAAGTTGTGAGGCAAGAACAGATTTCAAGAGACCAACCACCCACCCTTTGGCTCTCAGGCCGACCCATGGTCTAGGAGTTGAGTATTGGTTGGGAAAGGACTTGACTCTGGAGTCAAAAGACCTAGGATCTGCTCTTTACTAAGTCGATGATTCTGGGCGAGCCTTTAGCCTCTGTGACTTCGCCTTCTGTAAAGTAGAGACAATCTCTGCACCTTCTACCTTAAGTGCCTATTGTGAAAATTCAATGAGATAATATATGTAAAAGCTATAAAATACTAGACAACTGTTCATTTTAACATCTCAGCCAAATATGCACCTTTGGAGATTCTTTATGTAAAACATAAATAATAAGCCTTCTGTGTTCATAAGAAAGTTTCACAAGAATAGAAATTAGGAGTTCAGCTCTGCATTCAGGACCCGTGAGTAACCTTGGGCATATTATTTCTTTCTGAAACCTCAATGAAGAAGAAACAGTACTCATCTCATAGGCATGGTCACGAACATTAAATGAGATCATGTAAGCACCGTGCTTAACATGTACCTGGCTTGGAAAAAGGTACTCAAGGAATGGTAGCTGCTACCATCACTGTTATTAATAAAGATGTGAGACAGGGTGATCCAATAAGATCTCATAGAGATCTGAGCTAGGAATCAAAAGGACTCACCTTTTTGGGCCCCAGTTTCCTTACTTGCACCGTAATAAGAATCTATGCTTTTCTTCTTCCAGACTGTCATGAGGATTTATATATATAGTTAAATCTATATAAATCTATAAAGATTATATAAATCTATAAAGATTGAGTTTTTTCAGTTCATCCATTTTAGTTCATTCCTACCTGCCTTTGGTAAAGTTGTCCTCTTCATGAGAAAGGAGTACAACATTTCCCAATCAATAAAAAAGATTTCAAATGTCAGATCTTGAAGTAAATCCTTCAAACCTGCAAGAGTACACTATGCAAAGAAAACTTTTCTTCAGGATGTTCCATTGCCTCAATTTGTCCTGTGTATGTAGGCCGATTTTAATATTCACCCAACTCTTGAATATCCACTTTGGGTATTATCTGCTTTCAATATTTAATCCCAGAATAACCTCTTCTTGCCTTGCAGCATGCTCCCAGATTACCTGCTTTTCTCTGATTAGTTTGTATGGCTTCAGGGAATATCTTCATTTTAACATTAAACTGGGCAAAAACAGAAATAGAAAGATAAATTTGTAGCAAGATCAAAATTAGAATTCATAGCTAAATATAAATCTGGAGGGAATTGTCCAATTATTTGGATGGTCCCTTACCGCAGACACTCCAGGGTTGATTGCCTTTTGCTTTGTCCATTTATAGAGCAAAATGAGTAATAAATACCAAGGGTAATGTTTTTTCTTTTGAAGAGTAATACTTTTTAATAGTAACTTAAATGCTATTTTCTTTCCCAAATGTCTTCTAATATATTCTAGTATGTGATTTTCACAACTGCATGCACTCCCTTTGGGGACCATCCAGTCTCATTTTGACTTGTAGGTCAGAGAGTATTGAACTGAGAAGACCAGGATTTAGTATGGAGTCACCTTGCAAATTTGAGCAAGTTTTTCAGTCACTTTATTCCTACCAGTCTGCTGAGCTAGACTGGAAATGGACGACTCTGAAGAGAAATTCCTGCTCCTTTACAGTCGCAATTTAATTTACGGGTTAGCAGCTTTTTTTTAAGGTTGGACCAAGTACGAACTTGGAAACATGGAGAAAGACAAATGTGGCTGTCACATGAGGTTCGGTAGCCATATAATGCAAATCACATGCAAATGTGTGCAAACCTTGCATTACTTTGTAGACTCTTTGGAGCTCACAAGCAGCACTAAGATCCCGAGGGTTCAAAACTGTGTTTAGATTAAACCAAAAGTAATGATTTTTGAAATTATCGCTTTCTTGGTGCTTGCGAGAACTCAACTTCTGAAAGTTTGACACTCCTCCCTACCCCCATGATGATTTCAATGCATGATTCCATTTTACGCCTGGTCCCGCCCCCCGTTCAGCCTGACGTCACGTGACATATTTGCATACTACCTGGGACTGGGTGTGACGCTCCCCTTTTCTGCGTCTTTTCATTGGGGGCGCCGGAGAACTAGCCCTCTTCTGGGCAGACCAATCAGTGGTCCCTCGGACGTGCGAAAGCGGGCAGGGGTGTGATGGGGGTGGGGTTTTGGGTTGGATCGCTAAGCATATTGACCAATTATCCTCTGGGAAGGGACGATCAAACCGAGGATTGGCTGGGAGAGGAGGTCTGGGAATCCGTAGACCAATGAGAGCTCCGGGTTAAGGGGGCCGGTCTCCGCCTTGCAGGGCTGATAAGCAGCCGCAACGGGGGTTGGGGGCTGTGCGGGGCTCGCTGTGGGGCCGAGGCAGGCAGGCGGCCGGGCGGGCGATGGCGGGGGCCGCAGCGGGCGGCAGAGGCGGAGGTGCCTGGGGGCCGGGGCGTGGAGGGGCAGGGGGGCTCCGGCGGGGCTGCTCTCCTCCAGCCCCCGCCGGCTCCCCCCGGGCTGGGCTGCAGCCGCTCAGGGCCACGGTCCCCTTCCAGCTGCAGCAGCCGCACCAGCGCCGGGACGGGGGTGGCCGCGCAGGTGAGCTGGGCCTGGAGCGGGTGCCGGGGGAGGAGCCGTTGGGGGAGGGGGCCGCGTGGTGGGGGGAGGGGCATTGGGAAGAAGTGTGAGGAGAAAGTGGACCGGGGCGAGGAAAGAGAAAGGGGGTCGTACAAAGTCTGAGAGGGCGGAGGGAGCGAGAGCGAGGAGCCATGAACTCGGGGTGCACCACCGGGTCTGTGTTCTGGGTGTCGGAGCCGGGAGCCGAGGGGAGGGACCTGGCAGATGGCTAGCTTTGGGGGCGTAACCGAAAAGTGGCAGAGGTGTCGTGTGGGGGTGAGTGGAAGATGCAGGGGTAGCTGCGAGGTGTGAGGAAGAAGTAAGTGGCGTCTGATGGGGGCGCCTTGTGCACGGATGGCGCTGGAGCCAGTAGCCGGTGGGCGCTGGGCGTCTGCATGGGGAGGGGGAAGGGCATAGAGGAGAGTCCAGTGGAGCCATGTGTTACTTCTCGTACTTGAGTTTGACCCCAGCATCCCGCTCTATAGCTCTGGAGTTCCTTTCCCCGGCACTTTTCGTGCTCTTCCCTTTATGCCACCTCCTGGAGCTGATTCCATCCGAGTCGTTGGACGAAGTTAGTTTAACGGCTTTGAGAGGGTACAAACGCTCCGCTTCTATTCCCTACATTCCTCTTGTTGTGTCCCAGAAGTTGTATGTTCCCACATTACTGACCTGCTTAATATGGCTGTCTCATTCCAGCCATCGTGTGTGTGAGGGAGAGGGAGAGGCACCTGGGCAGTTTGTACCCTGCTTTTCCTCCTCTCCCTACCACGGCCGTTTTGTCCTGGGTATTGCCAGACAACGTGGCAGTAGGGTGAGGGCTACAATCAAGTTCACTATGGCAGATACCCCCACTTTCTGAACAGCAGTGAAACGGTGTCTTAATAGCAACTTGATGCGGGTGTGGGAAAACTACAGAGGAGTACGCTTACCTGACTTTCACACTCATAGCAATGAGGACCCCCCCCCCCCATACAGGCAGTTAGGAGTAGGAAAAGGAACCTAACCTACTTGCATGAAGAGGTTGGCAGTAAATTGAAAGTGAGACTTGCATTTGATTCACACCATATGTGAAAAGATCGTTGCACACTTCCAAAGCCCCCGAGTCTACCAAATGTACAAAAGTCATGGTCCCTGCCATCTAACAGTTAGTGACATTCTCCAAACCAGAGTTCCTTGAGCTTTTTGTGATTACTAGGCTTAACTGCTGCACATCTGCCTCCTGAAAGTGTAGCTGTTACAGTGCCTTCTAGGTGAGAATGGGAGTAAGAGGGTCTCTGAAATAGAAAGTCCCAAGTTTGTCTGGACCGTATTGCGTTAGCATTGCATCTTGGAATGCAGAAACTTGGTCAAATCTGGTAGCAAGATGGTGACCGACTAGTAAAAGTATGCCTAGAATCTGGCGGTATAGAGCAAAGTAACGCCCAGACAAACTCATACCTCTCATGAGCTGTAAAGTAAACCACGGGACTGCAAACCTGTTTTGTTTGGGCTTCCTTGAAGTCCAGGGAACTCAGTATAACAGCAGGCACCAGAACCTCAGTCACTTTTAGAAGAAATCAACAGAAAGCCTGCTTGTGTAGTAGCTGGAAATCTATTAGCAGTAATATTTTAGAGCAGTTATACTGTGGCTGCTGTAGTACTTATATTAAAAAGACAAGCACTGGCAGATGCTGTGGAAAAGAGATGAGTGTAGGCTTGGATGACTGGTTTTTTACCTGGCCTGTTCCTTTTATAGGGTCAGGGGCCCTAAGACACTGGTGAAAACATAGGAAACTAGAGTTCTGCGTTACCCGTCAAATGATTTAGGACAAGGTCAGTGGTGTCTTGCTTAGGGATTGGGCTGATGGATTATTAGCCCATCTTCACTTATTACTATCCTAGAGGCATTAATAAGGCGCCGACCTTGTGTGTGGTAAGATTATCTGTAGATTTTCAGTGAGGCAGGAGAGAGGAAAGACAGAAGGAAAGGGTAGCCTGAGCCTGATGATTCCTTTGTGGCCAGATGTTAAGGGAATGTACCTGGCCTTCGGTTTGGAAGCACATCAGGTCTTCTGCACGTTAACTTTAACCTTTATGTGTGTTCAGAGTGTTTCCATTCTAGGCCATATGTGATAGAAGGAAACGGCTTTGCAGTCATAAACCCTTAAGGGAATGGCTTTGGGTGCCAGAATGCCTGGGTTTCGAATCCAGGTTCCGCCATTTACTAGCTATGTGGTTTGGAGGGAGTTACTTAACTATTGTGCCTCAGTTTCCTCAGCCGTAAAATATGAATAATATCAACACGATAAGAATCAAATGAGGCAGTAGGTATAAAGTACTTAGAACAGTGTTTGGACCATAGAAGGAGCTATGAAAATGCTGGCTGCTGCTGACATCGTCGTTCTCGCCACCAAGCCAAGGCGAGAGCACTGCTGGAGGGAGCGCACTGCCTTTGCAGGCTTCAGAGAGCAAACCCATGTTGGTCTGAAACCAGTACTGCAGGTTTCAGAATTTCAGGGCCTCCCTTTTCACGTCTATTCCCTCATCTTTTAAAATGAGCTTTTTAAAACAGGGCTCTGAAACCCAGCTGTTTAAAAAGGCAGGTGAGCTGGGACTGGGTTTCGGGAACAATGAAGTGTCGTCATCGTTCCTGGTTCCCATCGCAAGGTGCTGTCGTGCTCCGTGCTGTGCTGTTATCTCTCCACCGCACACCCTGTCGTGTTCTTGACGAGATATGGTAGACCTTGTAAAAAAGGTTGTGTCGTAAAGAGCAGGATTTACCTTCGTGGCCATTTATCCATAAGGGATGTCTTCATAACGTGAGGGGTGGCTTCGTTTTATGAGCCTCGGCTAGGGGTGTGGAAGGCGGAATAGAGAGAAAAATAAAGGTCCACTTTAAGAAAGCTAAGAGCCACCAGTGGGTAATAGAAACCCAGGATAAATTTCTTACTGCACTTCCTCCTTTAATTAAATTCTTGTTTGTGTCTTACAACTCTTGGAGCCTGTTAACATGTATGTTCTTCCAGGACTGCTGACGATGGGAAATGGGACTAGGAGGTCAATTGTTTGGGGTTCCAGTCTTCCTGTCCTGTTAAATGTCTCTGTCTCCATATCCCTAGAATGAAGCTAATATTTAATCCAGCTTTGCAACTTCTCCTCCGCTGGAACCAGCTGGGGGGCTGGGGGAGCCAAATGCTGCCTCTGAACCTCCTTTGCCCACCAGAACCTTCTTAAACCAGGGCTTGACATGGAGGGCCAATAGGCCAAATCCAGGCTTCTGCCTGTTTTTGTAAATAAAGTTTTATTGGAACATAGCCTTGCTCCTTTGCTGAGATATCCTCAGTGGTGGCTTTTGCATGACAATGACAGCAGAGTAGGTGTGACAGAGACCATTTGGCCTGCAAAGACAAAAATAAATGGCACTTAATGGAAGAAGTCGCCCTATTCTTGTCTTAAACAATGTTCCTGACCGTGATTCCTGGATATTTGAAGCTGATCTTTATATGGGAATCATGGTCAGCAACATTGTTTAAATCCTAGGGTGGTAAAGAAAACTAGCAGGCCTGTTCCCCATGCATGTTTTAGGGGTGAAGAAGAGGGTTATCAACTTCTGGCCAGTTCTCAGTCTTCGTGGAAGATCGGCACCCGTGAACCCAGGCAGCCCGTCCCCTCCGCTTTCAGGCGACCTATGTTCAGTAGACCTAAACTCATTTGGATTTATGTAAGAGCGTAACTGTCAGGCAGATTTGCACCCCCTTCTCACCTACCCACCTTGCAAACCTAACAACTCGGTACCTGCAGTGAACACCTTTGAAAACCAGATGGAAATGACCTTCGGCTTGTCTCCTGTTTTGGATTTTTCTTGTTATCTTTTATTTTTCTGAACAGATCACTGTGAGCCGGCAGTAGTCATGGCTGCTCTAAAACGCTGGCTTCCCCACAGGGACATGGAAAGGGTTTATTTTAAACGTTGATTATGTTCTCCAGGATGGTCATTTCAGTGAACATAGGGCAGCATTGTTATTAGCAATGCTATTGGTAGTTATTAAATTCCTTTTCGGGCAACGCTTTGAAAACTGAGTTCTTGGAGGGTGCTGGGGGTTTTAGGTAGGTGTGGAACCACATAGAAGGAGGTTGCCTATAGGAGACGCTGAGAGGAAGCCCTCAGCAAACCATATTTCTTTGGGACCCTGGTGCCAGAAACAGTCTGGAGGTTAGAATAGAGTGCAACTATTCCCCCCGCCCCCAATGTAAGTGGAATTGCATTTAATTTGTAGGCCAGTTTTGGGGAAAATGACGTAATTTTTACTGTACTGAGTCCTTCTATCCACAAATGCTTTGTACAAATATAGATATATGCACCATTTATTTAGGTTTTTAGAGTGCAACTTTTCCATGCCAACGAGCCATCTTGCTATCATGAAGCTTGGGCGCGGGGCGGGGGGGTGCAGTTAAAATCTTTTAAGAGCTACAGTTGTCCTTCAAAATCCTGTGAGTGAGGCAGCTTCTGTGTGGGAAACATTAAACACCAGGCACTTCCCAGCCTGGCACTGCTAACTTGCTTTTGACAGCTTTGCTCGTACCAGGCACATGGTCAGCAAAATGCATTGCTGAAGTATCTGACTCTTAAATGTTATCATCGGTGATGGCGTCCTTGCAATTGGCGGCCATGCTGCCTAACTGCTTTTATTCCTTGGTACCCAAAGGAGTGTAGGTCTATGTGTTCTTCTGTATTTTGGATAGTAAAGGATTATTTATGTACATATGTTCTCCACTCACGTAACATAGAGCTAGGATATTTTCAACCATTTGAGGTCTGTGGAGGAGGGGTGAAAACAGTAGTAGGGTGTGGTGGTAAGACAGCATCATTTTCTCTGGTTCTAGATACAGATACACCTCCGGAAAATTTGAAGGAGGATTCCAAACTAATGAGTGTTGCCCAAGTGGTTGGTATGCTTTCATAGCCACAGAACACAGTCTCTGCGTCTTCTGCCAGATTATCCTGAATGGTGTGATGGGCACCAAGGCTACACACGCTATTCCTTGATCTTAATGGAACTGTTAGAAATTGTGCTTCCTCCTCTGGATTCTTACAGCTCTCAGGGAGCGCCTTTGTGCCCGCGGCTCAGACTTTAGGGTGTGGCATGCTCCAGGGCCAGGTCTGGTTCTGAGCTCGTATGGACACTATATATCAGATGCTATATGACACTAGCTCATATACATGCTTTACTAGACTTACTTTGGCTTACTTGTACTCCACAGGAGCCCTTTTAAGGGGCTGGAAGGGAAAACCTTTGTGTTTCCTTCCCAGTTCAGAGCCAAGATGGGTGCCCACCAGGAATTTAGTTTAGTGAGATGGGCCAATCTCTTCATGGGCTAATGAATTTTACTCCCCTCCGAGATGAATAGAAGGAGCCGGGAGGGGTGGAGGAAGAGGAAAGATGAGTGGGAAAGCTGGTCAACTTTCTACCTTGTCCTGAATTGAATCTTCATAGAGAGTTCCCATTATCTGGTTTGCAGGGTTATGAATTAACCAAACATTAGCTGATTCTATTCACATTGTTAGGTCAAAAACAAATTCTGATCTCAGAGAAAAAAAAGAGTTTGGGACTCTATTTGAAGTGATAAATTATCTGCGCTCCATTTCCTCTCCAGTCATGGGGAGCTTGGGAAGGGGCCGTCGCTCGGAACAGCTGCACGGTGGGTGGTTCTGCACAGCTGGCTGCTCACACTCCGGCCTCCAGCTCCTGGTCCCCACCAAACCTCCTGGTTTTGAAAACTCATCCTGGCACTTTGCTTTCTCTTCCACACTTCTCCTCAGGGTCACTACAAAGCTGACTGCCCAGCTTGGAGCCATTTAAATGTTTATCCTCAGGCTCCAGTAAGCGGCAGTTGACTTTTGCTGTGTGGGAGCACCACAGCTAATCAAAGGTAGCTTTAGCAGACTTAAAAGAATGCTATCAAAGTATTTCATAATCGGAAAACTTCCAACTCCAGCCCCTGGGGAACCTGGAACTGCAGTCCGGGCTGTGTACAGACTTACCCTGCCCTACTCACAAGCCACAGACAGCTGACACTGGGGGTGGACGGAGCGCCTTGGGCTCAGCCCTGCCTGCATATTAGCAGTTCTGCTTCCAGCTCCCTAATAAAAGGGGTGGAGGTTGGGGGAGGCCTGGGAAGACTCCCTGAAGGGTTTTGGTTGATCTGAAGCAGCAAGCCCATGATTAGGGGTTGGCGGGGGGGAGGGGGGGCAGTGTCTCTCAGAGATGAATGAAGATGACTTACTAGAGAATGTGCAGTGTTTGGCAGAGCGGAATTCTAAGTTTGGGAGGCCTCTTCTTTGACCCCATGCTCCCTATTTTTGTGAATGTCAGGTGGCTTTTTTGGGTGTTGGGGGACTTTGTTAACAAGCATAGTCTACGTTCCCACCAGCTCTTCCACCTGAATCCCTTACCATCTGATACTAAATGAAAACATGCAGGAGAGCATTGAGGTCTAACCTTCTTGAGAGGCAAAGGTAGGATTAAATGTACAACTCTAAAAGCAAATAACTAACATGTCTACAAGTGAATCAGATACAAGTTCAAGCTGGAGGCAGCATAGGATGACGGAATACTGCAGTGATAGGTGGAGTTAATTAGAGAATTACTGGGTTTAAGTAGGCTTTTTTTTTTAATTGGACATCATATTATTCTCCCTAAGGTTAAGTTTTTACTCTCTCCTCACCTTTCCCTTTCAGAACTGGCATTGGTAAGGCCTTGTCTGGTCAGCTGTATTCCTTAACTTTCTCAAATCTCTTTAGTCCCTTCTGCCTCATGCTGGAAATTGTGTGCCTGCCTTTTTAAAAGGTAGGCACCTCATGTTTCAAGTTTAAGTGCAGTGGAACTCACCCTGCAGCTTGAACAGATTTGAGTGTTTTTGCAGAGGGAGGGCCAGGGCAGATGGGGAGTGTCGTGCTCAATAAATACTTGTTGGATTGAGTTGCTGGAAAGGCGGCAGGGGTGGGGAGAGTGAGCCACACTTCCCCCAGGCTCACTTGAAGTGGTTTTTCCCACTTTGGGTCCCCATACACTGCACCCCCTTTATAACACCTCTCTTCAGCTACTCATAAACACCCCCCACCCCTAAGTGTTAGTCTTCTCTCTCTCTCTAAATCACTATTCATCCTGGTCATTGGGCTTGAAGCCCAGCTGGTGGCAACGACGTGGCATTTCCATGGATGTCATTGCTAGGCTGGTGGACTCTCTTCCCCACACACATAAAGCCAGAGGGTGACTTGGGTAGTTAGTTACTAGGTTGATCCATGGAAACAGCCAGTGTTTAGGGTTTTATAAAGATTTTGTAAAAGAGCCAGACTACCTGACTTTAGGCTTAAATGTGGAAGTGGGTGAGAGGCCAAGGAGACCAAGATGAATACTGGATGTCCTTTCACTGCAGATAGATTTGTGCCAAATTCCTAGTAGTGCTAAAACATATAGCAAAAGAAAGCAGGAAGATGAAGTCTGAACCTGGTGACTTTTCTAGGCCAGGGAGCAGAGTTGTCTTTTGGCCCCTTTGGTGGCTTCGGAAGTGTGATCAGCCTGGACGCCCCCCTCCCAAGCCAGGTGCCATCCTGTGCCACAGGGCACTGCCGTTTCTCTTTCTCTTCCCCCACCATGTGGGCAAATCCTGGAAAGAGAAGCTCATTATCATTCCTCAGCCCTTGAACGCAAACACTGTCATCCACGGAGTGTGTGTTCCCCTGCCTTTAAAGTTGTCAACCACAGGCCTGGTGGCTTAGTCAAAATGGTTTACAAACCCCCTCGGCCGGGGGTAACTTTGAAAAGAGTAAGAATGTGATTGGGAGAAAAGAAAGGCAGCTTCTTTTCATCTCCTTCTCTTCCCGACCCCACACACTGCCTTCCTGTAAGGGTTTGCTGTGCTCTGTGCACGTTTGATCGCCCACACGGCTGTGAGAGAACCACCGTTGATAACACGTGCGCTCCCTGCCCCACACCTGTGAGCTGGCTCCAGCCCTGCCGCGTGGCCCCGGTTTGGGATCGTCTTTGTAACTCACGCCCATCAGATACGGCGCGCACTGGGGTGGAGGGTGGGGGTGGATCGCACTTGGCATGACAGAGGGGCTGCAACCAGAGAGCTTTCGCAGCATTACGTAGTCCGGATTCAGAGACTGGGGAGAGAAGGGTGACGTGAGTCACGTCCACTGGCTCTGTGCCTGTCTCCCCACTGAGAGCGGCACCTGGACTTGTCCTTATTAGAACTGAAATCCCAGGTAGTTCCGTGTTCACAGGAGACAGCTGAAACGGGTGCCCGGTGGGAAGGGAGAGTTTGTGAATCCCAGTTCTGGTAGATTCCCAAATTCATTGGCGTTTTCCGGGGAAGTAGAGAGTAAAGATCTTTGCTTTTGCCAGCGTGCACCATTTGTTTAGCTCTTTGTTGCTCATGGTCGGTACTCGGAAGTGCTTCTCATTTGTCTGCGCATCAGTCCTGCAGGTGCAGGTGGCATTTGGTGGTTATTGCAGATAAGGAAACTGAGGCCAAGAAAGGAAGCGTCTTGCCCCAAACTGTGTGACTAAGAAAACCCTTTTGCCCCTGACCCCAGGGTTCTTCCCACGCAGTCTGGACGGCCCGTTGTGCATGTCCTCCCCGGCTGGCGTCCTCTGCTGCCTGCCCAGCACGTGCCCAGCCTTGACTTCCCGTCTGCTGTCCATCTGTATTCCAGGAGCAAAAAGTCGTTTGTTCAGTTGACCAAATTAGAGAATTGGAAAGGAAAATGGGCTTCATAGACGTCTGTTTGTTCCTTTAGCAGCCGATAAGTGACTATCCACTTGGTGCGGCTAATCGGAAGGTGGCAGTTATTACATTATATGTGTAATGTGGTGGTGGCTTTTGAGTGTTTCCAGTGGGCTGGAGATAAGCAATTTTCGTGTGGAATGAGAAGCTAACCAGGGACAGGTGGGGCCCAGGAGGCAGGCAGGGTTTCCCTGCCTCTGCAGGTTCATGGTCATTTTTCCTGAGCCAGGGGTCATATAGAGATTCTCTTAAGATGGAGCATATAGGAAAGGGTGTCTGTCTTATGTGTGACGATTTGGAACCCCCAAAAAGCAACTGGGAATGAATGTGGGTGGTGCATTCCTATGTTGGGGGGTCGGTGCAGGTGGCACTCCATCTTGATGACAGCTTGGTCCTCCATGTAAGGAATTCCCGGTGCAAACCTCCCCCTTACTCCCCTAGCATGACCACCCAAAACCCTCCCCCCCCCAACCACCTGAGCATGTTTCCGTCTCCTAGCTTTAGGTTAACTGGGCCTGGAGTCGTTGTGACGCATGATGGTGCCTTTCTGAGATAAGCCTGTGCCCAGTAAGGGGGACAGCGGGGGACTTGAATTCAGGACAAGGTCCATCTAGGGACTTGGTGTCGTGGAGAGTTGTCTGGCCTGCTTCCTAGAGGTTACCTAACCCTCTGAACCGGGTTATAGGCCGCCTTACCTCCTTACCTCTCTTACCAAACCAGATTCGGTGTAGAACTCTTAATGTTCTACTAACTATATGCTTACGTAGAAACTTTCTTTCCCAGTTACTTTCCAACTTCGTAAAATCAAATTCCATTGTAACAAATATAAAAATTATTCTGTATAATAAAGCAGTTTCCATGGTTCATATAAATGCTTTGTGGTTGTTTTTTTGTGGTTCTTGTTGTTTAACGAAAAAGACAAGAGTAACCAACTATCTCATGTAACAAGTACTTTTTCTGGTCCCTGCCCACGTAATAGTTCATCTCTACACCAGAACACTCGCGCTTGCTGTCAGCACTGGGGCAGGGGCAGTGCCACGGGGTCGTCACCAAGGAGCAAGGCCCCTTTTCCTTTCTCTTCATCCTGAACCTCCCACCTTCTCATACTTCCTTGTTGCTTTCACACACAGCACCTCACGGAGACCCAACAAAGGCTGGGGGGTGTGTATCTGAATGTGTGTCTCGGGTGTGAATGTGGGAGCATGTATATGTACATGAGAAAAAGTGCACACGAACAGAAGGAAGTGATAAAGCAAGCGGGGCAAATATTTAACAACAGGCGGATCTGGGTCAGGGTTCTACGGGTGTTCTGTGCACTGTTCACGTTCTTGCGTCTATAAGTTTGAAGTCATTTCTAAGTAAAAGGTTTAGAAAATGAATATATGCTAAACTAATTTGACTGTGCCATAGTAGAAGTTTTCCTCTGTAACATCCTTATAACATCTGCTATTCTTCCCATTTAACAGAACAGCTGAAGCCCAGAGAAGTCAGTGACTCTACTGAGCTCATGTAGAACACTGGGGCAGAGCAGGACTTGGGCCCGGGGACTGGCCGTTACAGTAGGCCACCTCCCGGGAGACTCCGTCTTGTCCTTACTGAGTCAAGCTGCAAGGCGGGCATCAGACTGCGGGAAGGACGGGGTGCCTGCCAGCGTGAGTCCGAGCCCGGTCCCTGCCCCACACCGACCCGGTGGCCGGGGCGGCAGGGCTGCAGCAGTCCGCTCACTGCGCCCCGAGCACATGCAGGGGTCCAGGTATCTTCTCGGGAAAACTGCTTCTTTATTCTAAGAAACACTCTTCTGCTCTGCTCTTCACCTCTTACAGTACATGAAATCAGGAGTAAAACTACTCTGCATTTTTACAGTCGAGATCTGAGGGGGGGAAAAGTTGAATTTGGTTTAGAAAACGATGCCAGGTTATGGGCCTGGGCCAGACGGCTTTCTCAGTTGGTTTGTTGGACTCACTGCCTTGTGACGTACCCGAGCCTGAGAGAGGGCGTCTCTATGGCTTACTGTGGCGTGTCTTACCCAGTGGACAGGCGTTCCAACTTAAATGCGAAGGCATGCCTCACTCTCAGTCAGTGAAACCTTCCTCATACCACAGGGCCTAGGGAGGGGTGGATCTGGTTATCACTGCTACGCTGACGGAGTTAGAGGTTCAGGCACTGACCTTTATTTCCCAGCTCCTCTTCTCTCACACCAAACCACATTTTATACATCCATCTGGGCTCCATTAAGGCACTTGAATTATTCCTGACATTTTTGCTTACTGGTATTTCCACTCGTTTCCAGAACTGGGGTAGGTAAATGAGTCTTATTGTACTTATTCATTCATTCATTCATTTATAGAGAGAGGGGAAGGTAGGGAGAGAGAAAGGGAGAGAGACATCGATCAGTTGCCTCTCCCAACTGGGGACCTGGCCCGCAACCCAGGCATGTGCCCTGACTGGGAATCGAACCACTGACCTTTTGGTTCACAGGCCGGTGCTCAATCCACTGAGCCACACCAGCCAGGGTGCTACTATATTTCTTAACATAGAAAAAAACAGGTTTTAAAAAGTCTTCGTGTTAGTGTGTGTCCTTTATCTGAAATGTCTCCCTGCAGCCACCCTAGAGCCGTAGGACTGTGGTTAAGTTGGCATCAAGGAATTCTTTTCATGGGCTCCAGCCAGTTATGTAAAATGTACCCATGAGCATTTACTGTATTATTCCCCAGCTTACGTATTTAGATTGTTTGTCCTTAGGCAGTTACCAAGTTATATCTGCTGGCCCCACTATTCTCTGAGTCTTCTTGGCTCTGTCCTACCCCAGAATAAGTGCGAGGTGGATGAGTGTCCAGAATCAGGTCACGATGCAGAGGGTGACAAGCCGCTGGGTTGTCTGCAGCTTAGAGGTCTGTGTTGGAGCAGCTGCACAAATGGCCAAAGCTGTCTGCTTAGAGGGGACAGTGACAACTGAACCTTGTCCTTCCAGTTCTTAGAGGCATGATAGGACATCTTGGTAATTAATACTCCAAACTGTTTCCCTTTGCTTCAGGAGGATAAGCCTTTTCTTTACCTGGCTTAGAAAAGAAGGTGACATTACCGTTAAGCAGCCCTTGATTTAAAAGCAGACACAAAGCCCATCTCACACAGGGGAAGATGGCGTAACTACTTCAGTGACTGGAAGCACGCGTGGTGAGGTGAGCTGACAAGCATCCTTCTGCCATGAAGTCATCAGTGCTCATGCACATGCTAACAGTGGGACAGATGTTCCCAGTGTCAGACCTTTCAACGCTCTTTCTGGAGGGGCCATCTGGTCCAGCTTTTCAGGCTCGGTCTGCTGTGGAGGCACCACACAACCTCTGAGCCTCCCCCAGGAGATCTGAGCAACTGGCAAGAGCAGGGGCCGACCTGGAAGGTTGCCCAGGGCACTGTGGGCTTTTTCCACCTGTAGGACACAGCCTGGGAGTTTGCCCCCGAGCTGAGGTCTGGCCAGGTCGGCCCTAGAACGTCAGGGGCTAGGTGGGGAACTGCTAGATGGGGTGTAGTGGTCTCTCAGGTATCTCCTCTTTGAAGCTAGGGACACAGGGTGGAACCCGAATGAGGAGATGGAGATAACCAGAGAGGACTTTCTGCAGGGGGACTAAATGGTCCACCTAGGTTTTCAAGGCTGTGAGGGTTGAGCGGAGTGACCCTAATAGAATTCTAGACCCTGAAGGCAACACAAATTCTGTGACTGTACCTTCCCCGAGGAACATAGCTGACAATTGCTCCCTGTAGCCCTGCTCCCCATTCTCCATCCAGAACAAAATGAATGAGAGTCAGGGATCAAAGCAGAGGTCCTGTCAGATTCCAGACTGGTGAGGTGTAGCAAGTGAGCACACCTGCCCTCTGAGCGCTGATGTCTACCAGGTGTTGACTCCGGGCCGGTCCCATCATGTGATTAGACCTGCTTGTGGCTTGCCACAGGTAAATTGAGCACTATTTATACTCTCCTGCTTGGGGGGAGGAGGTGAGAGAGATCATCTGGGCTCCCACAGCACAGCTGTTTAATCAGCAAGTCTCCCCTTGACTTTGGGCCTTTTTTCTCCCCTTATTTTGCCCCAGATAATAGCATGGACTCCGAGCTTTCGTTTTAGCTGAATTGGTCAGGAACCATCTCTTATTTACCCTTTAATGGTTGGGGAATTCTAGAACTGGTGGAGGCTCAGGCTGTTCTGATGTAACATCCTGTCTTCTGAGGGTGAACTGAGACATCTGGGAGCATATAATTATCTCTTCCTGGAGTTGTTCTTTGGTAGATTCTACAGTTTCCCTCATTCACTTCTGATTAGCAAGTTCTTCATTTTACCCAGCTAGACTCTCCTAACTAAAGTCTTTTTAACACCCTTCATTTTTTTTTTAAATTTTATTTATTTATTTATTTTTAGAGAGAGGGGAAGGGAAGGAGAAAGAGAGGGAGAGAAACAGCAATGTATGGTTGCCTCTCACATGGCCCTCACTGGGGACCTGGCCTGCAACCCAGGCATGTGCCCCGACTGGGAATCGAACTGGGACCCTTTGGTTCCCAGCCCGCGCTCAGTCCACTGAGCTACACCAGCCAGGGCTTTAACAGCCTTCATTTTTGTACCTGCTCAGAAGACTGACTGATAAATTCTAACTTGTTTCACCCTTCTCCTGGGATCCACCTGATTTTCCTTTAGCCATTCTTTTCCCTCTTCCCTAGGATTTATCTGGTTTCTACATTCCTTTTGAAGAACAATAATGGCAAATGGATGCCCAGGGGTAACTTGGCTGGACGTATATGAGATTATATCCAGCTTCAACTGTGTTTCTGTACCTATAGGAACACCCTTAATTCTGCCCCCAGCCTTGCGCTTGTTCCTGGGATGACGTGACACTTCTCAGTATGGTGTAAAGTCTCCTTCACTTTGTATCTTTAGTCTAACCTTATACTGATTTACATCTTTCAATTCCTTGCCTCAGGTTAAGCCTCATTTCACTGTTTCATTTCTTCTTGCCCATCTTCTCTTTCCCCAAATTAGAAATCCAGAGCAGTGACCCAAGTGAATTTGACTATAATTAGTCAAGATTGAAATGCTAAAGGGTTTGGATCCTTGCTGAGGAGTGAACTGAATTATTATCTTCCCAAATTAAGCTTTTTTTTTTAAATTTCTCACAACTGTATTTTGGAAAAATTTCAAACCTACAGAAAAGTTGTAAGCGCTTTTCCACTCACTGATAGCTTGTAGCCCACAGGTGGCAGACGCAAGGCCCACGGGCCCAGCCCGGCCCTCCACCTTGTTTTCTCTGGCCTGGCACCGTGTTTCCGCCTGGCGGCAGTGCCAGACTCCTTGCCCCTAGTGAAGGAGTGGTTACGTTTATACAGCCCTAAAGTTGCATTCAGCCCTTTGAAGGCAACCAGTGAAAATGAGTTTGACAATGTAGCCATATTGTCTAATCTCTCTTCTTCTGTGTAGTATGTATATGTGTGTCTAGACATACATACATATGTGCATCTTTGGTGAACCATTTGAAAATAAGTTGCAAATATCATGACACTTTGCCCTTTTCTTCAGTGGCATCTCCTGAGAATAAGGGCATTCTTCCACATCATCACAGTTTCGTTAATACGCTGGAGAAACGATCTGTAAGTCTATCTCATCTCATCTCAAGCTGGTCCCTGTTCAGTTTCCCCTTTGATGGCTCTTTTTGTTCTTTTGGTTTTTGTTTTTGATCCAGGATCCAGTGTCAAGGTTCTTGTTTGGTTATGTCTTTTTTAAAAAGTCTCTCTGTCTAGAACTCCGTTCCCGCCCCTGTTTTTTGTTCGATTGGGGTTTTTAAAATTATTTTCTTTTTTATTAAATTTATTGGGGTGCCATTGGTTCATAGGGTCACACAGGTTTCAAGTGTATATTTCTGTGATACGTAATCTGTATATTGCGTTGTGTGCCCACCACCCAGTCAAATCGTCTTCCTTCACCATATATTTGATGTAATGACTTGAAAAGTGGACTAGTTGTCTTCTAGCTATCCTGCATTCTTGATTTTTCTCTTTCCTCATGGTGACATTTAACTTGTTCCTCTATTCCCTTTATTTCGTGCAAATGAGAAGTTAGGTCTGGGACCTGATCCGATTCAAATAAAACATTTTGGCGAGAGCATTTCATGGGTGAAGCACAGAATGTCCATTACCAGCTAAATTTGATGACTGGAGGTAGTGATCACCAAATTTCCCATTGTAAACATGTATTTAAAGTAATACTAAAAAATTCTCTTAATGATTGGTTAATGGGGTGATACTCTGGCATTATGCAAATACTCTGCTCCCCATGACCTTCCTCCCGGTAGTTATGGCCTCCATTGGTGACTTCCTGATTGGGATATTGTTGGGAGTTGTGTAGAGCCAGTTTTGAATTAACACTAAGGGACGTGAGTACTGATGTGAGCAATTCAAAAGAATAAAAAAATTGGGGGGGTTCGGAATCACTGAGGGGAAAGCAACAAAATGGAGCCATCACATTCTGTCAAAATCTAAGTGTTATGTGTGACGTGGGCCACCGTTACACTGAGTATCGATTGCTTACACATTCATTGCCGTCTAGAAGTTTGAGGTCAGAGAGAAAAAGCAGGTTGGGTGGAGCTAAAAATAAGTCACGGTTCAAAGGAAAAATTATTTTGAATATTTGGAAGTTATCTGTAATTCTATTTCTTCCTTTTGCACTCACTTTCTACTTTCTTCACTAGAAAAGGGATCCGTCATATCTTAATTGTTTCCCCCCCATCGCCCAACACGCCAGTGGGTAAAACTGTTCCCAAGACCCAGGTATATACAGTTGTCCTGGTTCCTAGCCAGGAGAAGGAAGAGAACCCTTCCAACCCCCAGGGTGGTACCCGGAACTAGGCCATCAGGCAGTCATTTGACACTGGAGCCTGCCAATAAAATGCAAGGGTTGGAAATGTAGTTTCAAAAGTCTTTGATCGGGGGAAAAGGCCTGCGGCTCAATTTGCTCTGTGGCCTGGAGAAGCCAGTTCACCTGTCTCTGTGAGGGTATATTGTGGCCCCCCCACCTGTAACACTTGGAAACTCTGCCCCCTCTTGCAGAGGAGAATTGATGAGAACGTATGGGGTGCACGCATTCAGAACAGAAATCCGGGTGCAGTTTCAACCACAGTTGTCCTCTCACAGTATGTGTTGCAGATGAACCTCCTCAATCTCTGGTTCTTCCTTCTTAAGACTCCCTAAGGGCTGACTGGGTGTTATGATTTCTTCTCTGCTTGGTAGGCATGAGATCATTGTGAGAAATGAAGATACTGAAGGGTTTATGCCTGTCCTCTGAGTTTATAGGCCACCCAGAAATTTATCACTCCCGAAAACTGCAGGATGAGGAGGAGGAGGAGGAGGATGATGATGATTTTAGGGAGATAGGGCTAGGCTATGTGCTATTTATATTATTTCTGCAAAGGCCAAACCGATTCCGAAGGAAAGCCTACTGCAATCAGTAATTGCTAGTATTTTGTTTTAAGAATGTCAGAATCCTACAGAACTCTTCAGAGGATTCAGATAAAAGGTGAAAAGTTCACTCTGCTTCCTTTTCTTCAATCTGCAGCTACTTGAGAATTGAACACAAAGTTTAAGTAGCTGCTATCTACTCCTTCTGCACACCCACGCACACAGGGACCGCCCTTTCCTCCTTTCTGGTGGTGAAGAGTTAGTGTATTCCCCATTCTTTGCCCACAACGACATCTCCAGATGGCTGTCCTGACTCTCCTCTCCAGCTGCCTATAGATGTGGTCTGCACCCTGGGGAGTCAGACATGTAGCCCTAAATGCTTTCGTTTGAGCTACACACTTAAATACAGAGTCAGTAATTAACGGAGGGTCTGCCTGAGAAGTTTTTCATGCATATACAAATCTCATCACTTTTTTCTTGTTGGGTAAGCCTTCTGGTAAGGGAAATGTGATGTTACTGTTTATTTCTTCTTCCTTTTTAATCTAGTTTCTTTGGCCGCTTCTTCCTATTATGGTTGAAAGGAGCTCTTACTTGGTGTTGAAAGAAGTGTTCCAAGGCCCAAGTTTAATTTTCCCAGCTGGGATGGATGGGGTCTCCTTGGGCTTTCCAGGGAGGGCTTCTAACTCTCACACAGTCATATTGGGGATTTCGGTTTGACCGCAACTTCCCTCCAAAACCCACATGTCCCGGAGTTAAGCAGTTAAGTGGTGCCGGAGCACGGGAGCTCAGAAGACTGCACGGTTTAATCCTCACACGTACAGAAATGGAAAAATAATCCCTGCGAAGCTGTGAAGGAGGGACTTCCCCTACTTACTGCAACTCTGTTATTGGGGAAATGTTTAGAAATTCTGAATCCCCACCTTTGCTCTTCTGCAGATAACTCCGCTCCTCCCCTTCCAAGCCACTGCATCAGCAGCTGAGGGATGGGACAGGGCAGGGCCTGTTCCCTCCATGTGCAAACCATGTGCCCTGCCTCATCCTCCGGGCCGTCCTGCCCAGCTTGCTTGTCCTTCCTAAGTGAAGATCAGTGACTGAGAAAAGCAGATCATAGGAAAATGTGTATAATGTGATCTCATTTTATTAAAAATCTATATGCATACATATGTGTGTGAAGAGAGACCAGGAAAGATGTGCACAGTGGTGATCTCTGAGTGGGGGCATGCATGGTTTTTATTTTTCAGTTTTTGTTCATCTGCATTTTCTTACTTCCTCCAACATATGTATAGTTTCTGTTATAAATAAGAGTTTTTTTTTCTCTTTAAGGGGGGAGGCGAGAAGACTAGTGCCAGTGCTTCAAAGCCCAATGACATGAGAAAGTGACTCATAACTTGTTTGTTGGACCTGCTGGTTGTTGAGCTCTTGCCATGTGTGAGGTCTCCTTGGCTGTCTTTCCCTTCCTTCTGTAGTCCGTGGGTATTTTGGGATCACTACGCCTCATGCTAATGGAGGATGGGTGGAGCGTAGCCTTGTCTTATTTCCCAGGCTTCTCCTACATGAGGGTGAAATAGATGAAATAGCCCCTTAGATGTTCAGCAAGGACCCTCTGGTCAGGGCCTGATCTCCACCCCGCAGTCCTTCTCTGCCAACGTCAGAAGGGCAGCCAGCCACAAACACCTCACTTCCTGCATCATCTGCTGCCTTCTTCCTTCCCCTCAGCCCTTCTTACCCCTCTTCTAAGAGCTGTTGTCGTTCTCCTTCGGGTACCGGGAGTCGGGGTTTGCTGGTGTGGCCAGGCCTGAGCTGATGTTCAGCCAGGGATACGAGAGAACAGCAGAGATAACTTGGTGGTTCTTCTGGAGAGGCGTTGGCTGGGGTAACTTCAGGTGCTTAGGGATTGTGTCAACCTTTTCAGCAGCTGCTTACCCTACCCCTCCTGTATCACCAGTGCTTATCACAGAGCTGGCTTGTGGTGGGTGCTCAAAATCTGCTTACTGAAGGAATCAGTCGGTCCACTGTGGTATGCCAGGCACCCTTGGCCACTCTTGGTTGGGTGTCTTATCTGCGGTTTGTGTGCTTTCCTCCCCAGTGCACAGACACTTGACTGCTGGCCCTCTGTTCTCAGAGTCCCCTCTCCCCAAAGCCATAAAAATGTAGCAGTTGGGAGACAGGGCCAAGTGGCTCTGGAAGATAGCACCTAAGGCTTCTTATCTCTGATGTGTGCTGTTTTGTTTTGTTTTTTCCATTTGCTGTTGCCCAAGAACCAAAGCATCCGCCACTGATCAGCTACACGGTGAAATGGCCTGGCCCCGCGCCAAGGCACTTCACCAGGTGGTTGAGCCGCGGAGGCTGCTGCAAGCGATGGGCCGATAATACCCCGCAGTGCTGTAAACAGGACACTCCACCCTCCCGCAGCCACCCAGCCAGTGCCCCGGCGGCCCACTGCTTTGTCACGGCCTGTCATGACAGGGGCGTCTCTTCTCAGATAGGAGAGCCGATTGTCTTATTTCCCTCCCCGCTTCCCAAATCTGAAAGGGGTACTTTCCAGACATGAAACCAGTTCATCTCCCAACCACAAGCAGCCGTTGTGACTTTTCAATGCTGCTGCTCCTGTAACCATAATCACACTGTTGCAGAGCACATTCCACTACCCAGGCCTTTCCGGTGTGCCCATGAGGGATAAGCTGGCGAGTTCCTATTTCCACTGCGCTCACTTGCGAGCTTTCTCAGGGGATGTGCTAACTGAGGCGGCTCTCAGTGGGCAGTACAGCTCGAGTGCTGACCCACAGCAGCTGATGCCCGTGTCTACAGGCGGTTTTAGTCCCACCCTGGCCCCACGTATTCAAGGTGGTGTCCGTGCTGGGTTAGACTGTCCCTGGGAAAGGAAAGGGCTTTGTGCAGATGTGCACCTTCCCAGGGGACAGTGGTGGCTAGAACTCACGGCCCTCTTTTCTGGCAGCCTCCTCTTTCCAGGCTCCCTCACTCCCACCTCCAACCCTGAAGGATTGTGATGGGGGGAGGGGTTCAGTGATGGTTGGTTTGACTTAATCTAGCTGATGAAGACCAAAGTGTATTTGCTTCTCATCCTCTGGCATCCCTGCGAAGGGATTCAGGCCTGATTGTGCTCCTGCTTGCCAGATGGGAGAGCAGGCCCAGGGAGGTTGCGTGGTGTTGGCTGCGGTCAGAACAAGATCTCTCCCATCTGAGCACCCAGCTATTTGGGGGCCGCACTGCGCCAGCCTGTAGCCCCTTCGAGGATGGAACAAAACATGTCAGTGTCTGATTTTGGCTTCAGTTGGTATTGCACTTAGAAGGAACTAACACCTTGGTTTAGTCCTTAGTCAATTTTGGTGCCCAAATTAGCAGGTGCTCCCCAAACCATTTCGGATGAGGTTTTTGAAATAAGTGGTAGATTTTTTTTTCCTATGAAAATTTAATTTTTTAAGTGCCCCCTCCTTATTTTCTGGTTATAAAGGAAACATAGCATTTTATCATCTCCTCCCGGGGGCCGGGACATGCCAAGAATTGGGGGTTTGGGAGGAGAGAGGTCCTTGCTGAGGACTCGGAGACAGAAGGTAACTCTGTCATCTTGTGGCTGGCTAGGAGCTGTGCCAACACCCTGCACTAGGATGTGGTCACTGTGGAAATAGGGCTGAGGCCCAGCTGTCTCATTAAGGAAAAGAAACTGAGGCAAGTCCTCTAGTTCAGCCTGGCTGTGGCGAGACCCTTCCAGATCTAGCCACTGGGTCTGGGTTAGGGGGCTTGGTTTTTCCCCCTGCCGTCTACTATCTCTATCTCTTAACTCCTCCCCCCCCCCGCCTTTCTTTTTTTTTTTCTTTTTTCTTTTTTTTTTTGGTATTTCTCTTTTTTTGTTTGTTTTGTTTAGGTTTGGTTTGGTTGGTTGGTTGGCTGGGTTTTGTTTTGTTTTTTTTTTTTCTGGTTATGAAGGAGTAAGTCAGGACCCATGAAATCCTCAGAGTTTTCGTGGATAACTTTGGTCAGAAGTGGCCAGAAAGTGCATAGAGATGACCAAAGTGGGTGGTTGGAGTCTCACATAAGATTCCAGGATTCTGGGTCCTCATCCACCGAGTGAGTACTGGCAGTAAAGTGCCACATCTGATTGCTGATTGAGATTCGGGTCCTACTGATTGAGATTAGGGTCCTGATTGAGATTAGGGATGGATGGGATGTGAAGGGTAAAGGGAACTGATGTAAAACGGGTGTGGTTTAAATTGTCCTCAGGAAATAGCAGAATGCTTTACCCCAGGTTTCAAAGACTTCTAAAAAAAAAAAAAAAAGAAGGAACCAAAAAGCAAAAAAGGTCATTACAGACCTCCAGGTCAGGCCTGTCATCTCCTTCCCTGGGAAGGAGCTAAGGAGGCGATCCTTCCAGGTGTTCAGGCAGGTGTCCCGGCAGGTGTCCCTGCAGCCTCAGAGGGTGTTCCTCATGCAAGAGGCCCCGAGCCCCAGTGAACTGACATGGGAGGGAGGAGGCTTGGATTCAGATCTAGGCCTGCCTCTGACTTGCCGGGAGACTTGAATCCAATCCGAGACTGGGGTTCTCTGCGCCTTGGTTTCCTTCCTGGTCTTTCCCTAGCACCTTTGAGAGCTGATGGGAGAAGAGATGATGGCAAACACACATGAAAAACTCTGTGGGGATGGGGCGAAACTTGAGGACTATAGAAACCCGGGAGAGCACAGGCAGCCACCTCTGCTGAGGGGCTGGGAGAGGCGTCTCCAAGGAATCTTCCCCCGGCGCTTCTTTCTCAGCCCTGGAGTGACAGCCCTGTCTGCCTTCACACAGTGATGACGCCACCATTAGGAATCATGGCGTCCTGGCCTCTATACCAGTCTCTGCTCCTGGGCTTCCCACCTGCTTCTTTGCTTCTCTGTCATGTAATCTTGGAAATTGCTTTTCCGGAGCCCCCACCTCCCCACTGGGCTCTTAAAGACTATAGGAGGGCCATAGGGGACAGCATTCTGGTGTCTGCCTTGGCTGCTGACATAGGTTAGAAGCTCCCAGAAATATCTGATCGCTGCTTTCTGATCTTAAGCACAGAAATGGGAAGGTGAGTGGTTGAAAAGCCAGTGGAGGACATGAAGTTGGCATCTGAACCCAGCGTGCGGTCGTGGACTTACTGGGCGACAAAACGCAGGACAGGGAAGAAAGGTCGGGCCATTCGGAGCCTCAGAGAGAAGAGACAGGCAGCTCTGGAGTCCTTATTCCTGGGGAGTGGGTTGGGCTTGGATGTGCAGACGCACTTAGAATCTGTGACATAGCTAGAACAGGTTTACCTTGCAGTAAGAGTTTTTTGATTTTATGCAAATACTTAGGCGCCTGCCAATCACCAGCCCTGTGCTCTGGGCACTGGGAGGAGGACAAAGATAAATTAGAGATAGCCCTTGGCTGCAGGTTGTTTATTATCTAGGAGTTACAAATATAGTATCCATGATCCAGGAGAGAGGGTGATAAGTACCAGAAGGATACCAGGTGCTGGAGGAAATCAGAAAATCCTGAGACATTCCTCCCAGGGGACCCGGAAGGCTCTGTGGAGGCGGAGGCAGGTGGCTAGGCTGGTCTGTGTGGACAGATGCGATTTCAACCCTGGGCACGTGTGCAAACCTCAGAGGAGGGGACGCTGGGGACCTGGGTGGGAAACAGCATGTAGTGTGCTTTGTCCAGGACACGGGGACTCTGAAGAGGAGTGGAGTGTAAGGGACAGGGAGGTGGGACCAGGACATGGGGACTTTGACCACCATCTGTGGAAGCGGGCCTCTAAAGAGCTTTAACAGAAATGTTAAGATCATTTAAAAGGGTGTGTAATAGGTCAGTATTTATTGATTTGGAAAGGTGTTTATGATGTAAGGCAAAAACACATTGCAAAATGATTATGTACAGTATGATTTCACTTTTTATTTTAAAGCATACACACAGACATGCAGAAGGCAAGACCTAGAAGGGTAGTATATTATCCTCAAAGTATTATCAATGAGTACTTCTGGATGTTGAGGGTTGAGGGTTTTTTTGTTTTTTTTGTTTATATTTTTTTTTTGTCTTGACTTTTCCACAATTTATACATACTACTTTTGTAATTACAAATCATTTTAAATTTGTTTTAGATTAGCACATACTACGTGATGGCTGAGGGAGATGACTTAAAATATGCCAGGAATTAGATAAAAACTGAGACTGAAAGTTGTCTGTGCAGTATTATTTATGATATCCAAGATGGGAAGGGAAGAGACCCTCCCCGCCCCTCCCCCCCCCGCACCTGCAAATGTCCAGTAACATGGGAATGGCTAAGCACATGACTGTATGGCCACCTGGTGGAATATTATGTAGTCATTAACAATGAACTGTAGACTGTTGATACTTAGAAATGGGTATATGAAATGGATAGAACAAGTAGAATACAGTGTACATTTCATATTGATTACAACTGTCCAAATGTGCATATGTAAATACTTAAATGGATTTGGGGAACGTAGATTATATTATTATTTTGACTGTAGTAAAATATGTATAACATGAAATTTACCCTTTCAGCCTTTTTTATCTTTTCAACTCAGGGGCATTACGCATGCTCACAGGGTTGTGCCGCCGTCACCACGGTCCATTTCCGGACTGCGTTTGTCACCCCAAGCGGAAACCCAGTGCCCGTGAAACAATGACCCCCACACACTTCTCCCCTAAGTCCCTGCTAGCAGAGAGTGGTATTCTACTTTCTGGCCCCATGAATTTGCCTGAGTGCCATCAGACAATACTGGTCCTTCGGTGTCTTGTGTTTCACTTAATGCAGCGTTGGAAGTTTCATCCACGTTGTAGCACGTATGGGGATTCCATTCCTTTTGGAAACTAACATCGCGTTGCATGCGCACACCACATTTTGTTTATCCGTTCATCTGCCGATGGACACTGGGTGCTTCTACCTTCTATCTGTTGTCAGGGATGGCGCTGTGAACATGGATGTACAGATGTTTCATTGAGACCCTGTTTTCAATTCTCTATGTCCTGAGAAGCAGGATTGCTGGGTCATATGATAATTCTATGTTTAACTTTTTGAGGAACTGCCAGCCTGTTAGTGTCTTTTTAAATGTAAAGCTCTTCAAGTTTATTTATATCTACAATCCCCAGTTCCTTTTGCTGTGCTTACCGCACATGTGAATTTTCAAGGGATTGGTACAGATGTGAACGCATTCCACTCTGTGTAAAGGGAAGAGTCTTACAGATCGTAAGTCAGGAGAGCGTTTTGAATGTGGTCATGGAAAACACGGCCCACCCAGGTCATTGAAACTTGCAGATGATTCCAGAACCCTTACATGTTATCGCCAGTCTCCACTTTTACCTTCTCCCAGACAGCTTTAGCCAAGGTGAAAGTAAAGTGAATGCATTTATGATTGCTTTATTTTTGTCCCATTTAGCCAGAGGTCTGAGATAGAGGAGAGAACCAGAAGACTTGGATATTCCCTCTAAGATGATACCTCAGTCCCGGATTACTGAAAATCATTATTACATCATTCATCTCAGGCACCGAGGTTCCCTGGGGCTAACCATCCCTTTGGGAAGTATAAAGAGTCCCTCCATTAGTTCATTGAATTTGTGCAGTACTTAGGAGCCCCGTGATGAGTGCTGGACAGAGGGAGAAGGGCAGGAGATAAAAGTTAGAAGAAAAGTTGGTTTTTACCCACTTCGAGTTCCCTCTCCAATGATGGGAAACAGCCCTGCTCTCAGGAAACTCAGAATGGAGATCTCAGGGTTCATGGTTTGTAGTCCATCAGGAACAGGACAAAGATGGAGGAAATGCATATAAAGCCACCCCAGTCCAGAGTGAAACGGTGTACATTGTTTCCAGTGATGATAGCCCGCTGGTTAGGACAGGAGAGCTCTCCACAGACTGTACGAGCCTTTATGGGCAGCTTCAAATTCCCTCAGGAGCAGTGGATACAAGGGAAGGGGTAGCGCTGAAGTGAGGCTTCCTGGAAGAGAGAAGGTTGGTTTCCATGTCTCTTACCACCACGCTGACGTCACGGGGCATGCTATGCTCTCTTCCAGCCAGCGTCCCGTGCTCGGTGGCCCCAGAAAAGCCGACGTGTAGGCCTCAGCCACCCCAGGTCCGACGTACATTCTCCCTGGACACCATCCTCAGCTCGTACCTTCTGGGCCAGTGGCCACGGGATGCTGATGGGGCCTTCGCCTGCTGTACCAACGACAAGGCCACGCAGGTAATGAATGCTCTCTTCTAACTGGATAAGGGATGGGGTGGGGGGAGGGGCTGGCCGAGGAGGCCTTTAGTCCACTTACCAACTCTCAGTCCTTGAAGTTATTTTCATCATCTAATGTTTACCAGCCTGCTTTTCTTTGTAAACTTGCATGAAAATGAGCTTGCATTCCACCTGACGGGTGGGAGAGAGAAGCCAGTCTGGGTTTTCAGTTTGGCTTGAGGATTCATGCGTGGGTAAGCAAGAGTTGATTTTGGAATTTATTCTAGATTTAAAAAAATGAGATCTACCTTGCTAAAATTAAACTCAGGCCAACATTCAATTGCGTTTGCATTCCCCAGACAACTGGAAGCGGTGGCCAAAAAGAGTGCTGAGCCAGGATAGGTCTCCCTGGAGCAGTGGGAGTGGCAGGCTGTCAGATAACGGGCGCTGACCCCCAGCCAGCACCCCCGTCTGGGTTCCAGTGGAGCCGCTGGAGTCCCCCGGAGCCTGGGTCCCCTTTCCTTCACGACAGTCTTTCCGTTGAGAATCATCAACTTGGGAGCACTCACTGCAGATCATCCAATCCGTTTGTCAGTTTTTGAATAAGATCACATTAGCCTGAGCAGGAAGTCATCTTCACTGTGAAATTATACAAAGATATTTTTACATCTGATTCAGGACTTCAACAGTCTTAGCTGTTTGTTAGGTTATTAAGAGTCAAATCTTCTCCCTTTTGATGCAATTTAAACCCATTCCTGTTCAACTTCAGAAAAAATGAGTTGTCCTCAGGAAGGAGGATATGGCTCAGAGGCAAAGCCGCGTCCTGGGGGATATTGGTCAAGCCAGTTCTTCCTTTACGGGGAGGGCGGGCATGTGCCCACGCGGCTTGCCCATAGGTGGGGTGACGGCCAAATGTGAAAGTGTCCGTACACTCGCTTTGCCCTACCGCCCCTTCTGAGCACATCACGTCAGTCTCTTTCTTTTATTTACTTGTTAAATGCGATCCATTTCAAACGTTAGTGAAAGTCTGAATGCCCAGTGCTGTTCTTGGCATGTTGAAGTGAAGACTAGGGAAATGAGAACAAGATTTGGCCTCTGAGTCTGGATGCCAGTTCCATGGAGGCCAGCGGACAGAGCGCCAAGGAGTGAGACGGGCCAAACGTCTGGCACATTTCAGAGGAGGGGAATTCTCCTGGGAATACCCTGCCTTGAACCTACAAGGATTTACTGCAGTTGACATGGACGGCCCCCTTTACATGTAAGAATAGAACGCGAAGGCAAAGCATACTGCAGGCTGCAGACAGAGCGGGTCTGCTTCCTGGGAGCCCTGGGCACTGTTGTCTCCTGTCCCCTTTGAGAAGGGTAAGGAGGATCGCTTATGCGTTCCTCTCACAGGCCTGGAGCACACACGCCTTTCTCTGTGGAGAGGAATGTTTAGTCCAAATAGTGTGTGTAGTCAAGGAGGGCTTCACGGACGAGCAGGACTTGAGGTTGCGCCGTGTGTGTAAGCTCACGATCGCATCGCTTTTTGCCTGACGGCAGGCTTTCATGTAGCCTGTCTCTGTCACTCTTGCTGCCAGCCTTCTGGGAGGCCTCCGTCCCACTCTCAGGGAGCTTCGTCGTCCCAAGGCAGGGTTGGCCGCAGACGTTCCCCGGCGCGATGTAGCGGCGTGGGCTCCGGGCTCCGGGCTCCGAGTTGCCGCTCAGGTTCCAGCTGTGGGCCAGATCTTTTATATAACAAGTCTGGGCTTCTCGCCACGGCAAGACAGAGGTCAGCGATGCGCCTCCATGGGTCTGGCAAGGCTGGGCTGTGCAGCTTTCCTCTTTTCCCGGGATGGGCTCCAGCCCTCGAGGAACTCTTAGCAACCTGTCAATATTGTGGCTGCAGCCAGGAGGTGGGAGAATTCTGATCCACATGGGCATCCAGTATGCCTACAAAATATGCGCTCTGCCCACCTTACATTCCTGGCCTTCTGGGATTTTCCTGCTTCTAGGCTTTGGGATCCATTCAGATTCCTACTTGAGTCCCTGGCCTGGCACAAGCTACCTTCTTCCACACTTGTATGACACCATGGTGACCTGAGGCTCTCCTGGCATCTCCCTACTGAGCACGGGTATATCACCCAACGCAGACTGGAGATGAGGGCGGGTTTTTATCAGGGAGATACAAGGGAGGGTGGGGAAGGGAAGAGGAAAGGCAGGGAGATGGGATCTACCAAAGTCCTTGAAAGCTTCCAAATAGATTGATGCCTTAATTCTTGTGAGCTGAGGGGGCCTCTTCCCACCCCTACCCCACCTTCTACCCTTTCTCCTCCAGCCACACCGGTGTAGTACATCCACTGTATCTGACTGGCCCTCACTTCTGCCCTTTGACTCCCCCCCCACCGACCGCACCTCTCACTCGCCCCCGCTCCCACAATTGCGGAGCCAGCAGCCAGAGTGTGTGTTTGGAGATCACGTCAGCCTTGCTATTCCTGGGGGCCTGCTTGGCAGTGAAGGCAGGGAGCCATTGTTCAACTGCGTTCTCCGACCCCCTCTGGAGCAAGCAAGGGCCCTGTCCACGCCAAGCAAATTTCAGACCTGGGCAGCAAGCGCAAATCACCTGCCATTCAGGTAGCATTTGCGAGGCTTCCTCACAAGGCAGAAGGTGGAGTGAAAAGCACTCCGTTCTCGAATGTGTCAGGATCCCCTCCCTGGCTTAGCTGTGATTTAAGCTCTAGGCAGGCACAGAGCACAGCACGGGTAGTCCCCAAGCAGTTTACGGTGTGACAGGGAGGGCTGGGTTACCCAGGTATTTGGGGCGGGGGAGGAAGAGAGGTGAGTGGATCTGATTGGGACGTTGGTTGCTCTGGGAGGGAGAGGAGGTGTGAATGTGGTGACCAGGGGAGGAGTGCTTGGAGTCACTGCGTGTTCTGAGGCAGGATGAGCAACGGGAGAGGGCTGACCAGGTCTCCCAGAGACCAGCTCAGTGGGTACAAGGAAGAGCTCGGGTGCAGTGGGAACTGGACACAGCGTGGCCAGCCAGGGAGGACGAGGAGGGCCTCTGTAGAGAGTCACCATCATCTGGATAGCTTTGTCAGGATTCTCCAGGTCAGTCTGAATATCTCTTCTCCTCTCTGGACCACCCTTCCCCCAGGTCAGCTGGTAAGCCAGAGCTGGCCGCCAAGTGCTTTGGGCTGGCCTCTCCTAGCGGCTGGGCCCAGCCAGGGCGGTGATGGCACCACATGCCGGTTGCGGTCACCCCTCTCCCTTGTTGCTCTGCAAAGCATTTGAGTCTTCTTACACTATTCTGGAGGGAGGAAGTGGTCTCACCACAGCTGGAATGACTGTTTGAGCAAAGTTCCCCTGCTGGTGTTCTCATCCTGCAGACAGATGGGACCCTGGGTACCTGCTCTGCCTCCGCACCCACCCCCTACCACCACCCCATTGTCTACTTCCTCTGCATGCTCCAGGTGAGGTGGGGAAGCCTCTGTGACAGACTTTTTTCTTTAGGCCTCACTTACCCTTTGGGGGGGGAAAGAATAGCGTAAGGCCTTGACAAGCCTCATGGAGTGTCTTGAAGGCTGGGAGCAGAGGTGGCACGCTTTGTTTGGGAAGACGTCCCTTTCCGGGACCCGCCCTCACTGTGGAGTGTCTTCCTCCTTTCCCAAGCCAGGGCCGTGGCATTTAGCGATGACATACAATTCAGCCTGCTCATCATGGGCCTGCCCTTGTGGGTGTGGGGGCCTGGGCACAGCGCCTGCTTTCCAAACTGATGAGCGGGGCCAGTTGTTCAGCATATGGTGTGGCAACAGCCGAGCATGTTTGAAGATGGGCTCGTGATGGAAAATGTGAGGGTTGGACAGTCACTGTAGGGCCAGAGACGATGGCCTTGGCCACCTGCAGCCAGAGTTCTCAGAGCTGGCCAGCAGACCCCCCTCAGAGTCTTTCCTGTCTCTGTCTGGCCAGAGTCCCGGGGGGCTGGTTTTCTGCTTGATTCCATTTCAGCATGTAGTTGCTGACCCTCCGTACTAGGCCGGGCGCCATGCTGCCCCACGCTGTGCACGGGTGTGCTGGGTGGTGTTCCCAGGGCCCAGCTGGGCTCTGCCAACGTCCCTGGAGACAGCACAGCCAGGGCTCTTCCTGTCTCAGAGTTCGGGGAGAGACTCAGTTGGGTTGAAGGCAGAGAAACAGACGGTAGTTGGGAGGGTTTTTCAGCTCCATCTGCCCCCCGCTTTCTCGTGCCGTCAGGCTGCGCTTCGGAAACCTCTCCTCCATCCCCGTGCCCAGTTAGCCTTCCACGCGGTGCTCGGGGACCCTGGCACGCAGGCAAGGCTTCCTTGGTCTAACCCACATTCAGTTTTGCGTGATCCGAGCATCGTCTGCGCAGTTGGCTGGCACCACTCACGGCTAGTAAATATCCCTGTGAACTTCAGCTGCTCCCTCTGGGCCAGGGTGTTCAAGCAAATCTGTTCCAGTGCTTAAGTCCCTTTGACAAACTTGACTTTGGCCTGCTGAGCTCCAGCTCCACCCTGCTTCCAGAGGGTCATCTGGAATGACTACTTACAGTGCTGTTGCACAGTGTGGCTTGGCCCCTGTTGCGCCATAAAGGGGCGCTCTTTGAAGAGGCCTTCAATAGCTGTGACTTCTCTGTGCTCCAAGGAGACCTTGGCTCAGACCTCTGTGATGAGACCCAAAGGAAGAGGGGGCTGTGCACCCAGGGGCACTGAGAATAAGGGGGAGGGCATGGCCCCCACTTTTGGCACACCCAGTTCAGTTGGATGGGCCAAAGACCACACTCACGCGTGTGCCCGCCTTAAGGATACTCAAGGCCCAAATGTAAACAGCTTCAAACACAGCATAACCTAGTGTATCAGGTACCAAAGCTGCTGTAACAAATTGCCTCAAACTTAGTGACTCAAAACAACAAAAATTTATTCTCTCACAGTTCTGGAGGCCAGACATCCAAATTCCATTTCACTGGGCCGAGATCAAGGTGCTGGCAAGGGCTGCCCTTCTTCCAGAGGCTCTCTGGGAGAGCCAGTCCTTGCGTCTTCCAGCTTCTGGTGGCTGCCAGCATTCTTTGGCTTACGGCCACGTCACTTCGGTCTCTGCCTCCACGGTCACATTGCCTTTTCTTCTGTGCGTGTCTAATCTCCTGCTCGCTCTCTCTCATAAGGACACTTGTAATGGCACTTAAGGCCACTCAGATAACCCAGGATAATCTTTCCACCTTAATCATATCTGCAAAAATGTTTCCCCCTAAGGTAACATTTACAGGTTCCAGGGATTAGGACCTGCTCCTTTGGGGGACCATTTTTCAATCTGTCACACCTGATGACCTCATCTGCTGCTGCGCCCCTGGTTCACTCTGCTGCAGCCGCACCGCCCTCCCCATCATTCTCAAACGCGTCAGGCTCGCTCCTGCCTCAGGGCCTTGGCACCTGCTGTCCCCCACCCCACCATACCCAGCCCCTTTCTTTGGCGTATTTTTCTCTTTAGTACTTACCATGTTGCACCTGTGTCCCCAGCTAGACTGTCAACTCAAAGGGGATGAGGAGTTTTGTTGTTCTGTGCGTTGTGGTGTCCCCAGTGCCTGGAACAGTACCTGCCACACAGTTGGCATTCAGTAGCCATTCACTGAGTGCACGAGTAAGGAAAAGGAGCTGGGTTTGCCTGGGTAGGACAGAGAGCCCCGTGTGGAGAGGACAGCCCCTGGGATGGAGGGCGAGGTGGTGACGTCCACGGCCACGGTGGGTGTTGAGGCAAGGCCATGGCCTCGCCAGCACAGTTTACAGAGAGGCGGTGGTTGTGGGAAGATGTTGCCGAGCAGAGATGACGGGGTAAAATGGATGGGGAGGAGGTGATCCTTGTCGCCATGAATTTTCACACCCTTTCTAAACTCCAGCGCGAGCCTGCATTTCTCCTCCCGCCCCTCACATCGCTCACAAGAAGGAAGGCAGCTGCAGACTCTGCCGGCGACGTTAGCAGAACCGTGGCAGCCTGTCTGTGTCTGGTTTTGCCTCTTGCCACCCACCTGCGACTGGTGTCTTCTTGGAGAAGGGGAAATGGGCTCATCACCCTGGCCTTTGTCATCCCTTTTCCGTAGTTTCTGCCACCTTCCCATGGGCCACAGGCCAGTGTG
Organism: Micronycteris hirsuta; assembly: GCA_004026765.1. NCBI lineage: Eukaryota > Metazoa > Chordata > Mammalia > Chiroptera > Phyllostomidae > Micronycteris > Micronycteris hirsuta. The sequence goes on along the minus strand of PVJI01000107.1, from coordinate 324,135 downwards.
GGACCCAGCACTCGGATCAGCAGAGCTAGTCCCCTAGGGGGTGGCTTTGGAGCCCTGGAAGGAGGAGCGTCCATGCGTCCCCTGGGCCGAGGGGCCTGTGGGAGAGGTGGGCTTCCTCCTCACTTTTCAGTCTGTGCGGCAGCCCTTTCTGAGGTTCCGTCTGCCAACCCCCAGGTGGAGAGATGGAGGCATTGGGAAGGAGACAGCTGCTCGGTTTCCACAGACTGTCAGGGCCAGCTGTGCCTCGAGGGTGTGGGCCTGGAGGGTGCGCGGCCTGCTCTTTTCCTAGAGGAGGGCATTGTGGGGTGGGCCTCTGACGGTCTCCCCGTGGTGCTGGCCTCTTGAAGGGAAGTAGGGCCGATGTCTCGCCCCGGCCGTGTCGCACGGCCCAGCGGAGGTCGGTCCGGTCGGTGGGCAGCTGAGAGAAGGAACGGCCAGGAGCCCGAGCCCTCAGCGGCCCCTCCACAGCAGCTGTCACACAGGCCGCACCGCTCCCACAGCCCCACTCAGACCGCCCCTGCCAGGCTCTTCTTAGCAGCTGTTGGGTGTTGAATTGTTGGGTTTCTCTCTCTTTTCCTCCCCCTTTTTGTTTGCAGCAACCTCTCAGGGGAGGTCAGCAGATCTGTTGGAGGAGACGGTTCCCAGGCCCTCATGCGTTTGGCAGCCTGTGCAGAGAAGCTAGAGAGGAACTGGTTCCACTGGCACGCGTTCCCCCTTGGGCCCCCCCGGGAATGGAAATAGGGATGTCGGTGGGAGGGTGCAGATCTTGTCCTCCTGCTTCGTGCTTAGAGCCGACAGCTTCCTCCCTCGGGTGGGGGCTCAGGAAGTGGGTCTGCAAACTCCCCCTGCCTCCATCTTGGGCCAACTAACTCTGTCTTCTGTGCAGCAGGGGAGGGAGGCTGGCAGACTGACGACCCTGTTTGCACGAGGGGCAGAGCAGGGCCCAGGAGAAGGCGCTGTGATAAAGCCAAGAGGGGCCAGGAGTCGGGGCTGAGTTCCGGACTCTGGCTCCCTCCTTTCTGAAAATGGTGCCGCCCCTGCACATGCAGGAGGTCGGCCAGCACCAACTCGTCGCACTGCGCACTGGGGGCGACCACGGAACAGCCTGAGGCCGTGCCCCGCACCGACATCTGCTTCTGTCAGGGATGGAGGGAGAGGGATCTCTGTTGACCTTTTTTTCTGCTTTACCAATGAATGATTCCTCAGTCGTAACTGTTTTTCCTGTCTAGTAACTGTTTTCATTCGGCTCCCAGGAACCTGGGCCTGTGCCGGGCACACAGGGTACGAGAGTCGAGGATACCTGTGGGCCCCGGAGCCTGTGCTCCTCTGGAGCTGGTGGGGACAGCGAGGGCAGTGCATCAGAGAGAGCTGGGCCCGCCACCCATGCGTAAAAGTCACAAGAGAGTCACGAGCAGCTTGGCCTCACTGGCTCATCAGGGAAGGTTTCCTGGAGGAGGGTGATTGGGAAGAGGAAGTGCAGGTGGAGGAGCCTGAAAGAATCACAGAGCTGACCGCGTGGAGAGGTCGAGGAGCCCATGGCAGAGAAGACTTCAAGGAGCCACTGCCTCTGTCCACGAAAGGGCATGTCTGCCTCCCCTGAGCCCGCCTGAGAAGCTGCTCTTTCTCACTGGCTTCCTCTCCCTGCAGACCCCCCTGTCCTGGCAAGAGCTTGACGGCGAGCGGGCCAGCTCCTGTACGCACAAGCGCTCAGCATCCTGGGGCAGCACAGACCACCGCAAAGAGGTAACGGCCCGTTCGACTTCCTGGCCAGAGTCCTTGCCTCTGGTCTCCCCACAGCGCCGTGGGCGCGCCTGCTCCCAAACGGACTCGTGTTTCCAGTCTCCACCTAGCCTTTTCCTAACGAGGTGGCTCCTTTGCAGCTGCTTCCCAGCCACCTGGTGGCCAGGCCTTTGGAGCCAAGACCCTCCTGCCAGCAGGAGCTTGGCCAGTGACTGCTGGTGCCCTTCAGCAGCCAAGCACAGGGTGGGAGACCCCACCGTTCTCACTTTACTTTGAGGTTGGATCCAGATAAGCGGTTCAGAGACTGGAGAGAGATACGGAGTGAGTTCCTGGGGACTGAAAAGCCCCAGCCGCATGTACTGCCACACTGAGCGTTCATCCTGCCTCGGCTCTACAAGGAGGAAAAGATAGTTACTGCTCCCAGGCCCTTTCTGGTGCCCCTTTTCTTTCAGGAGGGCTCCAGGCATTGAGGTTGAGTAGAGAAAGCCCTAGACAGGAATTCCAGGGCTCCCAAACCAGTCCCATCTGCTGCGCCGTGGGGCAGCCCCCGATGGGGCCGAGTTGCCAGGGGTTGCCCTCCACCCCTTTTAAGGGAGAGTCACTTCTGCCCTCTTGGTTGCAAGAACAGAAAAAACACGAAGTATCTCAGGCGAGTGGAAAATACAAAGTATTCAAAGTTTGTAATTATCGGAGTAAGCAAGTTATTTGCACAGAGCGTGGCGTCATGGTTGAGCGGTCCCCAATAGCAAATCTAAAAGTACTTTCTCTTTGGCAGTAGTTCTGTATTTCATGGCCGTGGGCAGCAGATCTACCCTCTGAATTCCATTTCATTTGGGCCCATATTTATTGAATTACTTTATTTTTAAATTTAAATATTTTATTGTTTATGCTAGTATGGTTGTCCCAATTCTTCCTCCTTTACCCCCCTCCACCCAGACCCCCCTAGGCCCACACATAAATAGCTCTGCATCTCCTGAGCATTTGCCAGCTGAGGGAAGCAGACCCAGAATTCCAAATGTGACAGGGATAACATGCAAAATTGTTGGTGAGGATCCGTAACTGTTACAGGAAGTGGGAGTTGGGACCAAATCTGATATTCCTTCTGTAGAGCCGGCTCCTTGCTCAGTGCAGGCTGTTTTAAAACGGGGGGAAATCCTTCCGTCCTTCCTGGTCTCAGGGCCTTTGAGATAGTTGTGAGTGTACTTGGGGACTGAATTCAAAAACATCATTCCTATTCATTGAGAGTGGTTTTCCACGCCTGTGGAATTTGCGAAAGACAAAAAATGATTTCCTTGTTGCATGTTTTAAAGTTTTGGGGAACTGGTTCATCTGTGGAATACATGGTCATTCGAAAGCTCACACCGTCGAGTTAATAAGGTGCCCAGCTTGCCTGACGGACCTGTCATCACAGCTTCGAGCACCGCTGAGGTTATTATGGGATGGAAAGTTAACTGCCGTCTCCCTTCTGGGCGTTTTCATGGGCCTCTGGCGGAGCCACACCTGGGAGGAGGGACCCAGTGCACTTTTGCTTTGCTTCACCTGCCTCCTCCTTTCCCTTTCCCTGGGCCGCCAGATTACCAAGTTGAAGCAACAACTGCAGAGGACGAAGTTGAGCCGCGGTGGGAAAGAGAAGGAGCGGGGCTCCCCACTCCAGGGGGACCACGCAGTGCGGGGAACACTGAGGGTACGTTCCCCCTGCCCCCGCCCTCTCCCCGTTGTCACCCTCCATGGCCCCCGCCCACCCACCCACCCCGTGGGCAGAGCCTCTCCGGTTGAGCAGCAGAGCCCTACCATACCGCATGCCCCGTGGCTACCGGGGTGCCGGGGTGAGGCTTTAGTGCAAACTTGGACTTAGTGAATGACATTGGAAAAGCTTCTTACTGTTCTGGATTTCCCTCTCCTCCACCCTCATCCCCTGTACAATGAGGCTGTGATGCCCCTGCAACCTTTAAAATCATCAGACCTTTCAAAACTCCAACTTCGGGAGAAAATCCCACTGAGTGGACCTACTGCAGTCAGTAACTGTCCCCAAACCCTCACTTGGGGTTACTGTGTAGACATGACCATTGCCCCCAGGCAGAACTGACAATGGTCAGGGCTTGGTGGGTTTCAAGTGAGTGCTTCATTCACTTTCTCCACAGGTGTCACCTCCCAGCTTCCCCTCCGGGTCCCCCGTCCTTCGACTCAGCCCCTGCCTGCACAGGAGCCTGGAAGGGCTCAACCAAGAGCTGGAGGAGGTGTTCGTGAAGGAGCAGGGCGAGGAGGAGCTGCTGCGGGTGAGTGGGGCCCGGGGGCACTGACAGGCAGGCCATGCTGGGTCTGGACTTGGGGGTGAGGGGTGCGACTCTTGCCCTCTGGGACTCACGGGCCATGGCTACAGCAGAGCTGGGTGGCTGTGCCTGGGGAGCGCTTTGTGATGGTGAGTTGACAGAGAAGGAGCAGGGGTTGGCAGAGGGGAGGGTTCCAGAAAGGAGGAATGGGCAACACATCGTTCTTCAGCCAAAGCCCCAGCCCACTGGTCTGCGTGCTTGGCCCTGGTCCTGCCGCCCCTGTGCTCAGCTGAAGCCGCCCCATTGCCTGTGTTACCACTTCCCTCCCCCCAACCTGGTGGCACACATTCATCGTCCTTCATGCCCAGGGCCCCTGTGCAGCCTTGTTCCCTGCCCCGCTCCCGGGCAGAATCCCTTACTACCTGTCCTGCAGTCTCAGGCACATTTCTGTACTGACACAGTACAACCAGGGAATGCCAGTTGGCCAGTATTAATATAATTCTTAGGCACACACCCCTCAGTTTATGATTTACTTGCTGGTTGATTTTAAATTTGCGTGTATGTAGGATTTTATACCCACCCGGACATGCACACAATTTGGTGAGCCGTGGGTACAAGCACCATCAAGTGTGCGGGGAAGGGAGGGACATTTACTATAGAATAGTGATCTGCGCATGTGTCCTCCAGAGGCCTGCAGCTGTTACGGTGCCCTGGTGGCTGGCACATAGGAGGTCCCTGCCCTTGCGAGGCTTACGGCCTGGTGGGGGTGCCCCATTGAGAAACCATTCAAATAAATACATAACTATAATTGGCCTGCAAATACTGCAAGAGAAAAGGATGAAGAGCTAGGGAGAAATAGGAGGGGCTTTCCCTTAGATGGGCCGGGGTCAGGGGGACCAGGAGTGACTTGAGGAAGTGGGCTCCTGTTGTCGCTGGGTGTTACAATTAGAGGAGGACAACCAGGGCAAAGGGAGGAGCCCGACCGTCCCTGCAGCTCCGCAGGCCTGAGAGTCACCACCCACCCTGTCCCCCGCAGATCCTTGATATCCCTGATGGGCACCGCGCCCCAGCTCCCCCCCAGAGTGGCAGCTGTGACCACCCTCTCCTCCTCCTGGAGCCTGGCAACCTCTCCAGCTCTCCCTCCGTGCCCCTGGCATCTCCCCAGCCTGCGGGCCAGACCGGCCGTGAAGAACACCGGGGTGCCGTTGAGGAGCTGGCGTCCGTCCCCAGCGACAAAGGTAAGCGGAGGAGGCCGAGGCGGCATCGCCACTCCCTTGTCCGTCTCGACTCAACTTCAGGCCTGGCATTTTTATTCACCAGCCAAAGAGAATATCTTTGTGAGTCATCTCTGTTTTGTACCTTATACCAGTAATAATAATGGTCCTTGATATTGATTCTGATTTATCATTTGCATAAAGTCCCTGCACCTATACTTTTATTTAATCCTCACTGTGATGCAAAGAAGCACTCCCTCCCATCTCCGTTTTTGGCTGGAAAGCCTTGAGTCTGTTCAGGTGTCCGTGGCGCCCATTATGAGCAATAGGTCTCAAGGTGGCTGTAAACGACATAAAATAAGAGAATGTGCCCGTGGTCACCTGGTTTGACCCAGAAGGAAACCCAAGCGCTCTGACTCCGAATCTCTGCTTTCGGCTGTGCCCTGCTGCGCCGCGCACAGGACCGGCTATGAGCCCTGCTCCCGGGAGTCGTGGTCCTCACCTTACAAAGCGCTGTGGCCTGTGTCGCCCCATTTGATTCTCATAGCAACCCTGTGCAGCAGGCTGGCCAAGGGCATGCTCTACCCATACACAGAGGTAAACAGAGCATAGAGTAATAAGGAATAAATGTGGGATAAATACAGATAAAGTCAATATTTGCAACCTAGGCAAAGTACATTCGCTCTGTGAAAAGCAAGAGGAATTTTATCCCATGAGTGGGGTTGAGTAAAGATTGCTTCTCTGAGTCAGTGCAAGAGCTCTTCCTGGAAGAAGGGATAGATTTTCAAGGCTGTGGAAAGGAAGAAGCTGTGGTATGTTGGCAGGCAGGGCGGTGCAGCCTTGGAAGAAGGCAGAGAGACATAGAAGTTAGGGTTCCTTTAAGTCCGAGACTTGGTGTTGTGATCACTGTTTACCTCTTGGGAATATAAATTGGTATTAGAACTGATTTTTCCATCAATGCCACTGTATTGGGTTTTTTTTTGGGGGGGGGGCGCTGGCCTGTGTAACAGGATATGTGCTTTTGTAAGCTGCCTCAAAGATCTTTTACAGTAGTGTGTAAACAGACTACCTGCCCCCGACCTTTCCATGTCTGCCAGCCTCTTCCCTTCACGCCCGGGCCCAGGCCGAGGGTGGTGCTGAGGAGGGAACGTCAGCTCCACTGGCCTCGGCCTTGCTCTGTTTGCAGCCTCCTCCCCAGGCCACCCAGCCTTCCTTGAAGATGGCAGCCCGTCTCCGGTCCTTGCCTTTGCCTCCTCCCCTCGGCCCAATCACAGCTACGTCTTCAAACGGGAGCCCCCGGAAGGCTGCGAGAGAGTGCGTGTGTTCGAGGAGGCCGTGTGAGTACATCAGAGGGAGGGGCGGGGACGGAGGGGGCGGCTGGCCCTGTGTTGTCCCACCTGACAGGCCCCGCTTCCGTCTTGACTGTCTCTCTCGTCCCAGAGATGCTGTCAACTCTAGATTATTGGTACTGCAGATTTTCCATGATCAAACTTGTTGACATTACCTACTCTGAGCACTTAAATCTTTGCTTATCATTGTCTCCATAGAAACCTGGTCTTTGCCCACATGCCAGCCACAAGCGCAGCAGGAGCTGGAAAGGAAAGAGCTCTGAAACCTAAACCCTTTGTTGCTTCTATTTTTTTCCATCCCTGGGGAAGGTGTGAGAATTTGCTAGACCATAATCAGAGAGGGAGAGAATCTTTCAGGCAGAGATGAGAAATGCCTCGTCCCCCCAGAGGGACAGAGGAACTTAAACCACTTTCTCATTGTTTGTGAGTCGCTTCCGTGCCCTGCAGCTGCGGTGGTTCAGGTGTCATAAGTGTCCAGACAGAAGTTTCCAGTCCCCACAAGTAAGAGGACTATGGAATATTCCCGAGCCCAGCTGGACAATTCAGAAGCCATTCTCACGCTGATCACGACAGTTCCCTCCCACCAGCAGGGAGAAGTGAGAGCCGCCCTTCCCACACGCCCACCCAGCCAGCCCCTCTGATGGGCACCCTGAGAGCTCACTTCACTCTCTCCCTCTCCCCACCCCACCAGCTCGAGTATTCATTAAGGCAGATCCGCCATGGAAGGTGTGCTTCCCACGGTAGTCAGGAAGTTTAGTCATGGTGATTGCGCGGCCATTTAGCTGGGACAGGGTTTGTGGCCCCGAGGGCTCCGTTTGTATCTAAGGTAAGGGAGAGGGCAACCCACGGTATTCGCAGGAGGTGCGTACGTAACGCAGAGTAGGAGGAGTTAAGGAGAAAACCAGAGCCACCGGGATGTTCCTTGCATCATCACTGTTGCCTGGTGTCTTTCTAGAACCCTGGGTTCTCTGGGGGTCGTGGCGGGAAGAGGCCAGAGTGTGCAGCAGACTCTGGACTCTCATGCCCTCCCCCGTCCACGTTACAGCGGAGTAATTAGAACCTGGAGTGCTTGTGGGGATTAGGTGGATGCCTCGATTCTCCTGTAGACTCGGTGTCGGAAGAGGTCTGAAAGTCATCCCGACCAGCTTTCCGCCCCAGCGTCCACCCTTTCAGACAGGAGCTGATCTATCTCTCACTTTCTAAGATAGCGGATGGACATTCCCAGCTCATTGGGGTTCTTCGTTGCGTCAGCCTCACTGTTGGGAAGCTCTTGGGTTCAGTGGTTCTTTCGCCATAGTTCCCTCTTCCTGGCTGCTGACGCTGAGAGAGGGCCTGCAATTCCCAGGGGGTTCTCAGGCTGTGCAGGGTCATCTGAAACATCGCTTGGTCGCTGGGTCACCTTGCTTGTGTGCACCTGCGCGCACCTACGGCATTCCCTCTCCAGCCCGTTCCCGACCCCTCCGTAGAATAAGATCCTTTTGAACCCTCTTGGTCAGGGGCACTTTGCCACTGGGGAGTCCTCTGGACCCCAGGCCTTCACTTCATTCCACCTCTTACTCCATGCCGACCTCTGCCCTCTTCCGCAGGGTTTGGAATTCTTAGAATCTACACTGGAAATGGTTACCAAGTTATTAAGCTGCACGCTGAGTACCTTTTTCTGTACGCACATTATATTTAAAGAAAGAGGAAGTTGGTGGGACCATTGGCAATAGAGCTTCCCCACCTTCCTGCACCTTTGTCTTCTCCCCCAGAACCGCCACAGCCAGCAGGTCGCTGGGCTCTTTCCCCCCGACGCACAGTGATACACTTCTTTTTTTTAATCATATGGATCCATTATTCCTGAACTCTGACCTCACCTTTTATCCTTTCATTTCCCCTCCATGACCAGAAGGGTGGGGATGATTCTTTTCGCATTAATGGTGAGACATTGCAGTCCCAGACCAGGGCCACGTGGCAAGTTAGAACCTAGATCTAATAAGGTCTGGCCACCTGTCTCACATGGTTGCTACCTTCCCTCCCAGCAAAGGCTTTGAAATGCACACCTTTCCAATGTGCTCAAGAATGAGATTCTTGCCTGACTGGTGTGGCTCAGTGGATTGAGTGCTGGCCTGTGAACCGAAGGGTTGCTGGTTCGATTCCCAATCGGGACATGCGTCTGGGTTGCAGGCCAGGTCCCTAGTGGAGGGCACATGAGAGACAACCACACACTGATGTTTCTCTCTTTCTCCCTCCCTTCCCCGCTGTCTAAAAATAAATAAATACAATCTTTTTTTTTTTTAAGAATGAGATTCTTTAGGACAGTACCTTCAATGGGGGACAACTTTTATCCATAGGGGACATTTGGCAATGTCAGGAGACATTTTTTGTTGTCACAGCTTGAGGGCCCGGGGAGTCAGCTGCTACTGGCACCTACTGGGTAGGGGCCAGAGGTGCAGTTAAACACCCTGTAATGCTCAGGACAGGCCCTCACAACCAGAGATTATGCAGCCCAAAGTGTCGGTAGTGCTGAGGCTGAGAAGCCCCGCTTCAGACTGTAAAGTCTTACAAAGCCACTTGCCTGGATGTCTGCTTTCAGGCAAGGGGTCTGCCCCCAGAACACTGTTCGCTGATGAAATCTCCCAAGTTAAGAGAACCCTCAGTCTCTGCTAAAATCACAGGGTCAGGAAGTTCTTCCTGTCTAGCTTCAATCCCTCCTGTTTCTAGCTATAGTAGGTTTCCTGTTGTTTGGCTGTATTTCTAAGGCATGAAGAGCTGAGGATCCAAAAGCCTGGTTGTTGCTCCGTAACTTATCGTCTTTTGGTGGCATTACCACATGGTTTGAGCGGAGACCCAGCTCCTCTACTCTCTGGACACTGGGATGTCTCATCTCTTCTCACTGGGGGTGGGGGGGGGGTGGTGGTGTGTGTGTGTGTGTGTGTGTGTGTGTGTGTGTGTGTGCGCGCGCGCGCGTGCGTGTGTGTGTACACGCACACATACATATGTCTGTGTTTCTTTCTCCATCCTCCAGGTCTCCAGGTCCTGACCTAGCCTTCCTGACTTCCTGTCCTGACAAGAACAAAGTCCACTTCAACCCAACCGGCTCGGCCTTCTGCCCCGTCAGCTTGATGAAGCCCCTCTTCCCCAGCATGGGCTTCATCTTCCGTAACTGCCCCTCAAGCCCGGGGTCCCCCCTTCCTCCCGCCAGCCCCAGGCCACCGCCTCGGAAGGATCCAGAGGCCTCCAAGGCCTCCTCGCTGCCATTCGAGCCCTGGCAGCACAGCCCGCCCTCAGAAGAGCCCGTGCTTTTCCAGAGCTCCCTGGTGGTCTGAGGGCCCGCCCCCACCCGCTTTCCATGGAGACCAGTGCCTTGGTGGCAGACCCGTCCCTGGCTCCCCTGAGGTGGGCGGGAAAGGAGCCCTTCCCTCTCAGCCTTCGAGCACTTTCATTTATTGTGTCAAAGCCCTGGGTCCTCTTTCTGATGGACACTGTCCCCTCCAAATGGTAGGGGACCTGCCTTCTCCACTAGCAGCTGGGCAGCTCACAAGTCACACCTGTGTTCCTGCCACCTCTCTTACTTGGTGGAAAACTCACCCGGAAGGTCTTGGGTCCCCCACCTCTGGGTGTGAGCCCAAAGGACTGTATGTGGGGCCCTTGTCCTGGTCATGGAGCAAGCTGGCCGTGATCAGCAGAAGGACACCACAGATTTCCTTCCCTCTCCCCCACAGACACAGAAAAGGAGACCCAAATACAGACACCCCCATCCTCCCAGCCTCCATCCCCACACTTCCCTCTCTTGGAGGAGCTGACCAAAGCAGCCCTAGAGGGCCTAACACTTGACCAATCCAGCTGCTGGCAGAGGGGGAGCCTAACGTTTTCCCAAGTGGCATTTTCATCTCGCTTTCATCCTGACTAAGATTGTCTTAAGCAGCAGCCCAGCCTGCCCAGCCCCAGGTGGGTGGGGGGGAGGGAGAGCTGGCGTTCCTCTAGGTGGCAAGTGGTGACTCTGTACCCTCCACCTGCCCCAGGATTGGGTTGGATTAGAAAAATGCCTATTTTTCTTGTATCAATGTAGAAACTCTATTTTCTCCCAAAGACACTATTTTTGCAGCTGTTTGAAGTTTGTATATTTTCCGTACTGCAGAGCTTCACAAAATTGAAGAATGTTAATGTTCAAGTTTTCTTATCCTGTGTTTAGAAGTTGTTGTTGGTTTTGTTTTTTTGTTTTTTGTTTTTTGTTTTTTGCAGGTCTTGTTGTTAATAGACCAAATAAATAAGTGTTCCCAGCATCTTGTGGTTCTGTTCAATATTGGGGTGGGGAGCGAGATGGAAATTGAAGGCATTATTTTGATCACCTCATCCTTGTCTCTAAGAGGAGCCTTTACTCAACACATAGTGATGTAGATGAACAGAGTCCCTGTCCTCAAACCACGAGGCTTGGATTCTGTGCATGGCCATATGAACATGGCCATGGAAAGGCTGTTCAGAGCAAAGAGTGCGTTGGAGGTGTGGTAAAGAGGTCATTCTTTCTTGAGTGAGTCTGGAAAAGCTCCCTAGGGAGAATGGATCTCAGAGACGAAAGGAGGGGGACCAGTGGAAGACAAGTTGACATTGTGGGTGCTTCTTGACTAGGAGAAGAAACTTACTGTCCTTTCACCGCCTCTCACCTATTACAGTGCCATGCCTGTCAGAGCTCTTAGGCTTTCGGAGGAAGTGGGAATAACCATCCCAACATTCAGAGGGGTGTTTTGCAATTTACAAAGCATTTTCACGAAAGACTCATTAATCCCCTTTGTATGGATGAAAGAAAAGTTGACCACCCCAAGGGCAGTCATAATAACTACAATTGTAGCTATCTGAAAGACCTCAAGACAGACACCGAAGGCTGCTATCCCCACTACAATTCATTGGCTTGTTAAACATCAGATAACCCTAGTAAGTGCTTGCATAAAATGTCATTGAAATATTAAAATAACCCAATGAGAGAAATGTGATAAATCCCACTGTACACAGGAGGGAAGGGCGGAAAGATTGAATAACTTTATCCCAGAGACAAAGACAATGCTGGGATTGGGAACCAAGTCATTTGAATCCAGTGCCTCTAACCCCAGCACTCCCACTTGTTATATCCCCATTAGTTTCAGATGAGGAGACTAAACTCAGAGCTCAAGTGAGTTTGAAATCCCAGTTGGTGAAGAAGAGCTAGGAACTCGAACCCAGTTCTCTCACCCAGCTGCTGCTTGGTGCCCTGGAATCACTGATTCAGCACATAAGACACTGGGCAAGAGCTAATGTATGGGGCTCCCCCCACCACTATCATAAAGGAGAGAGGGGGGTTGAGGACAGACCCCATCTTCTCTCTCTCATCCCTCCCCCTGAAAGATAGTTGGCCTAGTCCCCAAAGTCTTAGTGAGTCAGGCTCAGAGTGATGGGTGTGGTGCTGCCCCGAGTTTCCTTCCTTTGCCAGAGGCTGTGCCAAAGGAGCCGGCTGCTGGAGGGGAGAAAGAGCCTGTACCCAGATCAGCCACGCCCCAGTGCAAATAAGTGAGGGTATGCGGTGGGTAGTGGGAAGATCTGGGGTCAGTCTTGCCCTAGTTCTTGGTGCCAGCAGGTGAAAGTCCAACGCTTGGATAAGGGACAGGTCCACCAAGGAGCTCAATTAATAGGAAAGAATTCGGGATGGGTGGTGGTGGGGGGGTGTTGCTCCATAGTTGGTAAGTTGTGAGGCCCTAAAGAGAATTCACTTAGGTCAGCTTCCATTTCCATCTCCAGGATGTGAGGAAGTAAGATTAGGGTTGAGAAAGAATAATGAATCATAATGCTTTAAACGTGCACAGCACAGTTTACAATGTATAAAATACTTTCACAAATCTCAGCTCATTGGAACAGTCAAGAGGTGACAAGGTGGCTATTACTGATTATCCCTAGCTTACAGACAGAAAACGGTGGCTCGGAATTTAGGTGTCGTGCGTAGGTTGCCCTGCCTTGACGTGAAGGAACTGCGACAAAAGCCCTGCCGCCCTTGGAAGCCTAGCGAATGCATTTGCTTAGTAGGAGGATTGCTCTCAAACCCGGGCCCTCGAACGTTCGTTTGGTAAAGAGGGTAGAGTCGATGACGCTAGGCAGCGGCTAGGGGGCGCTAAGGCTCCACTAAGAGATTCATGGCGTTAGGACCCAGCAGAAGCCTGACGGCCGACCGGGCAGAAGACTATTCACTTTTGCCCAGCCTCCTGTACCACCTCCCTGCCCATATGTCCGTCTTCACACAGCGCAGCCAATCGGCGGCCTCCACATCCTTATGCATCATCATTCCACGCCCGCGTTCCTCGTAGGTCACCCCATTGAGCTCCGGGTTGCAGTTGTCCTCGGAATTGCCTGATCGGAAAAATCTGGAGGGGGAGAATTTAACCTTGGGACAGCTAGCTTTCCCCGCCACTAGGGACGAAGGCAGGGTCTCAGGGTGGGTTTCCGTTCCTTGGACGCGGTTTCTGGGTTCTGAGGCGTTTCCCCCCAGGCAGCTCTGAGCTGGCAGTTCTGGCGGTGGCTGTTGGGCCCTGCTGAGCGGCGGTCGCATGCAGCTCCTATGAGGCCCCTGTCGCCGGTCGGCGATGTCCGACTGGAGTTGTCGCCGCCGCTGCCGCTGCCGGCTGTGAGCGGGTCTCCGGTCGGGTCGTCCGGGCGTCTCATGGCCGCTAGCAGCTCCCTGGTGCCCGACCGGCTGCGCCTGCCGCTCTGCTTCTTCGGCGTCTTTGTTTGCTATTTCTACTATGGGATTCTGCAGGAAAAGATGTGAGCTTGTCCCAGGGGTCGCAAAGCGGACATTCGCCGCCACCCCGCCTCCTCCCCTTGGCTGGGCTCGCAGTCTGCACGCCCCTGCCCCGGGTGTTCCCTCTTGCCCTCCGCCTTTCCAGCACTCTAACACCTTTGCAGCGCGGCTCAGCCTCCCCAGATTTCCAAAACGTGAAAATTGGTCTTTGGAGCTGCTGATTTATCTTCCCTTAATTGCCTTTTTCCCTGTTCTAAGGGCCGCAGTTTTACAGGCTGAGACTTATGCCCCCCAAACAGGTTTCCGTGACCTGTGCCGGTTCCTCTTTGAAACTCCTAGGTGCTTGCAGGTAGCAGACGCTTTCGCCCTCGGCGTCGTTGCTGTAGCCCAAATCTCTTCTGCTGCCTGCAGTGCCTGGAGTCACCGTCTAATTTTCTACGTTTCTTCTAACTCCATCCTTTACGGATATTCTTGTCCTGGGCCACGGGATTAGCAGACTGGGATGTCTAGTTTCTAAATCAAATAAAATCGACTCCTTTTGTAAATGAGCCTAGGGATCCTTATCAGACTCTCCCTGCATCCAGAGGCAACATAATTTCAAAGCGTTCCGTCGCTCTGGACATAGTAGATGACACCGAAGGGAGTGATTACACTAATTTCTCCCCTTTCTTTCTCATGCATTTTATTCCTAGAACAAGAGGAAAATATGGGGAGGGAGCCAAGCAGGAGAAGTTCACTTTTGCCTTAACTTTGGTCTTCATCCAGTGCGTGATCAATGCCGTGTTTGCCAAGATCTGTGAGTACCTCGGTAGCAATCTGTTATGTGCCCTCTCCTCTTTATATCCTGGGCATGAGGCAGTGATCCAGTTGTAAGGTCTAACTCAAGATCCCCACTCCCTTTTGCCCTTCACACAGCCTCCTGTTTGGTCTATAAGACTCATGGCTTTGGCACAGGGTAAAACCCTATTTCCTTAAATTAGACCGCCTGAGTTGGACACGTGCAGAGAATGGGTCTCTGTACTTCAGCTCCCCATGGAGGCTACTTAATTTTTTCTTTGTCCCTTTGATTTTCCTTTATGTGTTAGCTTCAAACATGGTTTGCGCTTTTCTCTCTGTTCCCTGGGGGCTGGCAGCAGGCTGACTAGTCCCTTGAACTCAATGAGTGACCCACCCCTGCTCTGGATGTGGTCTTATGGTAAGCTTTGGTGGGATTGGAAAATTGAATAATCTACAGAGATTTCCCAGTGCAAGAGGACAGAAATAACTTGTGCTTCTTATCTTATTTGCCCGGCAAGTTCCTTTCATGTGGCTTTGACTTTGACTTAGAGGTCCATTCTAGGTTTTTCCCATCAGGTTTTTCTTGTCTGCTTTTTTTTTTGTCTTCTCCCAGTGATCCAGTTTTTTGACACTGCCAGGGTGGACCGTACCCGGAGCTGGCTCTACGCTGCCTGTTCTGTCTCCTATTTGGGTGCCATGGTCTCCAGCAACTCAGCACTACAGTTTGTCAACTACCCAACTCAGGTGAAACCTCAGGATGGGATGCGGGTTGGCTCAGCTGTTATTTGAAAAGAACTAAGGACTCTTCCCGCAGGTCTGTGACTTCAGTAAAAAGAGAGTGTGTTTGAGAGCTTTAGAGGGCGAAGCACCATAGAGCTGAGGTTTAGCGGGGGTGGGCCGCCATGATAGGGCTGCTTTCTGAGGCTTCGGTCTCTGGTGCAGGCCCCGCTGACTCATCCTAACACAGCGCTTAGCGTAGTACCTGGCACATGACAGATGCTCAGAAATGATTTGCTGAATTTAATTTCAGGTCCTTGGTAAATCCTGCAAGCCGATTCCAGGTAAGCAGAAGAAGATGGTTTCCTATTTTCCATCCTCACTTGTCCTGGAATGAACTCTCACCTTCTCTGCTAGAGCTCCGTGTCCCTTCAGGCTACATCACCCCATCATAGCTATCTCCAGGACTTCCCTCTGTCCCTCCCCCCCGCCACCCTGTCCTCTGTATCAGTTCCTTTGGTGCTGGGTGTGCATAAGCTGAGAGCCAGAGGCTTTGCGTGGTCATTTTGTTTCCCGTGTGCTTACATGGCCTTAGACACCCTGAACCCCATTTCAATCATGAGTTACTTTCTCTCAACCTTTCATTCTTCCTCATTCTACCCACCTTTGCCCTGTTCCTTCCTGGACCTTTCATCTGGGTTCTCTACCTTCCCCCTGCCTTACACTCTCCGTTCAACCCTGTTGCTCAACCCTCTCTGTCTGGGTGCCAGCCTCACCCTCCTGTTGCCCTCCGCAGCCCGCTTTCTCAGACACTCTCTTCCCCCGTGAACCTTTTCTAGGCTCCTAGGCAGAGCGTGTTGGGTTTAGCAATGCTTGCAGGTGCCTGAATTTTTCATTCTCTTTCTTCCCTGTAGTCATGCTCCTTGGAGTGACCCTCTTGAAGAAGAAGTACCCAATGGCCAAGTACCTGTGTGTGTTGCTTATTGTGGCTGGAGTGGCCCTTTTCATGTACAAACCCAAGAAAGTAGTCGGGGTGGAAGAACACACAGTTGGCTATGGAGAGCTGCTCCTGGTACGAGGCCCTGGTGGGGGAGGCAGCCTTTTCCAGTAATCTTCACCAGGGAACAACCCCACCTTGGCGGGAAAAGGCTAGTTATGCATCTTGAGGGAGGCCATGCTGGTCCTTGCCCCCTTTACTGGTCTTTGTCTCTTGCGACATGGCCCCTGGTTCTGTGAAGGCCACAGTGGGAAGCTTGAAATGTTTAATTGCAGCTCAGCTCTCCTGGGGAAGGGACGACTCTGAGGCTTGTGTCTAAATGCTGGTGTGATGCCACAGAGGTCTGAGAACAAAGAGTGAAGGCGAGTATGTCTCTCACTGGCTTTCTGAGAAACCTGGAAGCCAGAGTTGGAGATAAATAATAATATAGTAGCTCTTGCTAACTATGTATTTAGGCACTGTTCCAAGTAGTTTACATACTAACTGATTAATTTTTACAACAATAACTTTACAATGTAGATAGTATTATCTCGCTTTTATAGATGAAGAAACCGAGCACAGAGGTTAAGTCACTGGCCCCTGACTGTTAAGTGGCAGTCAGTGGTTAACACTGCGCAGGACTCCAGTCTCTCCTCCATGCCTGGAGGCCAGCCTGCTGGGAAGAGGTTTTTTTCTCTAGCGTTAACAGGAGAATATATGTGGCTCCCCCCAGCCTGCTCTAGGGCCCTGCACACCGGGCTCCATGGCATTGTGTTGGAAAGCGGTAGGCTTCCTGCCCTGTTCTGATTGTGTTACAACCCTGTGGCTCAGATAGCCTGTCGTCCTAGTGCCCGGGGGACAGGGGAGCCCGCCTGGTTTCTCCCCATCCTCCACCCATGGCCATATGGTGGCATTTTGTTCTGACAGCTCTGTCTTAAGGCGACAGCTTTCTGAGGAGTCTCAGAAAGACGAGAGCCCTGTGTCCTGGGCTGGGGAGGAGCACTGTTGGCCTTCTCACTGCAAGTTGCACCCTTCCCCCCCCCCAGTTATTATCTCTGACCCTGGACGGACTGACAGGCGTTTCCCAGGACCACATGCGGGCTCATTACCAGACAGGCTCCAACCACATGATGTTGAACATTAACCTCTGGTCAACGCTGCTGCTCGGAGCTGGTAAGGAGCACTTCTGCTGTTCTTTCCATGTGTCACCAGAGGGCAGACTGCCCTTACTCAGTTGATCTCTGGCTCAGATGCCAGTTGCTAACCTGGCCCAGGCCGAAGTCCTACCTCGACTCTGAGATGCCCTTATGTCCAAGCTCCCGAGAATTGTCCTAGAGAAACCTTCATTGGCAGGCTGTGCTAGCTTCTTGTTCCTGGCGTGGTCCGGGGTATACTGGCTAGGTAATGTGGGCGGACACACAGCAGTAAAACAAAGGGGTACCTTGGGAACTCATCCTCCTCTAGGGGAGGTGAGACACTGGTATATGGTATAAAAATGAATGCATTTGGCCCTTGCTGGTGTGGCTCAGTGGATTGAGTGCCGGGCTGGGAGTCAGAGGGTCTCCTGTTTGATTCCCAGTTGGGTTGCGGGCCAGGTACCCTGTTGGCAGCATGCAAAAGGCAACCACACACTGATGTTTCTCTCCCTCTCTTTCTCTGAAAATAAATAAATAAAATCTTTAAAAAAGTGAATGCATTTGCTTTTAGATCAGTACCTCATAACCTTTTCCAAACCTGGGCACATGTAGGAAGTATTCTTTGCATAGGCTGCTGGGATTAACGGAGGCGGCTTCTGACGGCTGGAGGAGAGCAGCGCTTGACTGCCTTCAGCTAGGGTGGTGCGGGTCCGTGTCTCCGCAACCTCCAAGGGTCTCTGCTCTTAGTCACTTTGGGCAGAAGTAACTAAACTTTCAAACCTTTCTTGGAAGAGGCTTCAATTTCTCTAATGAGAAAAATAGGAAAAGGATGCCTGATGGGATAATAAAAGCTCACTCCATACATTCCTCACATCTCACCCTCTTTCAGATGACTTCGGCAGGCCGGGCCGTCTGTGGGTGCCTGCCAGGGTGTGGGCACACAGGATGCACCATTCAACTTGTGACACTTCTTCCTAGGAATCCTGTTCACTGGGGAGCTCTGGGAGTTCTTGAGCTTTGCTGAAAGGTACCCTGCCATCATCTATAATATCCTGCTCTTCGGCCTAACCAGTGCCCTGGGTCAGGTGAGTGCCTTGAGAGGGGGCTGCTTGGCCGGGAGAAGAAGGGTGGCAGGATTCGCCCTGATGTCCTGGTACGGACTTGAGACCTTGTGGCAATTACCCAAGAACCAGCCTGATCCCACCTTTCTCTGTCTCCCTCTAGAGCTTCATCTTCATGACCGTTGTGTATTTTGGCCCCCTGACCTGCTCTATCATCACCACAACTCGAAAGTTCTTCACCATTCTGGCCTCTGTGATCCTCTTTGCCAACCCCATCAGCCCCATGCAGTGGGTGGGCACGGTGCTCGTGTTCTTGGGTAAGCGCCATCGGCCGCGGGCGGCTCCGGACCGCACAGAGAGACAGCGACAGCGCTTTATTATCTTTTTCCTCTAAAGTTTATTCATACATGTGCGAAGTTTATTTAGTTATTTTAGGGAAAACCTAAAGCAAATTTTTTTAATGGCAGTATAGTTGGCATACAATAGCATGTTCGTTTCAGGTATGCAGCATAACGATGCAACTTTTTTACACCTGATAATGCGATCACCACACTGAGTCTGGTAACCGTCTGTCACCACGCCCGGTTATCTCAGTATCGTCTGTTTTTCCTGTGCTGTTCACTGCGCCTCTGTGGCTTATTTGTTTTATCATTGGAAGTTGGTACCTCTTACTCCTCTTCACCTTTTTCACCCATCTTCCCATCCCCCTTCCACTTTGACAACCATCCGCTTATTCTTTGCTTCTATGAGTCTATTTTTGTTTTGTTACGTTTGTTTTGGTTTTTTAAGATTCCACATAGAAGTGAAATCATACAGTACTTGTCTTTTTTTTTTCTTTTTTAAAGATTTTACTTATTTTTAGAGGGGAAGGGAGGGAGAGAAACATCAGTGTGTCGTTGCCTCTCACGTACCCCCTACTGGGAACCTGGCCGGCAACCTTGGCATGTGCCCCAACTGGGAATCGGACTGGCAACCCTTTGGTTCTCAGGCTGGAAGTCAGTCCACTGAGCCACACCAGCCAGGGCATATTTGTATTTCTCTGACTTATTTCACTTAGTATAACAGCCTCTAGTTCCATCCATGTTGTTGCAAATGGCAAGATTTGATTTCATTCTTTTTTTATTAGTAAGTGATAGTCTGTTATATTACATACGTAAATGTAGATATGTATATGTGTATATATGTGTATATATATATCACATCTACTTTATCCATTCATCTGTCGATGGACAGACACCTGGTTGCTTCCATGTTTTTGGTTATTGTAAATAATCTTGCAATGAACACATATTTTTTTTCAATTAGTGTTCTCATTTTCTTTGGAGAAATACCCAGAAGTAGAATTCCTGTGTCATAAGGACACTTTTTTAAAAAGAGAAAAGGAAACATTACCTCTAATCTAGTCTTTTTTTTTTTTAAATATTTTATTTATTTATTTTTAGACAGAAGGGAAGGGAGGGAGAAAGAGAGGGAGAGAAACATCAATGTGTGGTTTTCTCTCACGTGGCCCCCCACTGGGTACCTGGCCTGCAACCCATGCGTGTGCCCTGACTGGGAATCGAACCGGCGACCCTTTGGTTAGCAGCCCGCGCTCAATCCACTGAGCTACACCAGCCAAGGCTAATCTAGTCTTCTTAATGAGCATTTCATTTTAGTGATTTCCTTCCAGTGACTCAGCTTTCCCCAGACACTGAACAGGGTAAAATCATTGTACTTCTTGCGTATTTATGCTTGCTGTGGGCGAGTGAGCGGACACGCTTAGAAATCTTGACTCTTAGTTTCTTTCAGCCTTGCTGTATTTTTATATATATATATATATAGTTATCAGTATCTTGGTGATTGACTTGATGCCATTCTCTTTCTCTGAGAGAGCTTTATAAAACCTGTGTTTGGAAACTAGTTTTACTTAAAGCCCCAGTTTTGGAGAACCTTGGCTGAACTTCCCCCCCCCCCCCCCCCAAATCATTAGTAGGTTTTATTTTTCCTCATGATGCTCAGCCCATTTTCTCCCTTTCCGTAGGTCTTGGTCTCGATGCCAGATTTGGGAAAGGAGCCAAGAAGACATCCCACTAGGAAGAGAGAGACTACCTCCGCTGCGGGAATATTTAAGTTATTATCTCAAATAGTGGTGTCTCCTGGGGAATGGACACTAGGGATAAAGGGCTGGGCTCCAGTCTGTTTTTGTTTTTTTAAAAAGGAAACAATCACATATTCTAAAAAAAAAGTACTTGGATTTTAACAAGACAGAGTTGGCAGTTTTCTGTTGTCGATGACCTGGAGCGCAGCCCAACGCAAATAGAGAGAGAGAGGGACGCGGCAGAGCTGGACACTCACTGTCCACTGCTGCCTCTCGGTGCGGGGAACCCGATTGGGTGGCTCATTCCTTCGGGAGCCTGACTGTTGCAGGGAGGAACGTTCATGGATTGTGTAGTTGTGCTTGCGTCCTCTGTTCCCCCCGGTAAGGGTCCGAATGTGCCAGGACAGGTGGCTGTGTTCAAGCCACAAAATGTAAAACATCACTTTCTCTCTTAAAGCGCTGGTGGGCATATATTCCTCTTAAAAAAAATTATATACATTCTCACCTCAAGAAACTTCTCTTTAAGAAATTTTTTTATACCCTCACCCAAGAATATATTTACTGATTTTAGAGAGAGAGGAAGGGGGCGATGGGGAGAAAGAAACGTAGGTCATTTTCCTCCTGTATGCTCCCAGACCGGGTACCAACCTCGGGGATCGAACTTACAACCTTTTGGCATATGGGACGATGCTCCAACTAACTGAGCCACCAGCCAGGTCAAGAAACTGCTCTTGAGGTTGGGTAAACTGAGCCCAGAGCCTCAGAGTCTGCTGCGTGCTCACATTTTTCCACTGCCTCCCCTCCCCCAAAGCTCCCCCAAGAGTGGAGACCTGATATGTATGTCATGGACAGCTTTGGGACGTCGCATTCCCTCTCCCATCTTTGTCTGTTCTCAGTCCACCTGGTCCCCTCCTGGGGAGGCTGGATTAATCCTTCCTATCTCCCTGCCCCCTTCAGCTGCCAAAGCATTGCAGTCCTCTGCCATCCTGGCTGTGGCAAGGTGTCACCATGCCAGCTTCTCTCAGTTGAAAAGGGATGCTGGCGGAAGGCAGGGTGGCTGAGTCCTGGCACAGAGCTGCTGTCGAGTGTTCTGGGTGGCCACAGGGAGAGGAGGCGGAGCGTGGCACACAGCCACCTGCCCACTGCTGCCTTCAGAGTTGGAAATCGCGATCCTCCAGGGACCGCACTTTACACATGAAAGTGCATTTCCACCAGCTGCAACTTTCACTCCATCTGTTCAGCAGCTCCGGCCCCTGGGCTCTCCAGATGGGAGCCCAGCCTCCTTCCTGAGCCCTGCCTTGCCACCCCCCGCCCAGCCTTTCAAGCCGTACCTCATTTGCACTCATCTCCCTCTCCAGGGGCCCGGATGTCACTGCAGCTCTGGCCCTCAAGGCCCCCTCTCATTTTGAACTCCTTGAGAAAAGAGGTTTTCCGTACATCTGGCTGAGCTAACTTCCTTCACCGTTTCCCTACTGTGTGTTTTTCATCCTGAAAGTTGCATCAATTAGCTCCTTCTCTATTGGACTGATCTTCTCCTGTGGGCTGGTTAGGTAGGTAGAGCATGTTACCAGGGCCAGGGGTCTACAAGCAGTCCACATCTGGGCCCATTGTCTTAACAAGAGACATTTTCCGAGGTATCAGACCAATCCCCTCCTTCTGCCCCCTGCCGTTTCCAACTGGCTGTCTCAGATATGCCTAACACTCGTCACCTAGAGCAAGGCAGAATTCCTAACAACTCGGCATGGCTCTCAACCTGATACTAAAGCAAACATGTCCTACCATACCAACAATGGGCAAGAAGCCCACTTCCGGTACATTCATTCGGTCCGCTGTCCGTTCTGCGCCGCATCTGTGAGTATGCCAGGAGTTCAAAGTTGAGTAGCACTGGTACTTAGCCTGCAGGGGGTTCGTAGTCTAGTAGGGAGATGGGTAAACAAATCATCGCATCTCAGATGTTCAGGGGTAACAAGGAAGGAAGGCGTCTGGGCAAGGTGAGGCTTGAGCTGGAGAGAGTGGGAAGATGAAAGGAGGAAATGAGCTTTGGCTCTGCTGCCAAGTGGGGAATGGGGTTTTAAGCTGCCTGGCTCCCCTCCATGCTGCTGCCTCCAGTCGTTTCAAGTGAGAGCTCGGGCAGAAGAGTGCCTCTGCAGTGAGACATCTTTCAGCTCAATTGGAAGATATTTGAAAATGTCGTGTAAGCTGCCAGTGCGTCAGGGTCACCAGAACTGAATGCACCAGGTGAGACTCAATTCAACAGCACTCTGTTCGGTTATAATTGGGCTGATAAATGTGGAATTCCAGGCAAGTTCAAACAAAAGCATTGTTGATCCCTAACCCTGGGCAGCCCAATGCCTCTGGTTTCTAAAGATCAAAGGACTTTTCACGTGCAGTTAATTCTCAGCTATGTGTAAAAGGGAGGGGACTGGCACAGGTTTTTCCAAACACTTCTTAGTTTGGGGTGGACTGTACGTTAAGTCTGCTTTGGTCAAACTACCAGGTCCCCCTCCCCAGCTGTTTGTGCCGAGGCTCTAGGTAAAGCGGTTTTTCCGTGCCCTGCACACCCCTTGGCCTAGGGCAAGGGGGGTGCCCACAAATGTGATTTGGGGTGAAACCATGGAGAAAGCTGTCATGGAATTAAACATTAGAAGACAGCGAAATTATACATTGTTTTTCAAAGGACTTAATGAGGCAGGGATTAAACACTGGCTAATCTTAAAGGGAGGTATTTAGGAATGCATGATGTTTTCTCAGAGGCCTGTGACAGACACCCTCATGAAGAGGACTGAGCAAGCATCTGCCCCTTCTAGAAATGAAAAAACAAGTTAGGGACGGTTGGGTGACCTGCAGGTGGTCCCTGGGTATGTCCCTGAGAGGTTAGCTAGAACTCAGAGTTCCCCGAGCTGCAGTTATGTCTGGGACCTGGGCCTTTTGAAGGAGGGCCCCCCCAGGGAGCCACCGCCTCTGCAGCCCGGTTCCACCTGTCAGTGGGACAGTGTGCACATTTCGTGAGTGGTGCCGGTCACTTTCCCCAGATGCCCTGGCAAAGAAATTGTCCCGGGTCTCTGCGGGATCGTTTGGCCCTGCCCTCCGAGAACACACCAGCTGTCTTTTGGAGCAGCAATCTCATGTATTCGTTGAGCTCCTCCTTTCCCGAAGCTTTCCGGTCCGTGACATTTTGTCTTTACAACACTCCTGGGGGAGCTGGGGCCAGAAACAAGTCTCCCGTGTTTGGAACAAGGAGACTGAAGTGCATTCGCTGAAGGTCGCACGACTGCGGGAGGGCAGGGCCCCCAAGCGAGGCTCTGCGTCCCACTGGTCAGGTCAGTGAGCTGTGCCTAGCTGTTGGCATCTCCTGTTCCAGGAGAACTCCAGGTAATGTGGAGGGCTGACGTAGGTGTGCTGGCTTATTTTTCAGGTAAGGACATTTAAAAAAATCTGATATTACCATTAATGGCTTATAAAAGGATATTTTAACTAACAGTTTTAGGAAAAGCTATTCATTTAGAATAAAGGACCCTTCTGAAGAAATTATAGTTGGAAATCATACCACCATACAGAAAATGAGATAAGTTAATTTTTTTTAATTGCAGAAGACGTTCAACGTAAAACATCCTACGGTTGGGTATTTCATTGTGATTGTCCATTTGAGACAACTAGGTCCGTTTGGGGGTGTACTCCACAGTGCAGTCCACAGGAGCTGGGATGTCACATAAGCATGCTGACAAAGATGAAAGCAGCCTGCAATGAGGTTTTTCATCATCTAGAACATTCTGAGTGAAAGCCACACCCTCTGACCTGGGCCACTCCCGCCTTCCCTTTACAGGGCTGGGAGCAGACTCTGGAGGCCGAGGGGCTTCCTAGTTAGGAATGTGCTCCCCTACTTCAAGATCTGCTCCCAGAATGTCCAGGCCATGGCGTTGCTCACCCAGCTCAGAGTGTCCAGAACTTACTCTGGAAGCTTTCACCTACTGGTGAAAGCCAGTTTCTGACAGACGCAGCCCTCAGACTGGGAACCGGTGGGCTGTGCATGCCATGGCAAAAAGGATGGAAAGGAGAACCAAGAGGGTCTTGGAATGAGGCGTGAGTTCATTCAGTGCCTTCCACTTGGCTGAGGCTCAAGTCCCTGAGGGCTGCAGGGCTTTCTGTCCGAATACGCCTGACTCCCTGTTCGTTCTGGGAGAGGTGGAAGAGGGAAAAGGTTCGAGGCATTTCCCAAGGGGAGAAACGGACTCTTTCTTCCCGCCCGCTTCTGTGTCTGGTCACAGTACGTGGGTGGCCAGAGCTGCTAGAAGCATCGCGTGTCAGCTGAGGTTCTGACTAAGCACCATTTCCTCCTCCTCAGAATCCAGAGCTGCCACGGTCAGACCCCATCCCTAAGAGGAAGGTGTCACTCTTACAGGAAGGCTGGGAACTCCCTGGAAAGTTATGTAAAGGTGTGTGTGTAATAGCATAAGTGCTCACACATGTCATTTTTCTGTGAAAAAGAATCCACAGCTCTCTTCCAGATTCTCAAAGGGGTCCAGGCACATTGCGCAGGGCCTTGCCCTAATGGGACTCATTTCATTAAAAGTGATTCCCCAAACCGAGTTGTGTCCCCGGGCGCCGCTGCAAAGGATGAGAACTCATCTGCGGCTCTGGCGAGCGGCGGCGCGGTGGGGTGGGGACTGCAGAGGCACCGAGCACAGCGGCCCACCCAGCGTCCTAACCGCTCGTCTCCCAGCTCCTCCGCACGCTTGGTCTGGGACTGTCGGATTTAGTGAATAAACATAATGCCCAGCTAAATGTGAATTTCAGATAAACAACCCATAATTTTAGACATACTTAATCTAAAAATTATTCCTGCATTATTTGAGATACACCAACCAATTATGGGTTGTTTATCTGAAATTCAAATGTAGCCAGCATTCTGTATTTATCTGACAGGACTGTTTGTGGCATTAGTCATTAAGTACCACACACGTTCCTAGGAAAAGGCACTCGGATACATAGCCGCTCGCAATTCTGTGCACAGGGCTTCCCAGGTATTTTTCTTCAGGGCCCAGGGGAAGCGCAAGCCCAGACTTAGTCAGCAGGGGGCACCATTTTCTTTAATTAGATCCAATGGAGCCACAGGGGCCTCTGAAAGGTAACGAGGAGCATCGAATTGAATTGTGTTTGCTGCTTCTGTCTCCCTGGAGCTCACTTCCCCCTTCCACCACTGTGCCAGAGTGACCTCCGTGAAACCAGGATCTGATCCTGTCACTACTTCACTCCTTAAGTCACGTCCAAGATTCCCGGGGTAACTTAATGCGGCATCAAAAGCACTTCAGGGTCCCAGTGAAGTTCATTTTCCCTGGTGCACGGCTGCTGCTTCCGCCCTGTGTGATCCCACCCGCCTCACACTTCCCGATACCCGCATTCATCGCGAACTATCTGCAGTTTCCCTGTGCACTGGACTGGCACGCCTTTGTGCCCACAGTTCCCTCTGCTTGGAATTCCCTTTTCCTCCTGGTGCTTCTAGTGGCTCCATTCGTTCAACACATCTCACAGGTATGTATTGAGACCAACAGCGTACCAGGCTTGGTGCTACTCGCTGGACCTCCTGTGAAGAAGGTGGTGGACTACGGCCCTCCCCTAATGCATGTCACCATGGGGACAGGGGAGAAACAATAAACAAGTCATTAAATCAGGGAGGTGCTTGGTCTTAGTTCAAGGGTTAACTCACCTGACTTCCTGGAGCAGAGTTAATGGTTCTCTGCTCTGGGTTCTGATGGCTTTTCATTTTAAGAGCCCTGTATTCTAACACCAGCTCACCCAGCTCAGAGTCACTGGGGGACATGGATGAATGAAGAACCCCTTGAATTCATAGGGAAGGGGGCGGGGCGGAGAGGTAGGGAGGCATGGCCTGTGACAAACTGACAATGCGTGTCCCAGCTAAAGGGGATGGTGGCTTTTTCACCTCCTTCCAATTATTGCCAGATCTGCTATTAAAAAAAAAAAAATGGAAGTACTGATTTTTACATGAACTTTCCCAATTTTTCAAAATTTGTTGCCAGCTACACAAAACATGCCTGTAGATCAGATTTGGCCTGTGGCCACCGGTTTGCCACCCACCCACCACCATGTCACGCGATATCATTGTCTTGCATCTGATCAGTATTCATACACGCTTTCTCCCCCGAGACTGCATTCTTGTGTCTTTAGCCCCCGACACAGTGGCTGGCACATGTAGGTGCCAGTCAAACATTAATAAATGTTGGTGGAAGGGCCAAAAGAAGGGAGGGAGAGAGGGAGGCGGCAAACTGGGAACAAGTTTATTGATAGGAGTTTTTATTACGACTGCTTTGGGTGTGGGGCACATGGAACAAGAAAGCCTGAAACTGAGTGTGCATGTGTGCATGAGTGTGAGTTCCCATGTGAGCAGGTGTGACAGCTGAAACTTGTGTAAGAACCACCAGGTCCTTTCTTGGTGGGCTCCCAAACCATCCCTCCCCCTTCTTGGCAGAGGAGAGGGAGGAGAAGAATGCAAGGCTCATGGTGGACTCCTGGCTTCCGTTCAGGACCTGTAGTCCCTGGCACTGAGATCAGAAAGAGCTTATAGAGGCTTTTGGCTCCAACTGATACATCCTTGGGGGAAGGTGTCTAGCAGCTGTTGCCACCCGCTGGAGAGCCCACTGCATAGCAAGCAGTTGTGGGGGTCAAAGTAAAATGCATTCTCTTCTCACTTGTCCAAGGTGAGATCATCAAAATGACCCTCACCCCCTGCACTGGGGATCGAAACTCCCAGGTTAAAGAGAGGGGTGGGGGTGGCTTAGACTGCCCATCCCAGCCCCGGAGAGACCGAGCAGGAGCTTGACCATGGAAGCAGAAATCTGCTGATTTCTGCTACTGGTGTGCTGTCCTTTTTATCAAGAGTGGGTGCTGCCTTGAGCCCTCACAGAGCATCCAATATGTATTCTTGCTGCCCAGTGAACAAGGACATATCTTTGGAAAATATACATCTGAGGCTTAGAAAGTATACTTTGTCTAGTTTTCAGGAGAAGTAACTAGATTATTTAGAAATCAGAGCCTCCATCCTGACTCCGAAATCTCTCGTGAGGGCTGGAAAATGTGATTTTCTGAATTGGAGAGGATGGAGGGTATTGGACAGCCTGAAGTATTGGAATCACTGGTTAAGCTAGACTCTGGAAATTTCTATCCCATGATGCTCTCTCTGGAGAGAGAGATCTTGAAAGCCAAAGCTATCTCCAGCCTCCAGGGTCCCTCCTGCTCTCTACCAGCACTTGGCCAGCCAGAAGCTTTGAAGCGAGACTTTCCAGGAAGCCATCCTTCTTACAGGCAGTGCTGACTCAGCCCAGGCTCCAAGCTCCAAGCCTGGTCCCCGTCCCAGAGTAGCCAGCAGAGGCCCAGGCACATAGGGAGCTATGACCCTGGGCTGTGGGTGTGCTGCTGGGAGGAGGGGGAGGGAGGGGGATGCAGAAACAATGAGGCATGGACCCTGAATGGTGGAGACTTTCACTAGGGGAAAGGGGAGAGAGACTCAACAGTGGCTTGAATCCAGCACCCTTGGACAAAATCTATCTTCCCTAAATTCCCAGAGGCAGGGATGGTGGCAAAGTCAGAACCTTGAATCTGAGAGCGAGAACATTCTTTGATACATTCCCCCTCGTTTCGAATGTGCTGTGCGGGGAGGGCAGGACTATCACTCTGGGGCCTCCGCCTGCCTCTCCAACATCCTCTTTTCCAAGTTATTTCACTTGGGTTAACAGGAATTCGAGCTCCCTCTCTCCTCTTCACTCTCTTCCTTCTCTGCTGCTGCCTCCTGCTTCCCTCCTGCTTGCCCTTCCTTCCTTCTCTCCTTCACTGGCATCTTCCTCTCCCCACACTCCCTCCTCCCTTCCCGCCATTCTCATGGCAAATCCTTTGCCTGGCACAGGCCCTCCACTTGCTTGCCAGCCCTGCTGGGTTACTCTCCTCGTTTCTGTAGCTTCTGTCCAATTATTTCTTTGGCCAGCCTCATTGGGAGCCCTCTCCTCTGGCCACCCCGCCTCCTCCTTTCCTGCTGCTATGGCAGTGCTATCTATCACCCATGATTCCTGTCTATTTGGGGATGGAGGTGGAAAGCTCATTTGAGTAGACTGGGAGATGCCTGGCAATCCATTCTGTGTTCTGCTCTGAGGGCGCCAGCAGAGTTAAGGGAATCTTAGGGAAGACGACATCATTTCATAGACCATTAAGGGCCACAGGATCTAGTTTTAATGAACATGGGATCGAAAGCTCTTTAGAGTCGGACAGTCCTTAAAAACAAGGGCCCAGTGACAGGAAGGAGCAGAGGCCCTGGCCATCCATGGAAAACAAAGTGGTGACTCACAGGCGTCACATAGATGCTTCCTCGCTCATCTACGTTCCTGAGTGTCTTGTCTTTGGCTTGGGAATTAACAGTGAGACTTTTCCAACACAGATAAAAATAGAGCTCATAAATGCCACCCTAGGCACTTTTCAACAAGGTGGCCTTTTAAGGCAAAGCTGGGCTCCCAGCACTGGGTGTGAGTCAAGGAGCCCCTTGGGCCGGTGTTCAGCGTTCTCACAGGCTGCTGACCAGCCTGCTGACCAGCCTGTGGCCAAACAGTGGCTGCAGGAAGAGGAAGCTGCCTGGAGGCTTTTGTGCGTGAAGCTCCAGCAACCTAGTTCCTGAAAGGAATGTTTATTTCACTCATTCATCCATTTATTCATCACGCAAGCATTTCTCTGAATACTTATTATGTACCAGGAATGCTGCTTGGTGCTGGAAATACCATAGACAAAAAGAAAAAGGAATCCCTGTCCCCAACACAGAGAGGGTGTCAGGCAACCAAGAATCAGAGGATATTGCAGTGGGAGGGGAAATACGGGGAGACGTAGCTCAGGGTTAGAGGGCAGGCGCAGCTTCCTGGAGGAACGTAATAGATACCTCGAGGCCTGGAGACTCAGCAGAGAAATAACCTGGGGAAGGTGGGGGCGGGGGCAGAGGAAGGTGTGGAGATGCCTGTTCTGGGAAGAGGTAACAGCATGTGCAAAAAGAAGAACTTGGTTTACTCGGGGAATTGAAAGTAGTTCTGTGTATGACTAGAAACCATATTGCTAAGCGGGGTTAAGAGAGTGAGAGAGTCCTTAGAGATCAAGGCATGGCCGCTGGTAAAGAGCCTTTCACTCCTGGGAAGGAGTGTGGACTTTATCTAGAGGGCAATGGGGGGAGCCACTGAAGGGCTGCATGCAAAGAAGTGACTCGAGTAGACTGGCATTTTAGAAAGCTCACTCTTGCTGCAGCGCAGAGCATGAAGTGAAAGGGGGAAGACCAGAGGCTGGGAGGCAGGTAAGGAAGCGGCTGTGATTCAAGGGAGAACTGGGGAAGTGTCAAGAAGGTGGAAGGAAGAAGGCAGAATCAGGAGATAACTACAGCATAGAATTGTATGAACTTGTTGTTGAATTAGAAGCGGGCTTGAGGAGTCAGGAATAATTACTAGCTCCAGGCTGGAGTTACTCAGGAGACAGAGAACTCTGGCGGAGAAGCAAGGTTTAGTTCTGCTGATTCTTAGTGCCTATGGGACATCCAACCGAAGGTGTCGGGTTGGTAGTCATGTGTGTAAGTCTAGAGCTCAAGAGAAAGACCTGGCTCAAGATCGATTTGGAATATTTTTCAGCAGATGGATGGCAGTGGAGCTGTGAGAGGGAATGAGCGATCTCAAGGCAAGTGAGGACAGTGTGAAGAGGAAAGGAAATGAACAGAATCCAAAGAAAGCCGATATTCAAAGGATGGCTAAAGGAAGCAGCCAAAGAGATAGAAGGAAAACCGGGAGCACTGGTCTCTTGCTGTCCGCTTCGAGTGCTCATTTCCCCCTTCTCCTGCCAGGAGCTCTCCTGTGGTTTGGACCCTATTGACCCACATCCCACAGACTCCCACTTGTTCTCTGTACTCCAGCCACACACATTTTCCTCGAGTCTTGAAAAACTTTATGCTCCCTGGCCTTAGGATCTTTACCTCTCTGGACTGCTTTCCTTCCTTATTCCCCTTCTTGTTAACCTTCCCTTCAGGCTTCAGATCTCTGTTCGAGCTTTTTCTGACATTCCAGATAAGTCCAGGGCTTTCTGTCTTTGTTCATTCAATCATTCATTCATCCATCCATCTATCCACCCGTCCATTCATTATGTACTAACCACCTTCTATGTGTCAGCACTGTGCTGAATGCCGGTACATTATGGAGAGCCAAACAGACAGGTCCCTATGAAGCTGACAAATGAGGAAGGGAGACCGATAATAAACAAGTAAATACTCGAAACAATTACAAATTGTTGTTAGTGTTGTAAAGGGAGTAAACAGGATGCCTTGATAGAAAATAACAGAAGGTTCTTATTTTGGATCAGGTGGGTGGTCAGAGAAGGCTCTCTGCGGATGTGAAAATTAAACTGAGATCCAAAAGGAGAGGCAGGCTCACCCATGTGAAGAGCTGGGGGAAGTGTTCCAGACAGAGGGAACAGTGAATACAAAGGCCTGTGGAGGGAGAGAGCTTGATGGGTCTTATCAGTTCTAGACATTGATAGATACCTGGGCTCAAGTGAAGACAGAAGAAGTGACATGAGATGTTGCTGAAGATGGGACTCTTGTGGATAGTGGTACAAAATTTAGATTTTATTCTTGGTACAATGAGAAGCCATTTAAAGGTCTTAAGCAGGGGTCAGCCTGATGTGACTTAAGTTTTCATTCGATTGGCCTGGCTACTGAGTGAAGAAGGGATTGAGGGCCAAGCAAAGAATTAGGAAGCCTAATTAAGACCCTCTCATTGTGGTTCAGGCAAAAGAAGATCATGGCTAGAACTTGGATAGGACAGGGGAGATGCAGAAAGTGGGCGGGTCTGAAACGAGGATTTACAGGGACTCCTGATGGATTAGATGGGAAGTATCAGGGGAAAGAGGAGCCAAGGATGCTGTCTAATTTCTGGCCTGAATGAGTGGAAAGAGAAGCAGGCTGGCTTGGCTTGTTCTGCCCCAGCCCCATCTGACCAGCCGTGGAGGCTTTGAGACAAATATTCAGAAGCCCAGAGCTTGAGAAGGAAGTACCATTCAAAGACCACTGGGTTGGAGAATCTTCATGGTTCCTTCCAGTTTTGAATTTTATTTTTTATTTGAAACTGAAACTCTGTGAATAGGGACAATATTTCTATTTCTTTTGCCTTCTCCTGCAGTGAGGTAGGTAGAGCTCTGTACCCAGGGAGCATTCAGTAAGTGCTAGTTGACTGTTCACTTTGGCACAGACCTTCTATAATTGCATTTTAGATTAAATTCCCTTTTCAAAATAGGATTCTAACGTAGAGTAAACTTTCAATTGAAATCAATTCACTTTGATAAAGCAAAGCCATGGCAAGGGTAATCTAAAATTGTAGAATCCAAAGTAATTTCTATTTGAATTGAGGTAGAGAAAAAAAAATGTGTTTATGCTAAACTAAATATCTCCATTTAGGTAAATGTTCTTTTAGGGCAAATGCCAACAGGTGGTGGATCAATCCCAATCAGAATAGGACAAAAAACCCTGCTGAAAAGAATTCATAATGGTGAAGATAATCTATATTCGGTAATATATTCTTTGTAGGAAACAAATATTAATCCACTAAAAGCTTGTTTGAAAGCAATGACTTCAGACAGTTTTTAGACCTGTTTTAAAGATGAACGAGATGGAGATGGAGCTGTGTTGTCAGTTCAAGATAAAAATCAGAGGAAAGCTAGACATTTTCAAACTTACCGTTTCCTTTTCTCTCTTTCCCACTGCTGTTTCTTTATGGTTACTCTACCTTCAGATATACGTTTCCTAGCCGTCTTCCTCAGTTGAAACCTCAGAATTTCAATATCTGTAAGCACATTGATCAAATCCTCAAATAACTACACTGTTCCAAGCCTTTTGTTTTATTAAAGAGAGAGGTAAAGTAACAGAATACCTTTCGTGTGCCAGGCACTTCGGAGCAAATGTCATGTCATTCCATGCTGCTCAGTACCCTGTAATGAACGCCCCATTTCACAGATGACAGGGGCGGGCTGGCAGTCCAGCAGCTGACCCGCTTCCTCTTTGGGAGGAGTCCCCTGTGACAGATAATGTCAGTGAGGAGTACCGAATATGACACAGTGGACACTGTGGCTGCGAGATCTTTCTTTGTTGCCTACCATGGTGGTCAGGCCTTAGGATGTGGCCTAGGATTGGCCAGTGGGGTGCTGAGCATGGGGCACATGGAAGGCAGGCTAGACATCTTGTCCAGCGGCAGCAGCTGCGACCATGTGTCTGGTGGTGGTGCTTTGGGGCAGTGCCCAGCAGTTGGACCTCCTGGCCAGAATGGCCTGCTGAAGAGGATTTTTCTTCCTCTGCTAGCCTTTGGTTTTTCAGCCGAATTTCCAAGTCTGAGTCTTCAGCTCCTATCAATCTGGGGAGCCAGAGATACTTCAGTAAATTCCAGTTTTGGTTGATATAGCCGGAGGTGGTACAATTCTTGCAAACTGGAAACCCTGGTCGACCTGCGAGGAAACAGACTCCCCAGTCAAAGAGCTTGTTCAGGGATGCCGGCTACCAAGTGGCGCTGCTCTGGCTGAGAAGTCTATGCTGTCTGCTTGATTTCATGCTCCCCTAAAAAGGGCACAGAGAAAAGGGGTGAGCATGGTACACAGATTAGTGGGGCTTGAAGACCAGTTGGTAATGGATGAGCACTTACCCTAAAAAACCACCTTAGGTAACATACCCATAAATCAGCGCGGTCTACTCTTCACCGGGGACTGTGCTATGTTCCAATATTATCTCAGTTAACCCTCACAACAATATGATATGTTGGGCATTATTTTCTCTATTGTTTTGATGGAAATACTGAGGCTCAGAGACATTTGTCCAAGTTTATATTATAGTGTCAGTGCTGGGTTTGAACTTAAGTCTCCAGATAGGGAGGCTGATTCTCATTCATTAAGCCACAGCTGCCTCACTGTGAAATGTAATCAATCAATCAATATTTTTCCACTGCCAACTTCTATTAACTCCAGCATGGCCCCAGCATAACTGCATCAATGTGTTCTTGCTGGCATGCTTCCTTGTGTGTGGGACATACCTGTGTCCCAGGGGGTGTCATCTGCCTCAGTCTCTTTAGACTGGAGACCTCCAGAGTACTAAATCCCTACTAAGGATCTTCCTGCCTATCTATCTCTGATTTCCATGTGGGGCTCCACCACGGCAGGGCACTGGGCCGGGTGTTCATTGACTGGCCATCTGAATAACCGTATAGAAAGGAGAGGACTTCATCTTTCAACAGTGCTCACAGCCAAAATGGGAGTTTGTACTCATCTTCTGTCCCATTCTGTCTACCTTTACCTCCCCTATAACTTCAAGGGAAACCACACCTTTGCTTACTGGACTGTAAAATGGAGCTGAAAGTCCTTATTGGCCAAATAAATACATCTCAGGGTCATGTGGGACAAAGCCCTAGCCCAGACCTGATTCCTGATGGCCAAGGAACACTGTGTCGTTTGTGTTTTGGAATTAAGAAAACGAGTTCTGCATGTTTCCTACCGTCACAAGGGGCAGCGAATTGAATTGGTGCCATTGTAAGCTTGATTGTGGTTGCATAGATAAAAGCCTCATTAAGTCCCTCCTGAGGAGAGCAGAATTTTTTCTTCCGAGGACAGACTTGTGAGAGGGGCTTCTCCCGGTTACAACAACAAAACAATAAATGGAGAAAATAATGAAATAACTGCACTCTCCCACCCCCTCAAACCTCGTCAAGAGGCTGGGTGAGTTTTTAATTAGTGCTGCATTTTCAATAAATCCGTATCTGTACGTGGTGCCGATTCTTCCCTGGATAAGGAAGGATGATAATGAGAATCCTATTTTTCAGCCCCACACTAAAGGGATGCCTAGTATATTTAATCATGTTGTAGAAATCCTGGCAGCTTTCTCTGAGCCCAGCCTCTGCTCTAATTACATTTCTAGATTTTAGTAAATTGAAAGGGAAAATGTAGGAACAAAATAATTAAAACCGAAGAGGAAGTGCATATTAAAAAGGAGAAGCTGTTTAAAATTCTTCCACACAGTGCTCCCAAGGACGTCTACAGTCATTTAATCAGATCCAGACCAAATCAAAGTCCTTTGTACAGAGGCTGGTGGGATCACATCTCAGGTGGGTGATATGGTCCCCATTGTAGAATAGGAGTCTCATTGCATCAGATGACAGATGAGGATAGGACTCTTAGGTCCTTCCAGATCTCTAGGGATTCAAGGCCAGCCTGGAGAAGTTGCTGGCAGACTCGCTAGCCCCCAAATCTGGCTAAACTGTAATGATTAGTCCAAGTCGTGAGGTAGCTAAAGCATATTGTCCCTGCCTCCTGTTTCCTTGCTCTCCATCCCTTCGCCACCTCCGTGCTCCTCCCTTCAAGGAGTGAGCACTCCTTATTTCTTTGCCATTGTCCTGTGAAATCTAAAGTCAAGAACTAACAGCCCGTGACACCAGGAGTGAATTACTAGTAACTGCTTACTGGGTTACCTGTGGGGCGCTTTGACTTTTCACAAGGACTAAAAACCTTGCTGGCTTCAGCTAAAGGAATGAATGTTTGTTTATAATCATGTTGAGTGAAATCTAATTGGAAAGTTTCAAGCATCAGCCTAATAGGTGACCAAAGCTCTTTTTGTTTCAAGAGGGATGGGCACAAATTTAGAATCCCCATTTCTTGATCATTTTTACTGAAATTCAGTTTGGGCAAGCTCTAGGAGCTTGGGGTGTTTTGCCCATGATTCCTAGAACATTTTAAGCTGCGGGATTGTAGGGTCTGCCTGTGTACTTGAAAGTGGAAGGCAGCCTGGTATTTCTTTCCAAACCCCTGTAGCTTTGCTGAGGTGCTCCTAGCCTTCCTTGTCGAACAGACTCACCAGCCACCTGCCACCAGCACACTTGTGGCAGGAGACAGTGAGCACTGTCTCCAGGAGACAGTCCCACAGCAGTAGGGCTTCCGGAAGCTTTTCCCAAGGCAGGATGCACACTTCGTCACCCCATGACCTGCAGGTTCATTTGGTTGCTCTTTTGGGTCCAATGCCTCCTTTGGCATCTGTGCGTGTGTGTGTGTGTGTGTGTGTGTGTGTGTGTGTGTGTCTACATATTGATACTGTCTCAGTATGTAAGAGACAATGCCTGCTCAGGATTATTTAGCTTGATTCAGTAAGAGTAATTTTTAAAGTTTAAGCTAAAGAAAAGAATCGTAGCAATAATAAATATCCCATCACTGATGTTATTACTGTAAGTGGGAAATGACTTATTTTTCCTCGCAGGGCCAAGATACTGAGACTTTTTTCTTTTACTAAACTCAGGAATCAGTGATGGCCCTTGGGAGCTAAGACGTAAAGCCAATTGGGGACCCTGGTGTCCAAGACAACAAATTATCACTGAATCAGCTTCCTTTCAGTTGTCGCTTACATGTCACTTCCTCACCCCCAAAATGGTCCTTCTTATTTTTGTTTCTAAATGCTAACTTTTAAGTTACTTAAAAGGATCTCTAGCATTATCATGAAGTTCAAAACACATTTTACTGACGGTTAGAAAAAATGAGGTAATGCATGTAAAAGTTGTTGGTTATTCTTAAATTGCCTGCAAATATAAATTGCTGTTGCTAAATGCCTTTATTGTTACACTGCCCAGCCCTCTCCCCTCGATGTGCCTCTATTCGGTCCTCGCACCTCGGAGCAGCTTGTGTTTGGGGGGGCCCCCCCACCTCCCCACCCCGCACGCGACCGCCTTTGAGTTCCCGCCTCTTTCTTCTAAGGCCCCTCCCTCCCTTCAAATCCTCGGGCTCTGTGAGATCCCTGAGACGCATGCGCGCTAGGGGAAAGTAGGCGGAGTCCTGAGGAAGAAGGAGGAGGGGCAGGAGAACCCAGAGAGGGGCGGGGTGTAGAGGGGGCGGAGGCCGCGAGGAATGGGGCCCGGCGGGTGCGCGCTCGCTGCGTCGACGTGCTGACGCCATGACGTTCCGGCCGGTGTGTGTCGGTGTGTGTGTGTGTGAGTGTGCGCGTTCAGAGTGTGTGTGTATTTGTGTATCGGCGGTCCCGCAGGTCCCGGATGTTGCGGACAGTATGAGGCGAGCGCAGGGGGACGGGGACCAGCAGCTGTTGCCGCCGTTCTCAGGTGAGTGGGGGGGAGGAGAGTCGAGGGAAAGGGTTGTCTTGTCGGAGTGGGGGGGCGCCTCCCTTAAGAGGTGATTGACCCCCCCACTCCACCCGCCCCCTCTTCCAGGCACACATATACTCTTCTCTGCCCCTTTTCCCACATCTCGGGTTACGTGACTTGTGAATGCCAGAGCTTAATCAACCGTTCCTTCTCTCAATCCCAAGCATTCAGGAGACACAAACGCGCCCCCTGCCTTCAGCCCCCCCACATCATTTTCCCAGCCCCCTCCCCCTTGCCAAATAGTGAGCTGTCGCCTGCGGCGAGATGGGTGACTGCGCATGCGCGAGTGTGAACGAGCTCGGGGTGCTTGTTCGCTGCCCTCGGGGCGCATGCGCATCGCTGTGTTGCAGGGACCTGCGGGATAAAGAGCCCCTTGACCACGCGACCGCCTTCTTCCCTGGCAGTGGGCTGGACTTGCTGCCAGATAGTGAGCCTGTTGCTCCTATCTTAAAGGGAGAATTTAAATTATTTGAGGGCCTTATTGACAGCACTCTTTGCATCTGGTGTTGCCTTAGAGACTCCCAGGCTACAAACGCTTCCTAAAGCCAACGTGCCCCACGCTGACCCTCCTTTTGAAACTGTCACTACAACTTACAATTCTAGCGTTACTTTTCTTTACTCCCATCATTATACTGTGCCTTTAATGCAAACATCCCCTAAATTTTGGAGTAGGTGCCCAAGCCCATTCAATTACTTTGGCAGGGGATTTTGGAAAGATTTCTGAGGACTAAGGGTCATAAAAAAGAAAGTAAAGGGGGTTTCCTTTTAGCAAAATTCTTAATTATCTTCAAAGAACTAGACAAGGTTTAGAAAATAGAGCGTACAATATAAGGCTTAGAATAGTAGCTGTAAATCAACATATCAAGGTTCTCTCCTCTCCAGGCCTCTTATTTATGTGGCCTATTTACCTCTTTCTTAGTAAAAGAAGATCTTCCTTAGCGCTTTCGTTTTAGCTGTACATTATTGATGCTCTGTGAACGTCACATGAAAGCAAAAGCAATCTGAAACTACGGGTGGACAATAACTTATCCAATGGAGGTTTTAACTCGAAGTAATGAGAGTGCAAGTTACAAACAGCAATTTAAAACTAGGAACTTTACACTAGAGTAATATTTCAGTGATCGAGGCCCTGGTGGAAGCCTCTGCGTGGTCCTTTAACTTGCTCCCGTGTTGCCACTCTTTTGCATACTTTGCTGTTTCTTACCACTGTCATCAGAATAGGGTGAGGAAATGATAAACTCTCACAGAGGGTTTGCCGAAAAGCACTGAGATGAATAGCCACATTGTTGGGCGCTAGCGGGTGGGGGTGGCGGGATGGGGTGCATTTCTCTGTTTTTCAGATATCTTTGCCAACTCTGTCTCCTATCGGGATACCGGGGAATGGGATATATTAATAAGCCTTATTTTCTTTTCTCTTTCCTCTGTGTCTTTGGTATTCTTCTCTCAAGGCTTTTTTGGCTGCCATTTTTAATTCTAGGACCTAATGTTCTTGGGCATTAAAGTACACGGGTATATTCTTTTTCACTTTCCCATTTAACTCTGGCCTTTGCATGGTTCAGCTGTCTTTTGTGCTGTTTTATGTTGCCATGGTTACAGTGGAGCCAAGAGATGACACAGAGGAAGCATAGGAATTTGGGGGTTGTATGTCATCCTTGCCCTGGGAAAGAGCCGGACAGTCATCTTCTTTTTTTTCCTTGTTTGAACACGGGGAGTGTTAAGTTATTGTGACACTTAGGGAGGGGGTGGTTGGTGTCCATTTGGTACTTCAGTGACCTCTCCTTTTAGAGCTCTTGCGAATGGTTAATGTTGTCTGTGCCCAGACTTTAATCAGGTTCTGGTAAAATCCTGAAGTAAAACTATTGAGGTAATAAATGTCCACTTCTCTTCTTGGTAGGCTTCTGTCTTCTAGGATGCTTTGTTTTTATCTGGAAACATTTCATCTGATTGAATTTACTGAAGCCTCATTTAAAATTGTTATGATACCAAGGCATGGTATGCTTTTAGGATTAAGATGAGTATCATTAAATAATTCTTACTGGTGCAGAGCCATGTTAAAAAAAAATAACTCTTTAAAATGGGTAACACATTGCCCGGCTGGTGTAGCTCAGTGGATTGAGTGCGGGCTGGGAACCAGAGGGTCCCGGTTCGATTCCCAGCTGGGGCACATGCCTGGGTTGCGGGCCAGGTCCCCGGTGAGGGCCATGTGAGAGGCAACCATACATTGCTCTTTCTCTCTCCCTTCTCCTCTCTCTGAAAATAAATAAATAAAATCTTAAAAAAAAATAAAAAAAAGGGTAACACATTTACATACATATGAAACAAAATTCAAAAGTTACACAGAAAAATTGAAAAATCTTTTTTCTACTGTCCTTTCATCCATCTTGTTACCCTCCCCAAAGGAAATTGTGGCTACCTGTATCATGTTTACCCTTCCAGAGATGGTTGATGCTTTTACAAGCATGTACAACTATATATTCTTTGTCATTTTTAATAAAGATTTTATTTATTTACTTTTAGAGAAGGGAAGGGAGGGAGAAAGAGAGGGAAATGTCAACACTTGATGCCTCTCACTCCCCTACTGGGGACCTGGCCGGAAACCCAGGCATGTGTCCTGACTGGGAATTGAACCAGCAATCCTTTGGTTCGCAGGCCGGCACTCAGTCCACTGAGCCACACCAGCCAGGGCAGCATTTTTGTTTTTAATTGTTGTTTTACACAAATGGTGAGAAACTATACCCATTATTCTGCACTTTGCTTTTATCATTTAATATATCTTGGCCATCAGTTAATAAAGTACATACAGTGCCTCTTTTTAAACACTGGTAGGCATTCCATTGCATAGATGTACTGTCATTCATCCAGCTCTTATTATTGGAAACTTAGGTTGTTTCCAGAGCTGCAATTAATTTTTTGTATGTACTTTTCATGTACATGGGTAAATTCATAGTGGAAGGGCAGAATCAGAGAATATATGCACTTTTAATGTTGTTCAGTATTGTTAAATTGCTTTCCATCAAGGTTGTATGAGTTTATATTCCTGCCAGCAGAGTATGAGCTGTATTGTCAAACATTTTTTAATCTGTGTATGGTCTTTTATTTAAAATTTTAAAGTTCACCCCGGCTGGTGTGGCTCAGTGGTTTGAGCGTTGGCCTGCGAACCAAAGGGTCCCTGGTTCAATTCCCAGTCGGGGCACATCCCTGGGTTGGGGGCCAGGTTCCCTGGTGCGGGGTGTGCGAGAGGCAACCACACATTGATGTTTCTCTCCCTCCCTTTTTCCCTCCCTTCCCCTCTGTCTAAAAATAAATAAATAAAATATTTTTAAAAACCCACAAAGATGCTTTAAAAAATTTTTTTTAAGTTCATTGTATAGCTTGTTAAGCTTCAGTGCACCAGGACTTGTGGACAAATACCGTTGCTGTTTTGCGTATGGGGGTGGCGGCGGAAGACTCCACTCAACTGAAGAGTGATGTCATGGGAGGCAGGCCCTGTGCCTGGGTAATACGTCAGCCTGTCACAGGCCAGGGAGACGCCTAAACACTGTATTCTCATTTCTTTAATTGTTCGATGCCAGTTTTTCTATGTGAACTTCTAGAAGCCCGTAAGTGAGGTTTTAGGATCTTTTGATAGCTGTGACTCAAAATGCTTTATACAAGTGGACTGCCATTCTGTTGAGGAATTGAAAAGCTAACTCAGTTAAAGTATATTGGTACTACCACTGTTTAAAAGTCTGCTGACTGCAAAATACTTCACTGTGAGCTGTGAGGAACTAGAAAAACGTGAAAAGATGTCTGTTCCTGAAGGAGCTTACAGTCCTGTTGGAAAACCAAATCTACTGAATATATGAAATAATAAGAGAACAGAAAACAGAACGGGAACATTAACACACTGTTCTATGCTGACAGGACTTTGTAAACAAAGGATTAAGAGTTTTAGGAGAGTTCATTTGGGTTACCTTCCTGGAAGAATTATATTTTGAGCCCCACTTTTATAACTGTTCCAGTGAAAAAATTTAAATGCACAGAAAAACTGAAAGAATAGTATAGTTATCACCTTTATGCCATTATCCCCTAGATTCAACAGTTGTTCACATTTTACTATACTTGCTTTATATCTGTGCATTTGTGTCTATATATAAAAATTTTTGTATTGCAGACATCATACATAATACACGAATACTTTAATACTTTGAATATGTTAGATGCATCTTCTTAAAATACATTGTTTGATTTCATTGCTCTTACAATACATTACCATAGTTAAAGCAATTAACAGTAATTTTCTAATACCATCTAATACCCAGTTCATGTTCAGATTTTCGCATTTGTCTTGAAGATGACAACTTTTAGCTACTCCTATTTTTTTTCTCCGAACATGTCTCTTTAATCTGTTTTTAAGTCTAGAACAGTTTATATAGAAGCCAAATGATTTTTGGAAGAGCCCAGGCCATTTGTCTTGTAGAATATGTCACTTCTAGAATTTTCTAATTGTTTTCCCAGTTTCATTTAATTTGTTCCTTTATTCCTGTATTTCCTAGAAACTGGCATTGAAGTCTGAAGACTTGATTAGAATCAGGTTAAACATTTTTGGTGAGAATACTTCATCGTTTTGCTCTGCACCTCATACTGTGTCCCAAGAGAAATGTAGTGTTTTCATGTTTCACTATTAATGATACCGAGTTTGATCTTTTTTTAAGATGATAAATACCATGCCTGCGTCTATTGAAAAGACTTTTTTTCTTTGTAATTAGCAAGTAATCTGCAGAGTGGTGACACTTTGGCACTGTGCTGTTGCACTTCTCCAGCAACTTTTCATCTGATGGTGACTATCCTTGCCAGCTGTTTCTTTGGTTGTTGTAAAATGGTAATTTTCTAATTTGCATTACCCCAGTGTTCTGTAAAAGTTGCCCTCAGCAGTTAGGAATACATTATAATTTCTACCAAAAAGTTCAGTTAAATTCTTAGTTTTCTCTTTAATACTTTTCGGAGTAAGGAGATGGTAAAATAATCACCTCTAATGGTGGCAAATTGTTTCCTTTTCTTACTTTTTGTTTTAGCATGATTACAGACTTCCGGATTTTTTTTTTTTTTTAAGATTTTATTTTTTTTTTATTTATTTTTAGAGAGAGGGGAAGGGAGGGAGACAGAGAGGGAGAGAAACAGCAATGTATGGTTGCCTCTCACATGGCCCTCACGGGGACCTGGCCCACAACCCAGGCATGTGCCCTGACTGGGAATCGAACCGGGACCCTTTGGTTCCCAGCCCGCACTCAATCCACTGAGCTACACCAGCCAGGGCAGACTTCCGGATTTTAATTTAGTCTATGCTTTATCAAAATGTACTTTTCCTTGATGATCAAGATGTCCCATATTTGGCCTGTGGAAGTCCTCTAAGCTTGATGTGTGAGCACTTCCTTGCTTCCTTGCCTTCTAGTACAAGAAGTTCTGGCTCACTTTGTATTTTCCTGTCCCAGAGTGGAACCCTTGCCTCTCAGTGCGTGCGTGCGTGCGTGCGTGTGTGTATCACATTTTCTTCCCTTTTAATACATTATGTTGTTCATCTCCCTATGGAGCTTCTGGAACCAAATTCTAAAAAATAAAGGTGCCTTTATTTTAACACAGTGCACCTAGTGTTCGACTCATTTCTGTGCCACTGGCATTACTGGATTCTGGACCTTAGACCTCCCAGATTCCCTTTCTTCAGGACTCTTGGTGAAAGACAGGTAGTGTCTCTGAAGAGAGCATTGCTCCCTTCCACTCCCCTCCCTCTTAACAAAAGGCTAGCTGTAGAAGAGTCGGGAGAATCTCTTCCCTCATGAGCAGTGTTGCTTTTTTTCTGAGAGGAAGGGTACACAAAATGAACTTTAGAGACTGAAATTGTGTTTATAAGCTTTCTGGGAGATGTGGGGTTTTGATTGTTACATAAAAACATCTTTGTGTGTGTATGTACAAGTATTTATTTGTCTTTTCTCTCTTTTCCTCAAATTACATGCATTTCTCCAGATAGTTGGAGTGTTATGTAAGATTATGCTGTAATAGCATATTTTTTTCATTATCACTAGATTTTCCAAATAAAAAAAACAGTGAGACAAATTGTTCTTAATTAGGGAAAAATTTCAGATAGGCCATGAACTTTTAATATCTAGCTGTCTCAACTCAGTCTGGAACAGCACTGAGTCCTGTGGGTTTCTGCTGTGCACTGTAGACTCAGGAGAAATGGTGGTGCATCCAGCGTTTTCTGAAACTCCATCACGCTAATGAAGGTTGATAGAAACGAAAGATACAGTGGAACGGCATCCTGAAGCTGGTTTTAGGGGCTGGACTAATTTCTGCCGTAGCAGAAAATGTTTGTATTTGACTCCTACAATGTAGTGGCATTTTGAGTACATTTATTTGAGTGAACTGATTTCGAATTACTCAAAGCCTGACAATAACAGTATTCTGATATTTATCTGAAATTTGTTTTTCTTTTCACCATCTTGTCCTGTTTACTTCCAGACGTTATAACATTATTCTCAACCTGGTTTCATAAAGCAGTACTGGCCCCATGTGAAATCCTGGTTGTGTATTCAGAGAAGCACACCTGTTTCTCGTGTTTGTTTGCAGGCGTGGCGAGTCACTCTGAAAGGCCGTGCTGACATGTTTGTTACCAGGACTCAGTAGTTTCTTTTACTTTTGTTTTCGGCAAACTCCCACTGTAGGAAAAAAGATTCAAAGTATTCTGAAGTATAGCCTCTTTGGGAAACGCTTGGGCCTTCATTCTCACAGCTGTGGTCACAGTGTCATTGAGCAGGAGTTGCCTACCTGCTCAGTGTGGCAGGGCTGGCCATGCCGCTCGGGGAGAGCGGGGTGCAGACCTCAGAGTGGCCACGAAACCTGCGGACAGTGACCCTTATTTGACCGTGGAGGCCTTTTTTCTCAACTGTTTCTTTTTAAGAAGCTGTTGGCATAAATTGCGCTGTGACATCAGCTACATCAAAGAAGGGCTTGCAGTGGTTTTCTGAAAGCCTCTAATAATTTCTGTTTATCTGTCAGAAAAAATGTATATGTAATCATTCATCTCCTTAATTTGAGATTTATGTAATTCTTTTCTGGTATTTAGGAACAGGTACTACTTCCTGTTTCTGTGATTTTGGCTACTTTAGATATGTCATATGAGTGGAATCATGCAATATTTGTTCTTTTTGTATCTGGCTTATGCTTCACTTAGCATAATATCCATGAGATTCATCTATGTTGTGGCATGTGTCAGAATTTCCTTCCTTTTTGTATACCTTTTACTTTCTTTAAGATTTTATTTACTTATTTTTAGAGAGGGGAAGGGAAGGAGAAAGGGAGGGAGAAAAACATCAGTGTGTGGTTGCCTCTTACATACCCC
Source organism: Micronycteris hirsuta (assembly GCA_004026765.1). NCBI lineage: Eukaryota > Metazoa > Chordata > Mammalia > Chiroptera > Phyllostomidae > Micronycteris > Micronycteris hirsuta. The sequence goes on along the minus strand of PVJI01000107.1, from coordinate 280,511 downwards.
CTGTTGGGTCCCTGGCATGTGCCCTGACTGGGAATCGAACTGGCAACCCTTTGGTTCACAGGCTGGCATTCAATCCACTGAGCCACACCAGCCAGGGCAGAATTTCCTTCCTTTTTAAAGCTGAATTATATTCCGTTGTATGTTTATTCATCTGTGGCTGGACACTTGGATTGCTTCCGTCTCTTGGCTATTGTGTGAATAGTGCTGCAATGCTCGTTGTAAACATACCTCTTTGAGACCCTACTTTCAGTTCTTTTGGATATAGACCCAGAAGTGGAATTGCTGAATCATAGGGTAATTCTATTTTTAATTTTTTTCTGAGGAACTGCCATACTGTTTAACGTAGCGGCTGCACTATTTTACGTTCCCACCAACAGTGCACAAGGGTTCCAGTTTCTGTACATCCTCCACAACACTTGTTATTTTCTGTTGTTTTTTTTTAATAGTGGTCATCCTAATGAGTGTGTTCAAATTTTTTTAACTTAATTCTCTTTTATTGAAACTAAGTTTTAAATTTTAACAGAATCAGATTTGTTATGTTTTTTCTTTGTAGTGTGTGTTTTTGGTTTCTGAATGAAGGTTTCCTTCTCTACACTGAGGTAATGGTTACATCCTATGTTTTCTTCTGAAAGTTTTAAAGTTTTGCTTTTCACATTTAGCTCTCTAACCGACCTAGAATTTATTTAGGTATTTGGTGTGAAATAGGGATCTAATGTTTTTCCATGAGAATAACCAGCTACCTCAGCATCATTTATTAAATCCCCCTACTACTTTATGTTTCCAAATGTATGAGTATTTGTATCTGTATTTTCTGCCCTGTACTATTAGTCTGTTTGCATACTTAATTATCATAGCTTTGTAATGATTGTTCATATCTGATAGAACAAGTCTCACTAACCTTGTTCTTTTTTTATCAACTTTCCTGAAAAACCCTGTCAGATTGGTATGTTTTACTGAAGCCATTTGCGGTCTAAAATATATTGACATGATCTAGAGAATGGTTTTCTACAGAAAGAGAAAAAATTAAGCCTCCCTTATGTAACAGCTGATCATTAAGTTTGTCTCTTGTTCTGCATGAGCCTAAACTTTCCATTTAATTTTTAGTTTTTTGGGAGTGATTTTTATTTTTATATAGGGATCTGATCTTTCAAATGGAGGAAAAGAAACTTATTTAAAATAGCTCATATAAAAGATTTATCAAAAGGAAATAGCTGTCATACAATCCAAGGAAAAGCTGAACAGTCAGGCCTCAGAAGGGGCTGGAACGAAACCAGTTCCAAGGACTTCGGCAGTAAGAGTTAGCGGACCGCCAGTGTTCCGCCGTAAATAGACCTCAGTATCCATGAGATGCAGTTCAGATTCCTGAGTGATACCTGATTTGGTCAGCCTAAGGCTTGAATTCCCTTGGGCCAGATATCTGCCCCAGGCTCAGCTGTGGTTGAGGATGGGTAGAAGGGAGATTTGGTACAAACAGCAATGTTGGGAGTGGCAGGAATAAGAGGGAGATTCTCTTAGAGCAGTGGTTCTCAGACTTTCTGGTCTCAAGACTATTTATACTCTTAAAAAATTACTGAGGCCCCAGAGAGCTTTTGTATATGTGGCATATATCTATTGATATGAACCAGATTAGAAATCAAAATGGAAAACATTTTAGAAATATTGATTACTTAAAAAAGTAATGTTACTTTCTCATGTTAACATAAATAATATACAGGAGTGGGCAAAAGTAGGTTTACAGTTGTGAGTACATGAAACAGTTTATTCTTGTATTATTATTTATTAATTATTGTATTATTTATTTGTATTACAACTGTAAATCTACTTTTGCCCACTCCTGTATTTTTATGTAAATAACTTAAAAAAAATTAGTGAGCCCTGGCTGGCTGGCTCAGTGAATTGAGTGCCAGCCTGCAAACCAAAAGGTCGCCAGTTTGATTCCCAATCAGGGCACATGCCTGGGTTGTAGGCCAGGTCCCCAGTTGGGGGCATTCGAGAGGCAGCTGATTGATGTATCTTTCATACATCAATGTTTTTCTCCCTCTTTTTCTCCCTCCCTTCCCCTCTCTCTAAAAATAAATAAATAAAATCTTTTAAAAAATTGGTGAGAAGAGTGACTTTTTTTTTTTACATTTTTGTAAATCTCGTAAATATTCACTTAATAGAAGACAACTAGATTCTCATTTCTTTCATAGTTAGCCTGATATGAAAGATTGTTTTGGTTGAAGTATATGAAGAAAATATGGCCTGAAATGATATAGTCAGAAAAATGAGGAGTATTTTCAGACAGTTGTGCATATTCTTCTATGGTACTACACCAAAACTTGACAAATGGTAGTTTCTTACATGTTGCAGTGTGGAATCTGAAATCATATTGATGTTACTGTTACATTAATCCATTGATATGTCTTACACTTTGAATGGATCCTTTACCTATATATGATTTTAGAGAATCATGCATTGGTTGCTTGGGAAATATTGGTTCATTGAGTTAAGCAGATCTTCCGAATGACACATTTTATAGTGCCATATCAAAAAATCACGTTAGGTGCCCTGGCTGGGTGACTCAGTTGGAGTGTCGTCCTGTATACCAAAAGGTTGCAAGTTCAATTCCTGGTCACGGCACATACCTAGGTTACAGGTTCGATCCCCAGTGGGGGTGTGTGTACTGGAGGCAACAGATCAGTGTTTCCCTCTCTCTCTCTCCCCGCTTCTCCCTCTCCCCTGCCCTTCCCCCCATCAATGAGCATATCCTCCAGTGAGGACTGAAAAGAAAACCTGCACTTAGTTAATATAACCACCAATCTCATCAGAAGAGTTTGCAGAATCTGTCCAGCAGTCACAAGATTTCCAAATTTCTAATTTTTGATTAAAGGTTTAAGTTTTATCATTGGCAACATATACTGTCAGTTTTTCTTGAAGTGACAGACTCATTTCATTTTCAAGAAAATGTCTGCTAAATATTCATGTCTGAATAACCAGTTCATGCTTTGTTCCAAGTAAAAGTAGTGTTCTGTGAAAAAATCAGTTAGTTCAACTCACAACTCAGAGTCACATGTGCTTTTCCTAGAGAAAACCATTGTACTTGAGTATCTTGCAGAAGTCCTTTTTGCATATTTCTCATTTCACACAGAATGTTTATTTACTTATTTATTCTCTCCCGAGGACATGCTCATTGATTTTAGAGCGAGGGGAAGAGAGGAAGAGAGAGGGAGAGAAACATTCATCCGTTGCCTCTTGTATGCACTCTGACCGGGGACTGAACCCTCAGCCTAGGCATGAACTCTGACCAGGAATTGAACTATAACCTTTTGGTTTATGGGGCAGTGCTCCAACCAACTGAGCCACACTGATCAGGGTCATCACAGAGAATATTTAAAAGACCTGTACTCAAGAGTTTAGGTTTATAAAATTTATAATTTTTGCTGCTTCATCAAAGCCATTTTTAAGTGAAATTGACTTTTTAAAAATCATCAGTATATGGTGGTAAAGATATACGGACATATGACTGTGGTACAGTTGGATGCCATTACCTTGATGTATGCTAAAGCATCAGCAGTTTTACCCACTATTGATTTTATACCACCAGTGGAAATGTCAACATAATGAAAAAGGCATACAATTTCTTAGTATTATGAGAACAGTTTTGACTTCATGGACTCCTTGAAAGGGACCTCCAGGGATACACAGACTATACCTTGGGAGCCACAGCCTTATGCGAGGGAGTTTGGGTAGGGAAACAGGTCTGTAACTTATGGTATAACTAGTGTTTCGTGGTAGAATTTTACTGAGTTGCTAGGATGTTATTTAACATCACCTAACATGATATAAAAATGAATGGGATATTTTAAAAGATCATAAAGTGTTTCAGATTTCTTGTTGAACAGCTGTGTTTTTCTAGTAATTATTATTTTCAGACAGCAGAGTTTAAGGTATGCAGATTTTCAGTCAGCTATTCTTTCAAGTATGTGATAATCTTCGGGTAACTCATTTTAATATAGCTTCTGAAATTTGTGTCATCATAGTAGCACATTGAAGTTTAACATTTTTTTTCCAAGCAATTGAATACATTTAAAAATCTGAACTCCAAAAATTGCATTTAAGAAGATCTTGCTTTTTCAGAAAAGGCATAGAAGGGAATACCATTCCAGCTTTGTACCTTCCACCTTCCCAATTTAAATATTGTATGACAGAGAATGGAGTAATGGTGTTAACTGACTTCATTTCACCAAATATCTATTGACCATAAACAAGAGGTTTTGTAAAAGGTAGGGGAGGGATATGTTCTGAAAAGAGTAGGGCATTAAACCGGTATAGCATACTTTGGTGTTCATAAGAGGAAGAGGTTGTTCAATTGGGGAATTTGGATGGGAGTCAGGACTGTCTTTGTGAAGGTTGCTTTTGAGCTGGGTTTTGAAGGGTAGGTAGTTGAAAGCTGGAATTTTAATTGGCAGAAATGGGAAGGGAATTCAGACAGAAGGAAAGTCGTGAACAAAAATGCGGAGGTGGGGAAATGCAGTGTGTGTTAGTAGTATTGGGTGTGTACCAGAAATAATGAACAGCGTAGCATTGCTGAAGCAAAAGACATGGAATAATGGGAGGTAAGACAGGAAAGTAAATTGGCCCAGGACATGGAAGGTTTTCTACCAAGGCCAGGCAGTAGGTGTTTAATGTGGTAAGTGTTGGAGAGACTTTTAAATTATGTTTTTGATTGAAAAATGATATGATCAGATGTGCTTTCAGAAAATGCATATGACCTCATTCATTTATTATTTTATTCACTATCTTTTTTACAGATTTTATTTATTTACTTTTAGAGAGAAGGGAAGGGAAGGAGAAAGAGAGGGAGAGAAACATCAATATGTGATTGCCTCTTGCACATTCCCAACTGGAGACCTAGCCTGAAACCCAGGCATGTGCCCTAACTGGGAATTGAACCGGTGACCCTTTGGTTTGCAGGCCAGCACTCAATCCCCTGATCCACACCAGCCAGCACTCATTGACCATTTTTTAAAATTGTTACTCTGTAACACTTAAGCATGAGGAATGGTATATACAGAGTGGGACAAGAGTAAGTTTACAGTTGTTTGTATGAAAAATAGTACAGTAATTAATAAATAATAGTACAAGAATAAACTGTTTTGCACACTCAAACCTATGGGGCAAAAGTAGGTTTACAATTGTATGGAAAGTAACAATAAATAATAATACAAGAACATACTCTGTGTTTCATGTGCTCACAACTGTAAAGCTACTTTTGCCCTGCCCTGCATAATGGTGAACCAAACAGAATGTCCTTATTCTCATAGAATTTATAGTCTAGGAAAGGAGCTTCAACAAATAAACATAAATAAATTACAAATTACTGTAAATGTTGTGAAGGAAATGAATAAATTAGAGTTAGGGGAATAAAGGGAAATTATATTTAGTTGGGGGAATCTGGGAAGACCTTGCTGTGGAGTTAAATAATAATTATCTACCTTATGTCAGATGTTATTCTGGGTGCTGGGGATGTAGTTAACCAAAATAGACAAAACTCCCTGCTCTCATAAAGTAGATAAACAAGTTGAATAAAATATATGATTTGTTAAAAAGTGGTAAGTCCCAAGGAGAAAAATAAAGCTGGAGAAAGAGATAGGGGATATTGGGGTGGGGTTGCTGTTTTAAATAGAAGGGCCAGGGACCATCTTGCTAAATCACTGAAAATGTAATGTTGGAACAAATATCTATAGAAGGTGACGGAGTGGATCAGAACTGCAGACAGAGGGAGTAGCAAGGGCGAACACCATGAGGAACGTATGTGCCTGGCAAGTTCAAGAAACCAGCGAGGAGGCCAGTGCAGCTGGAGTTAAGTGAGCAAAGGAGAAAGTGGTAGAAATGAGGTTACAGAGGTTAGTGGGAGAACCTGTAGAGCAGTGGTTCTCACCCCTAATTGCATGTTAAAATTACCTGAGGAGCTTTTAAAAATCCTGATGCCTGGGCTGCACCTCATACCATTTAAATAAGGATCTTCACAGGTAGGACTTGGTGGCAGAGGCGATGGGGAGAAGTAGATGGATTTAAGAAGTGTGTTAAAGAAAGAATTCATTTAATTATAGATTGAATGTGGGAGTTAAGGGAGAAGAAAGTGTCAAGGATGACTCCCAGGTTTCTGGCTCAAGCAATTGGATGGGTAGAGGTGCCACTTACTAAGATGGGAGTGGGGGGGTAGAGGAATGGGAGGAGTAGGTGTGGGATTTGGAGGGAAGATCGGAAATCAGGAGTTCAATTTTAGACATGTTAAATTTGAGATGTGAATGAAGCTAAGTATAAGTATGTTAAGTAGGCAGAAATATATGAGTGGAGCTTGAAGTCAGAACTTGAGTTAATAAATTTATATGTTACCTGCTTATTGGTAGTCTTAAAAGTATCTAAATGACATCATATACGGTAAATTGGATGAGGAATGAACTGGTTAGCCTATTCCAGTCATTTCAGCAGGAATTGGTGATAATTGAATTAGGATGGTAGCGATGGCACTAGTATAGAAAGAGAGTTAGAGGTTTGAGGACCTGTGGAGCCCACATCTGGTGGCAGTGGGCAATGGGAAGGAATGAAAGATAGCTTTGAGATAGCAAGTTTGGATGAATGATTGGTCTGTCAGCAGATGTAAAATAAGCAGAAGGAGCTGGTTTGGGAAAAAAAAGATAGTGTTTTTTTGCATGTATTGCCGTTTAGGAGAGGCTGCCTAGCAAGTAGGCAGTTGAATCTCTTGCACTGGGTTTTGAAAGAGCAGATGAGGTTTGAAACATAGATTTAGGTTTCATTTATGTATAATTGATTCACCATGGGAATGGCAAAATTTATTAAAATAACAACATCCAAAATCTTTATTGTGACCTGTTAGACCCTCTGAGATAGATATAGTCTTTTCCTGTTTCTGGTAGTGTTTTCCTTTGTTCACCACGTCCAAGCTGCACTGGCCTTCCTTCTGTTCTTCCAGTATACCCAGCTAGATCCTCCTTCTGGGCTTCTGCACTTTGCATTTTCCCATCTTGACTCTTCCCTTCCTCTTGGTAGAGCGAATAGGAGTTTGGAGAGGAAAAATTCGGAAGTTAGTATCTGCGAAGTAGAGAAAATTCCAAGAGATCCTTGCTGAGGTATGCGTGTGGCTGAGCTTCTGCAGCGGGATGGCCCCGGAGCCATTGAAGTTGAAATCCTGTCAACACAAAGACACAGTGTCTTAGTGCACAGGGTCATAGTGTGCTGCAGTGCTCAAATCTGTTGAGATGTTAAATCGACCAGAGGCACTTCCTCTCCACCTTAGTGGTCTGATGATGCGCTGGTGGTGGTGGTGGTGACGGTTGGCCTTTGGAACATAACTTGTCTGGATGATGTCTTGACTCATTGCCATCCTGGCACCACTTAGGAAACCTACTCTACATGGGTGAGAAACTTCCTTCAGTGAAAATTAATGGTCAGTTATTTTAGAAACTTCTTGCTTGAAGAAACAACATGAAAACAGCAGGGAAGCTAATTGCATGTAGACTTAAAAAATGATTTTATTCAGTGGTCACTTGTTTCAGTACTTTCTGGCACTGAAATTGTCACATGACCTTTCTAGAATACCTTGATTTTATGAAATAAATTGACCTGTAGTTAGGCTGATACTCACTTCCGGCTCTTAGGCACAATAATGCACCTCCACACGTGTGGCAGCAAAGATCCTCAGTTGGATGGTCTTCTCGTGGCTTCAGGGGTTTGGATTGATTCACCTTTAAACACTCAGTTGTTCTCATCATTTATTCCTAAGTGACATTTAGAGATTTTCATTTGAAAGAATTTTATGGCTAAGATTGAACCTCAAGAGGATTCTGTGAGGTTGAGAGGAATTATTACATAGTAATAGACAGTTTTAAATTGTCCTCATGTAAATTATCTGTAGGAATTTATCTCACTCTGGCTTCCTTCTTTTACATTTAGTTCACTCCCATGATGTTTTTAATGTATGGCCACGCTATGGAAATACATTTTTTAATTAGTTCAGCCCAGATACAATTTTGGTTATAAATCTATAGGAGAAATTACGCAATACATTCTAAAGTAAAATGTTAAGGATTTCCTTTTTGCTATCTGTTTTGAATTAATTATACCACTTTTCAGCTCCTTAGTGGGGATAGTTGAGGCATGACTAATACTTTTTTAAACGCAGAGACTTTCTCTTTAAAGTACACAATCATATTCAAAGCTAATTAGTGACATACTTTAAGTATGTCCCTCCCAGCCTCACATTCTTTTCACTAAATTGTACTATCTTTGACCAAAATGTTGCCTTTAGAGGGAACCAAGGTGAGTTGTCGTAGGTGACCAACCAGCTCTTCTTACAAGTCAGGATGCTGCTAACTTGATGGGGTCTTCAAGATTCAGGATCCATCCCTGTTTTCCAAGTAAACTCCGTTTTTTCATCGTCACCAGAGTTGATTGGTTTCACGGAAAAGTGGCTAACCACACTGCAAGGGACTGACAGATAAAACCTCTTGTACTTTGAGGGATAGTCTTTTCCATGACCAAGAAAACGTGTCTGCTCAGTCCATTCTCCTAGCATTGCGTATTATTAAAAAACTAATTAACAGTAGCTAATGTTTACTGAGCACTTACTATGTGTCAGGTACTGCTCTAAGCATTTTACATGTATTTAATTCATTTGATCTCTCTGTAACCTTATGGGAGAGATATTCTTTATCAGTATTTTACAGGTGAGTAATCTGAGGCACAGAGAGGTTTTTAAGTAACTTGCCCGAAATCGTATAACTAAAGTGTTGGGCTAAGCAAAAGATCACTTGGTAAGCATGGAATCTTAACAAAGGGAAGTCATTTTATCTGGATTATGATATATTCATTCATTCATTTTTAAAAACATTTATTAAGCATCTACAATTTGCTGGGCACTGTCTAGACACCAGACTTACCAAGGTGAATATATAACACAGTTAAGTGTCCTCTTGGTACTCTGAATCTGGTGAAAAAGACAAATAATTGCAACAGAGGTTTACACATTCAGAGTGATGAGGAGAGCCCTGGCTGGTGTGGCTCAGTGGATTGAGCGCCGGCCTGTGAACCAGACTCACCAGTTCAATTCCCAGTCACGGCATATGCTTGGGTTGCAGGCCAGGTCCCCAGTAGGGGGCATGCAAGAGGCTACTACACATTGATATTTCTCTCCCTCTTGTCTCCCTCCATTCCCTTCTGTCTAAAAAAATAAAAGATGAGGAGAAAACATTTAATTTTACTTGGAGAGAGTAAAGTAGATGTTTGCAAATATGAAGGAAAGGCATTCTGGGTAGAGAAAACATTGTATGCAAAGATGCTATGGTGAAAAAACGGCTCATTCCTCAGGAGTGAAACAAGAAAGTATCGCATTAATTAAGATAATACTGCAGTATATTAATATTCCAAACTGATTAAGCTGGTTGTTGGTTGTGGGGATCAAGAGAAATAGACCATTTTGGGATATATATCGGAGGTAAAATTGACAAGACGTGGTGATTGACTAAATCAGGGGAGGGGACATGGAGGTGTGGGGGTAGTGAGGGAGCTTGGGAAGTTAAGGATAACTCCAAGGTTTGTAGTTTGAGTACTTGGATGAATGGCAGGATTACTGGAAAATAGGGTGTTCGATGGGGTGGGAGGAGGATGGGCTTTCATTTTGGACTTGTGAATTTGTATAGCCACGAAACATCTTGTAGCAGGAAGTTAGTTTGTGGTACAGAAGAAATACGCTTGTACTTGGTAACTGATGCCATGGGAATTTAAGAAGTGGGGGTGATTTGTAGAGATTTGAATTGGCTAGAAGGCAGGAATAAAAATAGAGAGGGGCCAGTATTCCTCTATTTTCAGTAAATCCTTATTTAAATTTTTAGGTCCTCTTTTATCTGCATTTACTTGGTAGGAAGAAGTCTTCGAAGTAAGCCATTTAGATAACTCTTATTTGTGGTTGTTGTCCTAAACTTCACATGAAAACTGTTTTGTTATTTTGATTGTGGTGGTGATTACATGTGCATTTTGTCAAAATTCACAGACCGTATAATTTTATACAAAAGGTAAATTTTACTATATATATAAAAATCGTTTTAAAAATGCACTCAGAGTTTATCCCAGAGTTCTGTGGTTACTTTTCTCCTATATTCTTTTAACGGTATCCAATTAGAACTTTTTATAATGCCAAAACCTCATTTTAACAGATTCCTTTAAACTTTGTCAACAGCTCTTTGACCAAGCACACAAATAAGAAAATGGGTGGACTTAAATTTGTCTGTTCTCTTCCCACTCAGTTATCACTGTCTGAAGACAGGGAGGCAGCCAAGGAGCTGAAGAGCCTACAAATTGGATCGTGAGCACTGCATTGACCCCAGTCTTTCCCCCAGTAAATTGTGAGTGATTACACTGTATATATCTACACTGTTTTTTAAAGTTCCTTTTTTAAATAAGTTTTCATCTTTAATTATGGTAGGAATTAAAATAAAGATCATAATTTCACTCTAGAATAATGAAAGTAACAGTACTTATTGCCAGCTATAATGTAAAGATATTTTGAATTAGCTAAATTAACATCAGTTATGAAAGTCGAGGTTTATAGACATGCAATATTTATAGAAGTGATTGGCTTAATTATAAGTTATGTGGAAGTCTCAAGGACATTAGACATAAGTTTTTGGTAATTTTTATGCAGCAGTAGACTGAGGCACCTCCATTCCTCTACTGGACTGCGCCTTGACTACTGGACCTTGTATAGAGTACATGCTCATTGAAAACGCATACAATGAAAAAAAAAAAAACCCAAACTACTTATTTTTGGAAGTTATTTGCATTATGTGATTTGATTGGATAAACTTTTGGGGCAAGTATGGGAAGTGACCAATAAATGGGCACTTTGGTTACCAGACTGTCTACAGCCAATCATGAACCATTATTTTCTTTTATGTCATAGTAGCTTGCCATGTAACAGGAACCCAACCAAATATTGTTTACTTTGTTTTTTACTTAAGTACAAGCTCAGTGTTAAATTGGATATCTTTAGATGTGACTTTTGGATTAATTTCAAGCAGTCAGTTATTTTCTCTTCTTCATCCATTGCCACTTAATACCAATCTCAAGTCCAAGAAACAGATTCTTGTGTGTTTGGAAACAGTAGATAATATAGAAGGATGTAATTATTTCATTTTGGTCTGAGGCCTGCTCTTTAATTATGTGAGTGGAATATTGTTTTTCTTTGCTTTATAATTTTTATTTGAAAACTCTTAACCTAAAATATTTATCTACAAATCTGTGGAATTCAGCCTGGTAGATGGGACATTGAACTCCCTTTAGTAGAATTTGCCAGCATCCAGAAAACTTTTTCTTCAGCTGCAGCTAATCTTAAAGGGCCTATCCAAATCATATACTTACAGGTAAGGGGTTCTTTATTAGTATTAGAATTTGGGGACCTCCCACGTGATATTTTTGATAATATCATAGGCAGGACACTTGCCAAGTAACCCTTTTATTTGACTCTGTGGCCCTTTTAGTTCAACTCCCCCTCCCTTTCCCAGCTGATGCTTTGTTGGATGCCTGGAACTGCGTGCTCTGAGTCCAGTGTCTGGCATTGGCACTGACCGTTTGCGATGTAGTCGGAACTGGGGTTGAGAAGACCACCTCATTTTAGAAGAGATGCTTCTGGCCCTCAGTCCAGGACTGCCTGTGCTCAGTAGTTTATGTGTAGGTATATATAAGGCTTGCCTTGATTCTAAGTGCTTCCCATTAATGCTTGAAATTGCTTTTTTTGAAAAAAGAAAGATCTCTGATAATAGAAGAAACTGGGCCTAGTTTTCTTAAGAGAATTAATTTTGGGTATAGTTGATAGACTTGGGTGAGGAGAAGAAAAGAATGTGTTGGGAATAATCTCACATTGAGTGTTCCTAAATTGTATTTCCCTACTTAAAAAATTAGAGGGGGCTTCTGCTGGAAACAAGCCTATTGTATTAGATATACTGCATTTCCCTGATTATAAATTAAAAAAATTTTTTCACATTTCAGTGAAACAGAGATAGGATAGAAGTGGCCAAAGTATAATGTGTTCTGCCCCACCCCCAGTTTGATAGCATTCCACAACTGAAGATAGAATAAATACTTACACAGTTGACCATTGAACAGTGTCGGGATTAGGGGTACTGATTCCCACGCAGTTGAAAATCCATGTACAACTTTTGACTTCCCCGAAGCGTAACTACTGTCCCTCAGTATCTGGGGGGATTGGTTCTAGGACCCGCCGTGGGCAGAAACTAGACTCTTAGGACGCTCAGGTTCCTCATGTACAGTGGTGTAGAGCAGTGCATGGACTCGGCCCTCTGCATCCCCAGAATCTGCGGATGGGAAACCTGAGGATGCAGAGGACTGACCGTAGTTTTTGAAAATATTCTGCTTGTAAGTGGACCCATGCAGTTCAGAGGTCAACTATAATAGCAAATTATAGGACAGTAAAATGAGAACTTTTGTCTATATTTATTTTGATTTTAGAAACTTCTGTGCTCTCCCATACATGTACACACACACATTCACACGTACATTTATTCCTAGAGTTCCCTGATACTCACATGGTCCTTTGTGAATGCTTCCTATTAAACAAAGATGATAATTTTTAAAGTGGATAGTTTGAATAACTGAACAGTTATTTATTACCTCCTGCATGCTAGGCATTATTCCAATTATTTAGTAAACGTCACTTTTACAATACCGCAAGAGTTGCTTCCTATGTGCTTTATTAACACTTTAAAAAAATTTGTTAGTATTTATGCAATATACTCCTGAGTCATAAGTTTTTGTTTCTTCCGTTTTTTCTGGGATGTCATTTTCTTCTGTGTAAAGTCCGTTTCTGGTCTAAGGACAGTCTGCTCTTCTTCAGTAAGGGCCATTGCAGCGTGGCACATCGCGAGCTCCTGTGTGTGTCAGTCCGCCCGCTCTCTAGGTTCTGTGCCCCATTTTAGGAGCTTTGTTCACCGGGATGTGCTCAATGACCAGAGAATCTACATCTACACCCTTAAACTCAGCATTATGTTCTGCACTTTTAAGCATGTGCAGCAAAAATGCAGCATTTGGGGGGGCCACCAACCCTGTGTCCAGCCCCACTGTTTGGCCTGGGCACACCTACCAACTCCACTGTTGTAAGGATGGAATGGCACACACTGCTTCTGTGAAGTGACATCATTCGAATGCTTGGTGGCTTCTTGAATGTGTGTACATCGATGGCCTGGGCAGCTTCACTAATTTTCTTAAAGTGAAAGATTTGAATCTCTTGATTTGCGTGATTTTATGGTGTTTTCTGGGTCAAGTAAATAGCAAACCGTTTTCAGAGTTCACCTCTGGCTGCAGCTATTAACATTTTTATTACCTCTGGAATAATGCACTATTCCAATTAATTTGGGGGTAAAAGCTGAATTAATAGGGATCCTTTGCCAGTGGTAAAGGTAAGGAACTCAGTTGACTTTTTACTGTGGATAACCATCTCTGGATAGAAGTGGCCAGATTGTATATGGAGGAATTCAGTCATACATGCTATTAAACTTGTACCCTGATCTGTGACAGAACCGAGTCTCCTTGTAATTAATAGAATCTGCAATACAGGTTGCTCACTTGTTCTCCTTGTATTTCCTCTCCATGCCCCCCAAATTTATTTTCTATCAATATCTTTTACAAACATCTGAAGGAAACAACAACACTTAAATCTTGTAAACAAACAAGTACCACATATCATTTCTGGTATATTTTTGGCTGGAGTTTTTCCACTTAATTCACAAAAGATATTTCTGGCCTTTTCTCTAGGGGGAAAGGGTCTAAATCTCACTGGCTCTTCTGCCTAAAGGTGTGTTTCCATCTCTCTGTCTCTGGCCATCCTGGATGAGTATCAAGAGGATAGATGCTCAGAAATACAGGGAATCAGGCAATTGTACGGGAAGTCTGTATTATCGATGCAACATTTTGTAGGGCAGTTTGGCAATATCTATCAAAATAACCAATGCACAGGTCCTTGGGCTTGGTTGCACTGATGTTCAGATATACGTATTTGCTACGTTGTTTGCCGTAGCAAAATCCTGACAACCACACATCAGTAGACAGAATTCTTTGCAACCATTGGAGAGCGTAAGGTATAGGTGTGCCTACAAGGGAATATGAGAGACTGTGTGTGTGCTTGCTGATACATGCCCCTTTTTTGGTTTTCTGTTTTTTGTTTATTTCTGAGGAACAAAAGAAAACAGTGGTTATCTTTAGGCTTTGGAAGAGGGATTTGGGTATCTATAACTTTTGAATTATTCTGTATGTGTATTGTTTTTCATTTTCAAAAAGCATAGGAAGAGAGGCAGATAGAATTTTAACAGTATTTCCAAAGGAGCATAGAACTTTAGCTGTGAAAGGGACCTTAGAGATTCTTGGACAGTTGCTCTCAATTTAAAGGTGAGAAAATGTAGATTTTGGAAAGTATTTGCAAAGTTTGCACTAGAATTTGGGTCCCGAAAAGGCAAAAGCTTGTGAATATATTGATCTGTATTCTTATTCTAAAAGTTTATTTAAATGATGTTCTTTTCTTGTTGTGAAGAATTGATTTTGGAAGGCTAAATAAAATGTTAACCTTTCTAGGGTCCTGGTTCGATTCCCAGTCAGGGCACATGCCTGGGTTGCAGACCAGGTCCCCAGTGAGGGCCATGTGAGAGGCAACCATACATTGCTGTTTCTCTCCCTCTCTTTCTCCCTCCCTTCCTCTCTCTCTAAAAAATAATAAATAAAAATAAAATCTTTAAAAAAATGTTAACCTTTCTAAGACAGTTTTTTTAATTTTAAATTGTTTTTGTAAAGATTTTATTTATTTTATTTTTAGAGAGAGGAGAAGTGAGGGAGAGAAACATTATTTTATTTTAGAGAGAGGTATGTGGTTGCCTCTCACGCACCCGCTACTGGGGACCTGGCTTGTGCCCTGACTGGGAATCAAACCGACAACCCTTTGGTTTGCAGGCTGGTGCTCAATCTGCTGAGCCACACCAGCCAGGGCTAATTCTTTTCTTTTAATTGTATTTTACTGATTATGCTATTATAGTTGTCCTGATTTTTCCCCCTTTGCCCCCCCTCCATCCAGCACCACCCACTCTCTCAGACAATCCCCCCACCATTGTTCAGGTCCATGGGTCATGCATGTAAGTTCTTTGGCTACTCCATTTCCTATACTGTACTTTACATCCCAGTGGCTGTTCTCTGACTACCTATTTGTACTTCTTAATCCCCTCACCTCTGCATTCATTCTCCCATAACCCCCTCCCATCTAGCAACCATCAACATTCTCTCTGTATCCCTGATTCTGTCTCTGTTCTTTTTATTTATTTAGTTTGATTTTTAGATTCAATTATTGATAGATATGTATTTATTGCCATTTTATAGGTCATAGTTTTGATCTTTTTTTTAAGTAAGGCCCTTTAACATTTCATATAACAATGGTTTAGGTGATGATGAACTCCATTAGTTTTTTTCTTGTCTGGGAAGCTTTTTATCTGCCTTTCAATTCTAAATGATAGCTTTGTTGGGTAGAGCAATCTTGGCTGTAGGTCCTTGCTTTTCGTGACTTTGAATATTTCTTGCCAGTCCCTTCTAGCCTGCAAATTTCTTTTTTTAAAAAAGATTTTATTTATTTATTTTTAGAGAGGGGAAGGGAGGGAGAAAGAAGAGAGAGAAACATCAATGTGTGGCTGCCTCTCATGTGGCCCCCACTGGGGACCTGACCTGCAACCGGGTATGTACCCTGACTGGGAATCAAACCGGCGACCCTTTGGTTCGCAGCCCGCACTCAATCCACTGAGCTACACCAGCCAGGGCCAAATTTCTTTTAAGAAATCAGCTGATGGTCTTATGGGAACTCCCCTGTAGCTAACTAACTTCTTTTCTCTTGTTGCTTTTAAGATTCTCTCTTTATCTTTAACCTTTTGGCATTTTAATTACGATGTGTCTTGGAGTGGGCCTCTTTGCATCCATCTTGTTTGGGGTTCTCTTGTGCTTCCTGGACTTGCAGGTCTATTTCCTTTACCAAATTAGGGATGTTTTCTTTCATTATTATTTCAAATAGATTTCTAATTTCTTGCTCTTTCTCTTCTTCTGGCACCCCTATGATGTAAATATTGGAATGCTTGAAGTTGTCCCAGAGGCTGCTTATACTCCTCATTTTTTTTGGATTCTTTATGTTCCAAATCATTGATTTGATTCTTGGCTTCATCTACTCTATTGTTGTTTCCTTGTAAACTGTTCTTTATTTAAATTAGTGTATCCTTAGTTTCTAACTGGATTTTTTTTATGCTGTTGAGGTCCCCACTAAGTTCCTTGATCATCTATAACCAGTGTTTTGAACTCTGCATCTGATACATTGATTATTTCCATTTTGTTTAGTTGTTTTTCTAGAGTTTTGATCTCTTCTTTCATTTGGGCCATGCTTCTTTGTCTCCTCATTTTGGCAGCTTCCCTGTGTTTGTTTCTATGTATTAGGTAGAACTGCTCTGACTCCATGTCTTGGTAGTGTGGCCTACTGTATGTAGTAAGTGTCCTGTAGGGTCCAGTGGCACAACCTCCCATATCACCCAGGCTGGGTACTCGAGGTGTGCCGTTTGCGTGTGGGCTGAGTACACCCTCCTCTTGTAGTTGAGCCTTGATCGCTGTTGGCAGGTCAATGGGAGGGATGTACCCAGGCCAGTCAGCTGCAAGGAGTGGCTGTGAGCACTGACCACCACCCTCTGCCCTCTGTAGAGGATCAGCTGTGCGGGGGCAGGGTGGTGGTGCTCTAACGTGGTCTGAAGCTGGCTCTGGGGTTTCCCAGGTGGTACAGGGCAATGTCAGCCCCCAACCTGTGTTTTGCCTGGGGCCACCCTGCCTGAGCTATGAAGCAATCTGAGATGGCTGCTACTTGTGCTGGGCTTGAAGATTCCCAGGTGAAACCAAGCTGTGAATCTAGGCTGGCTGCTGCTAGTGCCAGGCGTGGGGCTCACTGAGGCCAGGTGTTGGTTGTTTGATAGGATTTAGGAAGTTGTGAAGCAAGAGCCAAGACCAGCTTTTCATATGGAAAAGCAACTTGAGTGGGCCCGTAAATTGGGTGGGGTGGAGTTTCAGGGGATCTCCAGGGTGGGGCAAACAGTGTTAGCCAGGTTGATGGAGTCTCAGGTATGGTACCAGCCTGCTGGCCTCATCGGGGGAGGGTTCAGAAAAGGCACAATGGCTTTTGCTTGCCTCACTGCCAGACTATTCAGTTTCTTCCTATATGCCCCTGGTGCCTCTCATGATGCTGCCCTGTTGCTGGAGCTCAGAAGGAGTGAGTCTGAGCAGGTGAGTCTGTGGATTCTTTAAGAGGAACTGCCTGGGTCTCCAGAAGTTTCTTCCACTGACTCAATCCCTGCTCGTTTTTGCAGCCAGAAGTTGGGGGGAGTTATCTTCCTAGCAATGGAACCCTGGGCTGGGGGGCTGGTGTGAGGCTGGGACTCCTTGCTCCCGAGATATCCCTCCCGAATTTTATCCACCACAGGTGGATATGGGACAAGCCCATTCCTCATCTGTGCCCCTCCTACCGGTCTGGATGGATGTGGTTTCTTTAATTTCATAGTTGTCAGATTTTAACTCTATTTCTGAAGGTTCTGATTAATGTTTGTTTTAGATTTTAGTTGTAATTTTTACGAGGTTGTGAGAGGAGGCAAGCCATGTCTGCCTACATGGCCATCTTGCCTGGAAGGAAGTCAGTTGACTTTTTTTTTTTAAACAGTTCTTAAAGTCCTTACCTCTGGCAATAAAGATAAAGTGGTAGTGGTAACACTTACCCACCTTTTGCAACTTTGGAGACTCATTCCTCTAAAAATGAATTTACTTTTGAGTTCTATAAGTATTTAATATTTGAAGTGAATTTGTGTCTAGAGTCCAAAGCTTCCCTTTTTGATTTGAATACCTGACTTCTGATTTATAAAATTGATTTTACTGACTTTTTATTCATCTAATATCCAGAAGTGAATAGATGGAGAAATAATTTTTGTAACTTTTTAACTGGCTTGCTATTTAAAAGCAAAGTATACTGTAAAAGATGGTAGTAAAAATTTTTTTAAACTATTTTTTAAAAGATTTTATTTATTTTTATTTTTAGAGAGAGCGATTCTCTAGAGAGGGAAGGGAGGGAGAAAGAGAGAGAGAGAAACATCAATGTGTGGTTGCCTCTCACACACCCCCTACTGGGGACCTGGCCTGCATCCCAGGCATGTGCCCTGACTGGGAATCCAACTGGTGACCTTTTGCTTTGCAGTCCAGCGCTCAGTCCACTGAGCCACACCAGCCAGGCAGGTAGTAAAATTTTCATGGAGGAAAATTTACATGTTGAGAATTTCTGTTCTTGAAAATATGAGCAATTTTTCTTTTAGCTGTAAATTGAGTCTTTTCCTGGTTCTTTAAGGCCAGAAACATTTTTTTCGTTATTTAAACCAAGCCATTGCACAGTTATTGTAAAGAAATTGGTAGTGGTGAGGCTGGCAGATCAACTTGGGACTGGCATCTAAACTGCATTCATTGAATATTTTTTATGATTGATTGACTTTAGGATTCAAACAGTAGAAACATTAATGTAAAGATTAGTTGTTGGACTTAGGATAAAAATCTGTCTTTGCTTGTGATTCTACTACTTTATAGGTGGGGAATATTCCTTTTCTGTAATGTAAATCATCCACAGGCCTCTCTCAAAATAGGTACTCTATTTGATAATAATTTTGGTTAGACAATAATTTTGGTTTGGTTAAGCAAAGAATCTTTGCTTTTCAAAGGAAAGAATTTTCAGGAAATAGAGTAAAGCCTTTTCACATCTTGAGGATCAGTGTCAGATCATTTCTGTACAGTTTTAATCAGTAAAGGTTTGGTTGAATTGAAAGGAGAAAAGGTTACAGAGGGCCAAGAACAAATAGAGTTGCAAATTTATCTTTGTAACCTTACTTGTGTTGGGAGGAGCCCAGTTTGTGTAACCACTTTAATTCTATTGTGAATGAGCAATGGAGTTGGGTAGTTGTCTTACTTTGAACAGTCATATTAGGTAAGACTTTAAAGCTAGGTTTAAACCTCAGTGTTTGAGGTGTTTTGGGTTTGTTTTCAGTATCCTTTCTGATAATGTAGAGAAGAATTTGGTCCATTCGGACTATATATAATGGGTAACTGTGCCTCATCAAGTCCTTCCGTTTTGCACTTCAGATAATTTTGAACTCAGTGTCCTTAATTACAGTTTGATTGTTTTTTACCAATGCATTATTTTCCATTTACTCACGTTGAAATTCTGGAAAAATCCTGCTTTTTCCAACATAATTAGAGGGAGATGGTAGAATAGCTTGGGTTTTCGTCTCAGCTCTGCTCCTGGCCTCCTGTGTGTACTGTTATCACATTGGGCCAGCCGCTGAGCTGCTTTGGGGTTCAGGTTCCTGGTATGTAAAACAAAATCACTTTGACTGGATGTTCATTAAGTCCTTTTACATCTCTAGATTTATTTTACTAATTTCTTTATTCACCAGACATTTATGAAACATCTTCTGTGTGCCAGGCACAGTGCAGGACGCTCTGGGTACAAGTTCCAGCCCTCAAAGAATAGCCAGGCAAAGAATTCCCTTCACTTTATTCATATCACTATGGTCTTTTCCTCCTGAAGAATTAAGCAGTATTAGCAAGTTTCCTTGATTTTTATTATCAATTTATTATCATAAATGCCTTTTTGAGGCATTTGTTAAAACTTGGTATTATTTACATCTCCATCTCCAAAAATACTCTTATTTCTATCTTTATTTTTCTATTCATAAGCCAATTTCCCATCTCAGAAAACAGATTCCAGATCCCTCATCCCATGATCATTAGTCGTTGTTTTCCTTAATTGATAGAAAATAAACTATGTACTATAGAGTAGGCTTAGTGGTTAGAAAAACTAGTGATTTCTTTAAAGCAAATACAAAATAATGACAGTCTAGAGGCTTGATATTATACTTTTTAAAAAGAGAAGCATTAAGGATATAATAGGAAACATTTCAAAGATTAACAATGGCTTTGTTTAAAAAATGTATACCTAGCCCTGGCTGGTGTAGCTTATGGATTAAGCGCGGGCTGTGAACCAAAGGGTTGCTGGTTCGATTCCCAGTCAGGGCACATGCCTGGGTTGCTGGCCAGGTCCCCAGTGGGGGCCACATGAGCGGCAACCACACATTGATGTTTCTTTCCCTCTCTTTCTCCCTCCCTTCCCTTCTGTCTAAAAATAAGTAAATAAAATCTTTAAAAAAAAAGTATACCTAAAAAAAAAGGGAATTTAAGAGAGTTTCTTTTGGATGCCAAAAAGAAAATCACAGTGCTACTTCTGACTTTGGGCATTATATTTGCAGAACCCTCCACTGTCTAGGTTCCAGTTTTCAGCTTTGCAGGACCAAAATGCATGCAGTATTAAAAGTGGACTCAGTCGCCCTGGCTGGTGTAGCTCAGTGGATTGAGCGCGGGCTGGGAACCAAGCGGTCCTGGTTCGATTCCCAGTCAGGGCACATGCCTGGGTTGCTGGCCAGGTCCCCAGTGGGGGCCACATGAGCGGCAACCACACATTGCTGTTTCTCTCCCTCTCTTTCTCCCTCCCTTCCCCTCTCTCTAAAAATAAATAAAAATAAATCTAAAAAAATAAAAAAAATAAAAAATAAATAGAAGTGGACTCAGAAGAGATGATCAGATTGTAGACTGTGGACAGTGTAGAGGATTAATTCATATAAAAATTATGTAGTCAGAGAAGGCCTTTTAAAAAGATAAATACCGATGGGTTGCCTCTCGCATGCCTCCAGCTGGGGATCTGGCATGTGCCCTGACTGGGAATCGAACCAGCAACCTTTTGGTTCACAGGCTGGTGCTCAGTCCATTGAGCCACACCAGCCAGGGCTGATTTCTTTTTTTAAAAGTTCATTGTGGCTGCTATGTGGAGACTAGATTGTGCTATAGAATAAGCTGGGAGATCAATTAGAAACCAGTGAACACTGAATTAGATAAGAGAAAGCTGCACAGAAATGGATAAAATTAAAATAGGTAAATGTGAAATATATTAGGGAGCAGGACAGCTGACAGGACTTCCTGACAGATCGAATATGAAAAGATAAGTTTTGGGTTGTGCAACCAGGTAGAAGATAGTTTCATTTAGTGTTTTAGTCATGTTAGACATCTCAAATTGAGTATAATTAAGTAATGATAGAAACTTTATTTTCAAATTCTGTAGTCTTGTGGCGTAAGGAAGATAGAGATCTCCAGAACAAAAAACACTGTTCCTCAGAAACTCAGACTAGAAAATTGCTCTGGCATGTTAGAACAGTAGACGTTTTGTTTTTTAAATTAATGGTGATTAGGTACTAAAGCATGGAGAGTCATTCTAAAATATTAGGGCATACGATTTGTTCCCGGGGTCCAGTCTTGAAAGTAGATAGGCATGAGCCTATGCACAGTTGGCCCAAATTTCCACTAATAATGGTGCTCAGCCCCTGACCTGTGTGGCTTAGTTGGTTGGGCATCATTCCACAAAGCAAGGGATTGCCAGTTCAGTTCCCAGGCAGGGCACATGTCTGGGTTGCAGGTTTGGTCCCCATTGGGGTGTGTACAAGAGGCAACTGATCAGTGTTTCTCACATCGATGTTTCTCTCCCTCTTCCTCCCTCCCTTCCCCTCTCTCTAAAAATAAATAAATAAAATCTTAAAAAAAATAATGGTGCTCAGAATTCATTAGAACAAAAGAGCATACTTTTCAACAGAGTTGCCACTTGAAAATGAAATTGGAGTCAGAAGCTAGGGTATGTGAATGTGCCTTCTCTCAGATATTTTTCCGGTTCCTACAAGTTGAATAAAAGACCCAGCCTTATCTAAGGATCACCTAGTCACATGAACTGTAAAGTATTGGATTGGGAAGTGAAAGACTTCAGTTCTGAACTCAAACAACCCTTAATAGCTGTGTGACCATGACAGATTGTAACCTCTGAGCTTCTGTTTCCTTATTTGTAAAATACTTGCCCTACATGCCTTACAGAGCTGTTTAAAATCCCAAATAAGATCATGAATGTCAAAGTACTTAGAAGACTGAAGCACTGACTACTGCTTGTGAGAGAATGCTTATATAGCTTAAAGCAATGAACTGAAAGGATCTTGGAAGTTTTTGTTTCTTTTTTTTTTTTTTTAAGACCAGGAGGATGAGGTGGGAGTGTATGGGTTGTACCTATACTGTGAATCTCGAGGTTAGTTTCTACTAGGCTGTAGTATTCAACTGTACAGACATGTTCTAAGCGGTCTTTTTGTTCTTAACCCAAGTGCCTGGTAAAATAGAGGACTCCAGGTACATTTACAATGCTATAAAGATGATAAAATGTACAAGCAAGTTTGGTTTTGCTCTCTCATTAGGTTGTTAGAACTTTACTCAGCCATAATGTCAAAATGAAAGGCAGCAAAATATGACTAGTATTTTTTACTTTAGTTTTTTTCCCCCTTTATTTGACCTTTGAGCTGTGGAGTGGGATTTTGTTTGGTTTACTTGGGAGTATCTTTTCCTTGAGAAGTGAAATGTATAAACATGCCAGAGGCTTGCCAGCAGTTGAAAGCAGCCGTTGGCCCTGGCCAGGTAGGTTAGAGCGTTGTCCTGATCATCCAGGTTGCTGCTTTGATCCCTGCTCAGGGCACCTACAGGGAGCAACCAGTGAATGCCCAAATAAGGGGAACAACAAAGCAATGTTTCTCTCTAAAAATCAATTAAAAATAAAATGGAAGGGAAAAAACAGGTTGAGGATGGAAAAGGTAACAGAAGGAAGAAAAACATATTTGAAAGGAGAAAAAGCTTAAATCATTTCAGAAAGTCTCAAGCTTTCTTTTAGAAAATCTGTCTTTGAGTATATAGCTATTAGAATTTGAGGTGGCTAAAGAAGGATTGGGCTGTAGAGAGGGAAGTGAGTAACATCGGGGACAGGCGGAGGACAGGCTACAGGAGGTGAGAAGGTGGAATGGAACAGAGGTCTAAGAAAGAGGGCAGGTTAGAAAGGAGAGAGAACGTGCTCCGTGGAGACATGGTTCCTTGTGAGGATTGATGGTCTCTCTGAAGGTATGCTGGATTACTATGCGTATTGTTTTTATTTAAAATGCACTTCTTTACTGAAGTGTATGAAATTGGTCTATTTACTCCCTCCCTTTTCAAGTAACCCCTGTGCTATGTAATTTCCACCAACCGGGAAAAACATTTTACCAACAAAAGCTGGACTCCTCATTATTGAGAAGATAGGGACTGAATTCACTGGCATTTTTACTTTTTTTAAAAATGATTTTATTTATTTATTTTTAGAGGGGAAGGGAGAAAGAGAGGGAGAGAAGTATCAGTGTGTGATTGTCTCTTGCACACCCCCTGCTGAGAACCTGGTCCACAACCCAGGCATGTGCCCTGACCGGGAATCGAACCGGTAGCCTTTTAGTTCGCAGCCTGGTGCTCAATCCACCGAGCCACACCAGCCAGGGCTTCATTGGCTTTGGTTGTATTCCAATTACAGTATTGTTTATTGAAAATATTGCTCTGATGTCAATTTTTAAAGCTTTTCTAATATACTTTTTCCTTTGAATTCATTGTTTTTGGAAAGTTTTTTCAAAAAGCTGAACAACTAGAGAGATTGTGACAAACACCTTCAACTAAAGTCCTCTTTATTCACTTTCTCAGTTCTTTTTCCCACCCTCACTCACCAGAGGCAACCTGTTACCATAGATTTAGTGTGCCTTGTTCCAGCACAGTGTGTGTGAAATACACAAATGTGTGTAAGAAATATATAAACAAATTCTATGGAAGTCTTTTTTGTTTTTTCATTTATTCATGTTTTTCAGTATCTCTTTATCTGGATACGTATAGATCTAGGCCCCTCATTTTAGCTGTTTTATTTTTATTTCACTGTATGACCGTTCCACAGTTTTTCCAAAACCCTTTGATGGATATATAAGTTGTTTTCTTTCTTTCTTTTTTTTGCCATTAAAGACAAAACTCTAGTGAACAAAGCCCTCATACATATCCCTTACGGTTTTCTCCTCCTCTTCCTCATCTTCTTCTTACTTTTTGTTGTTTTGGTGGTTTAATTCTATTCTAAGTACTTTTTTTTAAATTTTAAAGATTATATTTATTCATTTCTAGAGAGGGGAAGGGAGGGAGAGAAATATTGATCTGGTGCCTCTTGCATGTCCCCAGCCGGGTACTTGGCCTGCAACCCAGGCATGTGCCCTGACTGGGAATCGAACCGGTGACCTTTCAGTTCGCAGGCCAGCACTCAACCCCACAGAGACACACCAGCCAGGGTCTAAGTATCTTCTTATTTGAATTTTTCCCCTTGGTCTACCACTTTGAGGAGAGGGAGGGATCATTTGAGGGAAGAGGAAGGGATAAGGAAAATCTTCCATAACTTGGAATGACAATCTTTTTCTAAGGCCAGCGGCCCTGAAAATTTCTTTTCCTGTGGGTTCTTTCTGGAATCTGATAAATTTGGCAACTTTTGCATGTTAATGTTTTGTGATCTTATTGTCTCATATCCAATAGCTATTTTTCATAAATGTCAATAACTATTCACCTTTCCCCTTCTAAGTTTTCTTTTACTACTTTTTAACTCCTAGAATATTCCCTGCCCACTAAATGTAGGCCTATTTAGTGATCTCCAGTCCAGTTCATACAATTCTTATGTTACCTTGTAAGTTCAGCATGATCCCAGATACAGCTGATATTTATGAAAGAGTTTCTTGGAGTGTTCTTAGTCAAATTAAGCATTTAAAAAATATAAGCCTTCACCTTAAATTAGAACTATAGGAGGTAAATTTTGCTCAGGGACCGCCTGTTTTAATGATCAGTGGTTTTCAGTTACAACTTTTTTCTGGAATCTTTAAATCCACTATACTTTTATTAATTATTGTGAGTTGAGTATATTTTTAATTTTTTATATTCCATATTTTTTCTCTTTAAATGTGGATCCTGTTCTGAGCTTTGAGCGCTTGGAATGCTGAAGTGCCACAAAGGAAAACTGTTATTCCTTCATAATAACACTGCCGCTGCAAGTATTTGAGTAGGAATTCTTTCGTTTGGGCAGCTGCCTCATGTGTGAATGTATGTTCACCTCATGAATATACCAACTATCTCAAGAATTTGAGGAGAATTTATATGCTACCTATTTTTAAAAACAATAAAACTGAAAATGGAAGTCTTAGTAATAAATAACTGTAGAACATCAGATGGCTATGTATTTTCTCTCAGATTTATTAAGTCTTAGGATATGGTTCAGGTGTGGTTGGAAAGTAACCTTTGGATCTAGGCTTACTCCGTCTTTAACCTTGGCGAAGTAGTTCATGAATAAGGCCTACCTGTATGCTCAGAAGTGCCAGTCATGTCACCCAGTGGGCTCTGTGTAGTGAGCTGTCTTCCTTGTGCCATTGTGACCACGAAGTTTGAATGGAGCTCGTTACCTGCACTGTACCACATCAGTCCCGCGTTTTACCCTGTGGAGAAATGTTCCTATTTTAAATCTTTCTTTAGAATAAAATTATGTTCTTTATGGAATATGAATACTATGGAGTTTTGTTTTCCCTTCTACTCTGGAAACTCTCCATAAAATTTCTAGTTTCTAAGAAAAAAAATTTTTTTCCCCTCACTGTAGTCCCCTTGGGCTATTTCATCTGGATATACAATAGAAGCCTTTATTGTTTCTGTGTTAGTCAAAAGACATTGTAAAGAACTTCTTGAAATTATGTTTTCTTTTTTGCAAAATTTTTAAAAAACACCCCTTTTTCTGACAATAAAAGTAAAATGTGCTTGCCTGGCTGGTGTGGCTCAGTTGGAGTGTTGTCCCATGGATCAAAAGGTCACGGGTTCAGTTCCCATTCAGGGCACATACCCAGGTTGCAGGTTCGATCTGTGGTTGGAGCACAAATGAGAAGGCAAGCAATTGATGTTTCTTTCTCACATCGATGTTCTCTCCCTCTCTCCCTCGCTCTCAAAGTAACAGAGAAAAATGTCCTTAGGTAAGGATTAAAAAAAAAGTAAAACATGCTTATTTTTTAAAAGCTTAAAAATAACAAAAAGTATAGCTAGAGGAAACGATCACTCAGTCTCTGTGCTGCGTCTTGTCAGGCGGTTTCCGCAGCGGCGATGCCAGTGTTTGCCTGCACCCGCCGTGCTGGCGAGTTCTGTCTCTGGGCTCGCCCACTGTTGTCATTCAAACAGGCGCTGCACATCTTTTAGGGGAAGTACAATTTAGTTTGTGTCAACTTTATATAAGTCTTACCTGTGACTCCTTAATGTTAATAAGAACATAACCCTGAGACTTGCAAGTAAAACAAACTTTGGTATTAAATTTGGCATAGAGTGAGGGGAAACATTGTCTGTCCGTTTGTTTTAACTGTATGGAGTTACTGTCTAATTTTTCAAGAGAAAGCCAAAAGAAAAGATTAATCCAGTCATTTATTAAACAAGTGTTTATTTCTGGCCTTCCGTGTGCCAGACGCTGACAGGGTGCAGCGACAGAACAGACAAGAGTCTGCCTTCTTCCATTCCAAATACAGTCGGGTAGGTGACTTCAAGTGCTGGAGGGAAAAAAGTAGAGGGGAGGAGTACAATTGGGGTTACAGGGTTGGGGGTTGCATCTTTAGGAGTGTTAGGGCGTCACAGAGCTGGTGACCGCTATGGAAAGACCCAGCGATGTTAGCCAGTGTGCCAAGAGAGTATCTCCGGGAAGAGTTACTCAGGTGGAGAAGGGAGAGCACAAAGCCTTGAGGCCGGAACAAGCCTCTTTTGTTTGAGGAACAACAGCAAAGAAGGGCACTGTGGCTGGGACGAGGTGAGCTCAGGAGAAGGTAATTGGAGTTGAGGCTGCTGAGGTGATGACACTCAGATTGTGCCGGGCCTTTCAGCCACTGAAAGGGTTTGGCTTTTACTTGGACTGAGATGGGAAGTCATTGGAAGTTTCATCAGAGGCAACAGTAATACAAAGAAATACTTGTATCCTGCCTTTGCTTTTTCAGAAGGTTTTGCTTATCTCTTATAATAATGTGGGTATTAAGTAATAGCTCCAGGTGAGTAGATATACATAGATTTAAACATTTGTGTCAGTATTGAAAATTTTCCTGAACTGCAGATCTTATATATTGCATATAAATTCAAAGAAAGGGAGTATAGTAAGAGAGCCTGTCTGTAGGTATTCATTCCTGAGTGGCCCTGCTCTGTTACTGAGTTCTCATCCTAAATTGTCTTGCGGGGGGGAAAATCAAGGGTGTATTCTGTGTAAGACATTTATTTGTCCTTAGACATTGGAGGAAATAAATAGATATTATTTATAATAAATATTAAATATATTAAGTAAACATATAAATAAAATTTACATACACACACAAAGGTTCACCCTTAAACAGTTCAGGGTTTGCTGACGCCCCCCCCCCATGCCATTGAAAATCTGTATGCAACTTTGACTTCCCCCAAATTAACTACTAATAGCCTACTGATGACCGGAAGCCTTCCCGATAACAGTTGATGAACACATGTTTTGTATGTTATGTATATTATATACTGTATTCTTACAGTAAACTAAGCTAGAGAAAAGAAAATGTTATTAAGAAAATCAGGAGAGCCATGGCTGGTGTAGCTCAGTGGATTGAGCGCAGGCTGGGAACCGAGCGGTCCCAGTTCGATTCCCAGTCAGGGCACATGCCTGGGTTGCGGGCCAGGTCCCCGTGAGGGCCATGTGAGAGGCAACCATACATTGCTGTTTCTCTCCCTCTCTTTCTCCCTCCCTTCCCCTCTCTCTAAAAATAAATAAAAATAAAATCTTTAAAAAAAAAAAAAAGAAAATCAGGAGAAAAAATACATTTACAGTGTTTATTGGAAAAAAAGTCTGTGCATACATGGACCCATGCAGTTCAAAGGTCAACTGTATATACACATTCTGGTGGATTACTTTAACATGTGTTGAACATTTGCATTATGAATATAACAAAGATACATGGTGTAACTGCATAAAGGTTAATTATAAAAAACAAGTACTTATGTAACTACCAGTAAGACCTAGAAATGATACATCATTGCCAGCACCCAAAAGAAGCTTGCTGTGTGCCCCTTCTAGCTTATAAACCGTACTTTTTTGCACAGAGCTGTGACTAGTCCGACATTTATGATAATTATTTCCTTCCTTCGTGATTTCATCATCAAGGTGTTATTGCAAACCAATACAGTTTCATTTTGCCTGCTTTTGAACTTTATATAAATGGAATAATACTGTACGTGCTCTTTTGTGTCTTCTTTCAGAACCTAACAGTGTGTGTGGAACTTTCATACATGTCATTATGTAGACCTGTAGTTTAATTTTATTGCCACGTAGCATCTATTATATGAATATACTCGACCACAGTTTGTGTAGCCAGTCTACGGTTGATGTTTTTCGCTGTTATGAACACTGCTGCTTTGAATTTTTTTAAATGTGCGCTGACAGAAATTTGCAGGAGGAGTTTCTCTGGGCCACCTCTGAGAGTGAAATTGCTGGATCCTTAGGTTTATTAGATAATAAATTGTTTTTCCAAAGTGGTGGTACTAATTTGTTCTACCAAGAGTGTGAGAGTGTCCCTGTTCTTCTTCTCTTCTTAGTCCTTACCAGTATTGTCAGACTCTTTAATCTTTGTTAATCCTTTGGGCCTAAAAGTGTTTGTTCCACCAAATTAACTGAGACACCAAAAACCTTAAATTTAAAATTATATGTATAGAGAGAGTAAAGGACTAAAGGTATTGGTTTCAGCTTCAGGAATCAGATTCAGAGCATTTTTTAAAAAATATTTTATTTATTTTTAGAGAGGGGAAGGGAGGGAGAAAGAGAGGGAGAGAAACATTAATGTGTGGTTGCCTCTCATGTGCCCCTCACTGGGGACCCAGCCTGCAACCCAGGCACATGGCCTGACTGGGAATCAAACCTGCGACCCTTTGGTCCGCAGCCCGCGCTCAATCCACTGAGCTATGCCAGCCAGGGCAGATTCAGAGCATTTTTATCTGTTAAAGTTCATTAGTAACTTCTGCATAAGATAGTTACTTATAAAATCTTAAAGGCCTGTGTCTGTCTGTACCCTCGGAGGGTCAGGAACCTTGTCTTTTTTTGAACTACTATGTCTCAAAGAGTGTCTTGCACAGTTGGTGTTTGGTAAATATTTCTTAGATAGACTCAGCCCTAGTCTCCCTATCTTCTCTTAAATCTTCTGAGCACGGCTGTCCTGTTTGCACACCAGTAGTGTAAGGCAGTTTTTGGTGAGGGCTCATTTCATTACTAGTAGTAACCAGATTTGGTTTACCAAAATAAGAGAAGCTAATTATTTGTACAGCGTAGTAGTTAAAGATAGTGTTTACATTTTCAGGGAAAGATTCTGTTTTTGAAGAATTACCCCAATGTATGCAGTACTTCATTTTTCTGCAAAAGGGAAGACAGCAGCGGAATTTCCTGCCCACACGAGGCTCCTGGAAGCCTTGCGACCACTCTTACTCCTGTTTCTGTTTCGAGTCACTTTGTAGGGTACGGTCGATTTTTAGGCTGGTATAGTGGTGGTGTCTAGCCAAGTTATCCCACCAGTCTTCAACAGAAACCTCAGAGTGACAGCTCTTTGTTAAAACTATAGGATACAGCCCTGACTGATACAGCTTAGTGGGTTGGGCGTCGCCCCACAAAATGAAGAGTTGATGGTTCGATTCCTAATCAGGGCACACACCTGGTTGGGGGGGCGTGTGAGAGAGACTGATCGTGTTTCTCTCAACACATTGATGTTACTCTCCCTCTCTTCCTCCCTTCCTCTTCTCTAAAAATAAGTGAATAAAATCTTTTTAAAAAACTATAGGTTACAGCCCTGGCTGGTGTAGCTCAGTGGATTGAGCGCGGGCTGGGAACCAGACGGTCCCGGTTCAATTCCCAGTCAGGGCACATGCCTGGGTTGCAGGCCAGGTCCCCGTGAGGGCCATGTGAGAGGCAACCATACATTGCTGTTTCTCTCCCTCTCTGTCTCCCTCCCTTCCCCTCTCTAAAAATAAATAAAAATAAAATCTTTAAAAAAAAAAAAACTGTAGGTTACATTGCTTTGTTTAAATGCATCTTGCATTAGTGTAATAGACCCACAGAGCACTTTCTCAAAAGGGTATTTTACATAAAAACTTAAGTTATTTTTTAAATATTTTGTGAGGTAGCTGGCAAAAGTGATCACTCCTCTCGATGTGGGGCGAGCCGCCTATTTCATTGCTGCTACATTCATAGGCCATTTCATTGGAAGAATTAGCTGGGAATTTCTGACTTTAATTCTAAGCATTATCTTTTTAAAAGATGACTAAAAAGTACAGCACTCAGGATTAGAAATATAAGAATGGTAATTTTGACTTGTAAATCCTAGCAAATGCATCACCCGCTTTTGTAAGATTCTCCCATGGCAGGACAGCCAGAGAAAGGAGGACTCGTGTGAGAGCCAGACTCTGGGTAAGTCTGATTCATCAGCTCTATTTCCAACAGAGATTTCCTGCTAGACAAGACAAATTAGTCTTCCTACTGACTTAGTGACTTTTTACATCGTTTTGTTTTCAATATAGTTTAAGGTAATGGGGAAAAAAGTGGAATGAAATGCATAGAAATATTTACCATGACTTGAAAAAATGCACATTTCGAATGCAATCTACCGTTTCATTTCAGTGCAAATGATATGTAAAGTTGGAAGTCACAGAAGGTAAGCATGTAAGGTGGTATTTTAAAAAAATGAAAAAAAAAGCCCGACTGGTGTAGCTCAGTGGATTGAGCACGGGCCGGGAACCTAAAGGTCCCGTTTTGATTCCCAGTCAGGGCACATGCCTGGGTTGCGGGCCAGGTCCCCAGTGAGGGCCATGTGAGAGGCAACCATACATTGCTCTTTTTCCTCCCTTCTCCTCTCTCTAAAAATAAATTAATAAAAAATCTTTTAAAAAAATGAAAAAAATAATGAGCATTACAAACTGTGAAAGAAACATTTTTATAAATACCTTCAAAAAGAAGTTTTATTCTAAATATTCTTCCCCGGAGTAAGCCATATTCAGACCCCCTGTGGTGACGTATGTAGAAAGGGTTCGGCTTCATACCGCAGGCGGAGGGGGAAAGATGTCTGGGTTTA
Source organism: Micronycteris hirsuta (assembly GCA_004026765.1). Lineage (NCBI taxonomy): Eukaryota > Metazoa > Chordata > Mammalia > Chiroptera > Phyllostomidae > Micronycteris > Micronycteris hirsuta. The sequence goes on along the minus strand of PVJI01000107.1, from coordinate 249,318 downwards.
ACTTTTTAACAAACAGTTGATAGTACGTGGTTTTGAGACCTTAGAGTGAGATTCTTTTTCTCCCTAGGAAAGGTCTGCAGGGAAATTAGACTTGCAGTTTAGGGAAGCTGGTGCCTTAATCCCCCAGCGGGGGGTGTCCAACCTGCAGCTCTTGTGGCCCAGGATGGCTATGAATGCAGCCCCACACGAAATCATAAATTTGCTTAAAACGTTTTGTTTGCTCATCAGCTTTGGTTAGTGTTTGTGTATTTAATGTGTGGCCCAAGACAACTCTTCTTCCAGTGTGACCCAGAGACGCCAAAAGGCTGGACGCCGTGTGCAATTCGTGGGCTTAATTTTACTCTGTCAGAGGAGACTGATTTAGAGCAGGTTGCCTCTGTGTGTGCACGTTAGGGCCCGTCTCTCTGGGGGTAACTTTAAAAGATCTTTCTACCATTCCGGCTAGCGTTGTGGGGTTTTTCTTTCTTTTTTTTAACACACATAGATATATATGTATATTTATTTATTCATTTATTTTTAATTGCTTTCAGAGAAAGAGAGAGAGGAAGGGAGAGAGAGAGTGAAACATTACTTTGTTCCACTTATTTAAGCATTCATTAGTGGTTTCTTGTATGTGCCCTGATCTGGGATCAAACCCACAACCTTGGCGTGCATGAATGATACTCTGACAGACTGAGCTAGCTGGTCAGGCCTGTGACTAACGTCTTAAAACTTTTGCTTTGTTGTATGGGTTTCTTGTCTCAAATGTTTATGTACGTTTTTACAGTGTTTTAGTGGGTAAAATAGCCGTTACTGCATGTTAATCATTTAAATTCTGATACGTATCATTGGGAGCCAAGAAATTCTGTTAAGATAGACAGACATTCTCTCTAACTTCCCCTAGTTTTATCTGCCTGTGTGGTTTTACTTTTTCCTTATGTCATGAATTTTGGAATGAACATTATCAAAGCTGAGAACTTCCTGTCCATCCTTTGTTTCATCTAGGTTAGTTGGAACCTTAACATTTACCTAGAAATTGCTTTATTTTAATAACTTCAGAAAAAGAGAGAATTTCTTTCCTGCCAATATTTGCTAGGCCAGGAGCATGGGTCCATGTAAACAGTCATCAGATTTCTTCAGTTAAGACCATAATTAAAGGAGACAAAAGCATATGTACACCTCGGTCTCTCGTAGTTAGAGGGAGGTCTAGGTGTTTCATAAAGAAGTATCTCCAGCCCTGGCTGCTGTGGCTCAGTGGGTTGAGTGCCGGCCTGCAAACCAGAGGGTTACCAGTTCGATTCCCAGTCAGGGTACATGCCTGGGTTGCAGTCCAGGTCCCCTGGTGGGGGACATGTGAGAGGCAACCGCACATTGGTGTTTTTCTCCATCTCTTTCTCCCTCCCTTTGCCTCTCTAAAAATAAATAAATAAAATCTTATTTAAAAGAAAAGAAGTATCTCCAGAAAATACTGATTCTGTACTTTAAAAAAATATTTAAGCTAGATAGTATTATAGTAGTTACTGCTGAAGAGACTTGGTTGCCCATGTAGTTAATATGAGGGGGATGCCCCAAAACTCCGGAATTATCTTCTGGAGGGTGGGCCCCTTGTAGTACAAGTTTCCCCCATTAGGTCAGTGTTCTAGGAGCCCGTCTGTAACGGGGTACAAGCTGGTGCTGTTGTGAGAGACTGCATTTGCCTTCAGTGAATTTATTTTGAAGTGTCTTTCAACACGTTTGCCCATTTCCTGATGGGTGGTTTATGAGTGTACCTGCCCACACCACACTGAGTGATCAGCAGTTTCTGACCAAAAATGGCCCTTCCCTCCCTGCCCCCCCACCCCCACCACTCCCCAGTGCCCCACCCTCCCTTTCACTCAGTCTCACCCAAGCAATTCCCCTGGATGAAAAAAGTCCTCAGAGGGCAACATTTTGCTGATGTGGAAGAGGTGAAACAAAAAACAACAGAAGCGCTAAAGGGCATCAAAATCATGAGTTCAAAAACTGTTTTGAGCAGTGAATAAAAGGTCCTGACAGGTGTATTGCATCAAATGGAGAGTACTTTGAAGGTGACTGAAGTTTAAACATGTAAGAATACATACACAATTTTTTATAAATAAATTCTGGGTTTTTGGGGGGACCCCTCATATACCAAATCCTCTGGATCAGGTGGACCTTTTCAGCTTCTAACTTATTCTAAATTATATGTCTTAAGTCCAATTTAGACTTTATTTTTTGATATGTATTCCTTGGGCCCTTTCTGTGGCCAAATTGTGTTAGCAAGAAACATTTTTAAATGGCTTGACTAAAGTATAGATGGCCCAAGAGAACTGCATGTTGAATTTGGCTTCTATAAAGGGGGGGCCTGTGGGATTATCCAGCCTCTCCCTATTTGTTTCATGTAATAACTTTTGTTTTTGGATTCCTTGCAGATTGGACATGCTTTAACTGTATAAGGGCCAAGCCTTTCACCTGTTTACTATGTGGATTTTATAAGGTTCTTTCTAGTTGTAGTGGAAGGGAAAGGGTGAGAAACCTCACAAATCTCAAAACAACTTTGGGAATATGATTATAGATAAATAGAATCTTCTTAGCCATAAGGTTTTGTCCCCCTGTGCCCCATCCTCTACCCATTCTCCCTTCCCCTTTCCTTCCTGTCCCCCTCCTCTACTTCCTTCCCCTCCTTCCCTCTCCCCACCTCCTCTTTCTTTTTAAAAATTCTGTTCCAGCTCTTGTTTTAGAATAAATTTCCTCAACCTAGAGGAGAAATCTTTGATAACACGTGGGATGTGTTAAAATCTTCATCTTTCGTAACTTTGCTCTTTGTAGCCTTAGAGATTTTCTCCAAAGCCGTTCAGTGGAATCAACACATTATTATAATTCGTGAAAAGAGAGAAGTTGCTGATTGTTTGGTTTTGCCTATCTAACTTCATTTCTAAATGTGTTTTCCTTTGGAACTGAGACCTACTTTGAAGTGAAGTAGCCCCTTTATAATCAGGTTTGTTTGCTGATTTGGATTCATGCCATCCCATTCAGACATCTCCCACATGATGGAGTTTGAAAGTGATGTGTGGAGAGGCTTAATCTGATGAACCCTGTCTGCCTTTTTTTTAAAGCTGTTGGAGGAATTTGTGTCTTCCTAGTTGGGGTTCTGTAATTAAAAACAGCAACATATCACCCGATGGTGTTAACCCAGGTCTTGTGAAACCTCTGATGGCTGCAGCCCTGGTTTATTCTGCTGTCTCCTGCATCCAAGTGGAGACAGGGATTTTTTTTCTTTCCAGTCTTGTTTTGTAGATATATTTAGCTCAATAGTCATTTTTGTCTAAATTAAAAAACAAGAACAAAACTCAGAAAGTTTTTTTTAAGGTCTAAGGAGACACAATCCTACAAGGCTGTTCATCTGCCTGCCTCTTTCTAGGAGAGATCTCTGCGTTTGGAACAGAGCCTGCGCTACATTCACCCACATATATTTTGAGGGTAGGGAATTATGCTAATATGTCTGTGTCAACAACATTCACATAATGGATAGTTTTCAGTGGAAGGGAATGATTCCCCAGCTCTTAAATTGGCAATAAATTTTTCTGTTCTTTTGATTGTTTTGCTAGCTGAAAAGTTGCATCCAAAGTAAGAATTATTCCATATTTTAACCTCTGAGCTGGCTGCTAAGGTCTCCTTGGGGGCAAGGACACTTTGTAGCTATTTATAACCTGTAGAAAAGGGCAGTGAGACTGTAAACAGCCAGCGCACACTGAGGTACGGGAGTCAGTGGAAGCATTTTGTTGGTTGCCCCACTGCCTTCTGTGATGTGAGGTTCTTCATGTACCTTCTTGTTCAACTTGACTTTGTCTGGATGAGACTCATTAGCCAGGCCATTCTATAAAACTCTACCTCGTAACACTTAGATTGAGGAGAAGGAGGAAAAATAACCAATTTATGTACTGTGAACTTACGTAATCCTCAGTCATTTTAGAGTCTATACTTGCCTAAGAGATATTTGTGAACTGTGACTATCCTAAAGGTACTGACATGCATATATAATACTATACTTGTTTCTTCTGAGTTTTCCTTACATACAACAGTTCCAAGAACAGTTTCACTCTTAATTAGATGAATATTTGGCTGTGACAGAAAACATATTCTACATCTTAGCCTGGTATAGAAAAAACCTAGTTATGTATCTAGACATGTTTTAAAGATATGTTTATATATATATTTATATATTACATGTTGACACATATATCGTTAATGTTAATGATCTTTTCTCTGCATGCCAATTTTAAGGGCGTCAAATTCATGTCAGTATGAAAATTATACTGGTGTGAATTTGAATTTATACTGATAGTACTTGAAATTATACTGATAGTATGAAAATTACACGTCAGATCTAAGTAAGTGCTAAGGATCTGCCTCATTTTATCAATATGTTGGAATTTCATTATATTGAACTTAACTTGAAGTAACGTGGAGCCCAGCCTGAATCCCTGACGACTGCTGCTTGGTGCATTCTGTGCCCAGCACTGACTTACTCCAGAGAGTCTGCTCGTTACCATTGTCTTGTGGATTCAGGAACTTGTCATTTAGCCCTTTTCTCCCAAGTTTTCTTAGATTTTTCTAACCAAAGAAGAGTGTAGTTTTGGAATGCATTGAATGAATTTTTAAAAGTTGGAGTAAGATGAACTGATCATTTTTAAAATGTTCTGTTGTTTTAAAAATATGCCTGGGTTCCTATGCTATTATTCATTCAGCAACTTCCAAATTTTTAACATTTTAACTAGCGCTCATTAAGGGAAAATATGATCCCCAAACACAGTGAGTCTAGTTATTCAACAACAATTTCATTGAACAAATACTTACTGAGTATCTGTTATGCCATTTGGCACATGGGGATGCTCTACTCTCATTGAGCTTAACTTCTAGTGGGGAAGACAATAGACAAGTAAAAAAATTAAAACAATAATTTCAGATGGTGGTAATAAAGAGGAAAATAAGATAGGGTAATACGATGAAAGGAATGGGCTAGAAGTGGGCTTCAGATTGTGTGATCAGAAAGGTATTACATTTGATAGGATCTCTAAAGACAAGAAGGAGCCAACTATGAAAAGAACTGAGGGAAGAAGGAGCTTCCGGGTGGAAGAAAGAGCCTGTGCTGCTCACTACACAAAAGGAAAGGCCTGAGTGACAGGAGTGTGGTGATTCAGGAGGCGCTGTTAGATGAGGTCGGGGAGGTGCACTGAGGACGCGGCGGGCAGGACAGCACATGGATTTATTCAGATAGCAGCGGAAGCCACTGCAGCGTTCCCGTCTTGTCGCTCATAAGGGTCTGATTTATACGCCATCTCATACCTTCCAAAAATTATTTGTAAATTCTGCCAATTTCTTTAAATTTTATGTATTCATTTTATTTACAGTATTGATTTTAGAGACAGGGAGGGAGGGACAGAGAGAGAAAGGATGCGGGGTGGGGTGGTGGGAGAGAAACATCAATTTATTGTTCTACTTATTCATGCATTCATCGATGGATTCTTGTATATGCCCTGACCCGGGATGGAACCTGCAACCTTGGCTTGTTGGGACAACACTCTAACCAACTGAGCTACCTGACCAGGATTAAATATTTTTAATTTATTAGTTGGAAAAGTAATATAGTCATGTAGTTCAAAATTTAGAAAGTAAAAAGGTAATACAATGGAAATTCTCCTTCCCAACCAAGTATCCAGTTTCCTTCCTTGAAAGTAACCAGTGTCCCTAGGTTTACAGATATATATATATATAAATGTATATATCTTTAATATATATTAAAACAGATATTTTTGCCTCTTTAAATAGAACGAGCTTCCTCATTTCTTTTTTTAACAGATGCTTATTACATTGTCTATCTGAATCATAATTTAATCAAGTCCCTGTTGATGGGCTTTTACATTATTTCCATTCCTTTGCGATTACAAATAGCGTTATCATGAGAAACATTTTATATTTGTTGTAATTAAATGCATCCATAGGGTCAGTTTCTAGAAGTACAATCGTTGGATCATAGGGTATACACATTTCTTATTCATTTTTATATACATTTCCTTTCATGGAGATTGTAGCAATTAATGCTCTAATCAGAAATGTTCTCACCCTGGGCAAGTATTATCAAACTTTTTTTTTTTTAGATTTTATTTATTTAGTTTTAGAGAGAGGGGAAGGGAGGGAGAAAGGGAGAGAAACATCAGTGTGTGTTTGCTTCTCACGTGCCCCCTACTGGGGACCTGGCTCACAACCCAGGCATGTGCCCTGACTGAGAATTGAACCAGTGACCCATTGGTTCACAGGCCGGCACTCAATCCACTGAGCCACACCAGCCAGGGCAAAAATAAACAATTTGATTTTTGCCAACTCACTGGGTGAACAAATGAGCGATTTGATTTGCATTTATCTTATTATGAATGAGAGCTTAACATATCTTCACATATTTAACAACCTTTGGTATTTATATTTCTGTAAACTATTGGCTGTTCTTTGCCCATTTTTCTTTTTCTTTCTTTTTTTTTTTTAAGATTTTATTTGTTTATTTTAGAGAGAGGGGAAGGGAGGGAGACAGAGAGGGAGAGAAACAGCAATGTATGGTTGCCTCTCATATGGCCCTCACTGGGGACCTGGCCTGCAACCCAGGCATGTACCCTGACGGGGAATTGAACTGGGATCCTCTGGTTCCCAGCCCACGCTCAATCCACTGAGCTACGCCAGCCAGGGCCCATTTTTCTTTCAGGCTATTGACTTTTTCTTCTTGATCTTCAGATTTACTTAATACTAAATACCTCTCAAAGAATTAGAAAACAATGTCTTTGTCAAGTTGTATCTCAATTTTTAAAAAGTAGTTATCTTAAATTTATAAATTTTATAAAGCATGAACCTGATAAGAGAAACCCAATCTTTCCTTTGCTAATTGAGATCTCTCTTTGACTGCTCTTAGTTTTATTTTAAGAAGTATCTCTAAATTTTACAGAAGTGCATTTTAGAAAGTATTTGGTTAGACTATATTGAACTGCAGAAAGCTTACCCATAACAAATACTCAAAAGTCATTCAAACCTTGCAACAGAGAAAGTCAGTAAGACCGATAATAACCTGACCTTGGGGTACTGAGAAAGCAGTTACTACCTCCAGGACTGTGTACGATTGAAGACACTGCAACAGAAGAAACGTAAATGCTCCTTTGAAGTCCCATCAGTTACTCAAAAGTCTACCCAAGTCTTTCTATAGTTTAGTTTTCTCTCTCTCTCTCTCCTGTCTCTCCCCTTTCCCCTCTTCTCTCTCCCCTCTCCTCTCTGCCCTCCCCATCTCTATCTCCATTTCTCTCAACTGTCAACAATCTTTCTGGCTTCTTCTGTTTTGGGAAATGCAAACGTCTCTCAGGTTTAAAATAGTTATGACATTGGGATTTTTCCTTACTTGGAAACTGTACAAGTCTTTAAACCAAAAGAAAAAAAAGTGATAGGCTTTTAAAAAGTCCCTAACAAACCATTCTTTGGCAAGAAGCTATGTTCCCAGCCATCTAGCTTGCACACATTTGTGTATTACGTTGAACCACATAAAATTGCTGATATTTGGCCTACAGAACAATTACATGGTTCAATCTAATGTATCTACAACCTTATTCCTGTAATTTTTAAGGCTGATGGATATGAGGCTAACTCATAGATACTATGTGTGTGATATGCCTGCTGCTGTTGTTGTTGTTTTTAATTCTGTGGATGACTGAATTAGATCAGAGGTGGAAGGATGCTTATAGAGAATAAAAGAATAAGAAATAACTGCATAAATTGTCTGTCTAACACTTTTCAGAGAATGTGCTGGCTTAGCTCTGCACATACTGCAGGTTAAACGACTGCAGCACTTCCCCCTGTTGTACAGGGAATTCATCTTCTATCCTGAAAGAATCCCGTTATGTAAGAGTTCAAATTACTGATTTGTTTGGAAAGTGAAAGAAATTATAATGTCTTTCTCTCCATGTAGAATGAAGATACACTTAATACTGGATGAAAAACTCAATTTTACCAGAGCCGAAACTTGAGAGCGCCAGGCTAGGAGTTTTTTTTTTTTTGGCTTCGTTTGTACCTCATCCAAAAGAACAGATTAATGATTTTCATTACATTGCAAATCTAATATACTCAGCACTGTTCAAAGGTCTTTTTTAGAGATATGTGAAAGAAGCAAACAAAATTTAATGAACTTGAATATCAACTGAATAAATGTTTCAGTCCTCAAAGTATTTTTGCCGAATGCCTTGTTCCAGGTCAGCTGTGCTAGGTGGTAAAGGGGTACAGAAACTAGATTCGAGTTCCTGTTAAAAGTCTGCCAGAGGCGATAGAAGTGCTCAAAGGCAGAAAAGAAGTGTGCTCTGTGTACGTTCGATTGAAGGCATTATCTGTGCATCGTAATACCTGCTAGGAAGCATTTTGTTCGAGATTGTTCTTAGTTGCTAACTGATACTACCTTCATTGGAATTTGAACAGTATTACAGTCCACAGATATTTCACTGTATTTTGCTGTGTATAATGTGCACCTATGGTTTGTTTAATGATGCCCACGTATAATGTGCATCCTTATTTTTCCCTCAAAAAGTTGGTCGAAAAGATACACTTTCTACACAGCAAAATACAGGTAAGTTTATTTCTTGGTGTGACTCAGAAGAGGTATAACCTCACAGGTCTGGATTTGATACAGTGAACAAGAAAAGAAATGGTGGTATATAACAGGTGTGTTCAGCCTCAGGGTTGTCAACGTACTGGAAGTTTGCTAAGCTTTGGAGAGTACATTTCTCGTTTGGGAACTTGGACAGTTTGTGTTAACTTGTTTGCAGTAAGAACAATATACTCATATTTTGGTGCTAGTTGTCTCCTACAAAGGTTCTCAAACCGTGATCCTCAAATGGATGCCCTCTTTCCTAACATTGTTTTTTCCTGGGTATCCAGCAGTTGGCATGAAGTGCTAGAGAGTTCATGTAACACCAGGCTACACGTTGCCCGTGGTCCCTGCTATGAGTGAAATTAATTAGACTTGTGCTATCCTAGTCAATTTCCCTCTCAGCAGGTTGTGTGGGTAGAGCTGCTCAGTATCTAAGGCAGATTCTCGAGCTTTTCCAGCTGCTGGGTTGGACATTTTTTTAAAAATTGGAAGAAAGGTGATGTTATTTAAAAAAGAGAGAGAGAGAGACTTGGCTACAAAATGAGTGAGAAGCAAAAAGGAAAAAAATGGCCAAGACCAAAGTAGTATTTTTTCCTTTCTGGTTGTAATAATGGACCATGGTTCAGTTAGCAACAGTTAAGCCATTAAAATAAACTGGTTTTTAAATTTGTCCTTTTCTTCGACTTAGAGAATTCTTAAATTGTTAATTCTTAGATAAATTTGAGGTATTTTTAAACTTCAAAACAAACTCAAATTTATATTTTATGATTGCTCAGTGTAGAGCTGAGCTTGCACCCAACACCTCTAGAGCTTAATTTTATGCTTTTAACTAACGTGTGGGATTCACATCTTCATTGCCAGCCTGCCCAAAAGATCATTTCAAGTAGGGACTTTGAAGTTTCACTCTGGTCTCTACTAGACAGATAAACAGTTCTGCGAGAACCGCGTCCAGGGCCAGCCTGCCTCGCGCACTGGTGTAGCATGGGGTCTCTTCTCGTGATGTCATCACAGGGCCATGAGTTGCATGAACCAGGGAGGCTGCTTGAATGCCAGAGCAATGCTTTGTTTGCTCGCTTAAGTGAAACAGCACATCACATGTAAGGTAACTCCTTCTGTGATTACATGGGATGCTTTAGTTGTAAATGCCTGTAGAATAGTGTTTAAGACCAATGGGGACTGTGGTAGTACCAGTGGCAGTCCTCTATGAGAGCGCAACTAAATCTTACTCCTCCTCCTCCAAGACTTTTAGGTAAGTGGTCAGTGACTGTGTATGAGATGAGAGATTTTTCATTCATTTATACCTCTTTCTCCAAATGATTTGAGGCAGTTTCCAAAAATACTTAACATATTTAAAAAGAGTAATCATTTGAGGGAATTATAGCAAAGGGAATAGCAACATTAAATAAATAATGAAGCTACTAGAGAATGAGAAAACCTATAGAAAACCTATGGCTTCAAGAGATAGGGCACAAATTTGTCTCAGGGTTTCTTCGTAGCCAAGCAAAGAGGGCAACGTGATGAGATTCATATTATCTATCCATAGCTAAAAACAAACCCGAATTCAGGAAAGAGTTTCTGCAGACAATGTTTGATATAATGGAACACATCCTTACTTTATTTCTACAATTAATACAATATATTTAAAAAAAATAAAGCAGAACAATACAAAGAAAAGTACCCACTCAAGTAGTTATCTCCAATCTAATAGACATTTTTGTATTGTATATTTGCCTCAGATCATCCTTATTTTAAAAGGAATATGAGAGATCAGCTTGAAATGTCTCGTGTTATTTTCCCAGCCTCATTCTTCTCCCTTGCTCTCCTGTCATGAATCTGATGCATAGCTTGTCATTTTTGTTTACTTCGACTGCACGCATATATCTGTAAATAATATATAATCTAAATTTGTATAAATAATTTACTACACGACAGTGCAAAAGTTGCTTTATTAGCATTGTGTTTGATTTTTTTTATCGCCATGGTGCTGTAGATCTTGTTAATTAATTTAAATTCTAAAATAGTTTTCTAGTATTTGAAAATACCTCAATTTAGTTACCTTTTCCTTCAAATGGATTTTCATTTTGTTTCTAGTTTTTCACTGTTATAAACAATGCTACATTGAACACCCTTGCCTGTGCCTTCCTGTGCCCATATGTGTTTCCCTAGGGCAGTGGTTTCTCAAAATATGGTTTCAGAACCAGCATATCAGGATCACCTGGGAACTTTGTTAGAAATGCAAATTCTCGGGCTTTTTCCAAAGCTCTGAATTAGAAACTCTGAGGATGGTTCTGTTTATCAGGTGCTTCTGATGCACACTAAGACTTGATAACCATTAGTCTAGTGCAATACTTTAGTTAAAAGTAGAATTTCTGAGTCTGAGTGTACACATATACTTAACTTCACTAGAAATGGCCAAATTCCCATCCAAAATATACTTTCCCACCAACGCATATGAGAGTTCCCATATCTCCATGCGTGGTTTGGTTGATTCTTTTTTTCTTGCAAGTCTGATAGGGGTAAAATGTTTTAGAGCAATTTTGTTCTCTTTTTTGTGAACAATGTTTTGGTAGAGTAGCTGGACTTCTCAGTGATTTTGTGGAAACAATTTATATATAAATTTGTATATCAATGAAATTATTTCTTAGTCATGTGATGCAAACTTTTTTTCTGCTTGGCTTTATGGTACTTAAAAGTTTAGAACCAAATTCACCAATTTTGTGAGTGGCTTTCGTGTTTTGAAAGGCCTTGGAAGGGAGAATTTTGAATTGAATTTGATTTACTGCTGGGACACCCTGCTGAAATAAATGTGTAGAAGTTATTTGAAAATGGTCTGAGGTTTATGAGAGAGGTCAAAGTTAGAGAGATTTGGGAAATATTTGTGTAAAGGCAGAAATTTGATACTGTTGGGATGGATAAAATTGCCATGGAAGAGAATGTAGGTTGAGAAAATGACTGAGGATTAAACCGTGGGGAGCAATAGTGGAGGGAGAGAACCCAACAAAAGAGACTGAGCTCAGAAAACAGAGAGGCCAAGAGCAAGTAGAGGAATCTAGAAATTTGAATAGTGATGCGGTATAAGTGAGGAGAGATCTGTAATGGTGCAGAGAAAGGAACACATCTAAGAAAAGGGTAAATGTTGCCCTTCAAGAGAGCAGCTAGCAGTGGGTTGAGGAATAGGAGACGACTCTTCATTAGCTTGTACTGAAGTGTAAGAGAAGATGAGACAGTAGGTAGAGAGGTATCAAGGTCATTTTCCTTTAGGAGTAGAGTATTTGTGTCCCAAGTGAAGGAGCCAGTGATACAGTTGTACTTGGCGTTTGCTATGCTGCCTCCTCTTCAGGTAGCCTTTTCATAGATGTGCTTTATACACCCATTGAGTAAATTCATTTGGTAAGATAACATTGAGTATTATGCAGAAGATTAAAACAGGGTAATATATAATTGGGACTGGGAGACTAGGTTAGAGTAGGTGATTTCCAAGGTTAACATTTAAACTTGGGATCAGAATTCTAAGAAGTCATTTGAATCAGAGGCATAGAGAATTCTAGGCAGGAGACAAAAGTTTCCAGTCCCTGGAAGGTCAGACAGACATAGGAGGATAATACACCATTAATCTAAAACATTCTCTTGCTTCTTGGGTCAACCAGGGTGAAGAGAGAACAGAAATCTTTGTCCCCTAACTCTGGAAATTTCGTTTAACCTTCAAACTGGCGATGTCAAGGGTTCCAAGTCCTCCACCTCCGGCAGAAATGTCGAGTGGCCCTGTAGCCGAGAGCTGGTGCTACACACAGGTATGTTCCTGTCTCCGCCCGGGGAGTCTGCACCTTGGGAGGGTTTGCTGGACGAAAGGAACAAGAAAGACTCCTTGCTACATCGGAGTTTTTGCTTTCTCTGGGATGTAACTGCTGCATAGTAGATAGACAAGGTACTTGTCAGCTTTCCATTCCTTGGTTCTCCAAGTGGAATCTGAATACCCTAGGCCAGTGTTTTTCACTGGAGGTTGAAAGGGGGGAATTTTTGAAACTAGATCCACTTACATCCTCCTTGATGGCAATGTGTTCCTCTGTTGGGCAACTCAAAAGGAAACTAGGTTTGAGATTTGCGGCCCCAGGTAGTATGATGTCAACATCTCAATTGTCAAACGTCACTCTGAGCAGAGGCTCATTTTAGGTGTGGCTTTTATCATCTGCTTTCCCAACCCTGTCCATGTTTTTCTCACTTTCCATTCAGTATTTCTCAAAAGCTGGGAAAAGTTAAGAAAACAGTTGGTCACTGAGATTTCTTAAAATGTGGATGAGGGACCTGATGTGAAAAGAACAGAGCCTCCATGCTGGCCCAGCAGTGCTGCCTTCCCTGGGGCCATGCGGAGCGGGGGAGGAGGGGACATAGTGATCTGATCTTCAGGCTGTTTTTTAGGTTGCCCACTTCCTCTTTAATTGCTTCCTGGTTTTCTATCAACAGATCAAGGTAGTGAAATTCTCCTACATGTGGACCATCAATAACTTTAGCTTTTGCCGGGAGGAAATGGGTGAAGTCATTAAAAGTTCAACATTTTCATCAGGAGCCAATGATAAACTGAAATGGTGAGGAAGAATATATCTAGCTATAAAAATTTTTGTAAAAGTTGCCTGTTTTGCTTGGACTGATGAGGATGTAAGATCTTTAGACAGGGATTTTGTATTTAATGTATTCCCCAGTTCCTAGAACAGTACCTCCAATATACAGGTGCTTGCTATTGGGTTGGCCAAAAAGTCCGTGTGGTTTTTCCCATAAAATAAAAGACACATTTTTCATTTTCGCTAATAACTTTATTGATTTGGATATTTTGAGTATGTTGGCTACCTCCCGTGTGGTATAATGTTGATTGTTCTCCATTAATGCCTCAATTTGATCGCTGTTCAACTTTTAACTGGTCTACCCAACCATGGAGCATCGTCTAGCAAGAAATCTCCAGCACGAAACTTCACAAACTACTTTTGACACGTTCGATCAGTCACAGCGCCTTCTCTATACACTGCACACACCTTTTTTGCATTTTAGTTGTAGGGTAATGTAAATGAGGAAAGAGGGCCAGTGTTGTAAACGATATCCATATCTGGTGCAAGTGCTGACTGCTAGGCAGACCTAGTGAGTGTGCTTCTAAAAGGGGCGGTGGTTACTGGGATCCAGCTGACTATAGCAGTGTGTGAACAAGGACTGACCATCGCCAGATTTTCTGATTGTTCAAGAAAAATAAGATATCTGGATTTTAACATTTAATCTCTTGACTTTTAAGTTGCCTGTTTTTTGAAAAAATACTTATTTGCTTATGCTACTGGAATGCCCAGGGCATAGGATGGTTTTGAAGCTTAGTTCGATCCAGCAGCCCAGTGGTTAGATTAAGCACCCATCTCTCTCTGCTCTCTTACACTGTTGGAGATCTCAATTCTGATTTCTCTGGTGGTCGAAGGATGACTCGCATTAGTAATGGGCATAACCCAGTATCATCCAACAGAAGTCTCTGAACTTCCTCTGAACGGTGTGGCCAGGAACGTGACATACCTGTACTGATTGGTTCAGGTCTGGTTCCCGTGATCCCTGTGGCAAGGGGAATATGATCTGAGTGGGTGGGTCAGTGGCATCCAAACCGTGCGTCCCCTTGAGGAGGAGCAGACAGTTAAGTATGCACTCATGTGCTCGCTGCAGAGACCAGAACACATGTCTGTGAACAAGTAGTTTTGACCTCGGATAACCCACTGAAAAGTTAAATAACTCCTCATTTAGTATTTATTGGCTGTGTACGTTAAGCAGTGCACTCAGAGCAGAAAGAATGCTTATTCCTAGGCATTGTATTTAAATCTACATCTTTAGCACAACGCATAGAAATATAAGTGGCATATGCGCTCCCTAGAGAGGCATTGGCTGGGCCACCTGTTTGAGAGAGGAGTCGTAACACTGGCACGGCCTAAGGATACATGTGGCCTGTCTGGTAGAAGCAGTATCTGAACCACATGTGGTTCAGCTGACATTTACAGCTTAACTCAGTTGAACCTATTAAATTCTGTCTGAATTTTGTTTTGATTCATTGGTAACAGATTGGCATCTCTGACTGTATAGCTTGGAGCTATAACCTGTGTAGTGGGAGTTTACTTATATCTCCACTTCCTCCATACTGCCTCTTTTATTTTAATCTTATAATATTACTGCCAGACTGATAAAATATCTTTAAATATTTATTTATTTATTTTTTAGGAGGGGAAAGGAAAGAGAAAGAAAGGGAGAGAAACGTCAGTGTATGGTTGCCTTTCATGCACCACCCCCTAGGGACCTGGCCCGCAACCCAGGCATGTGCCCTGACCAGGAATCGAACCGGCAACCCTTTGACGTGCAGGCCGGTGAATCAACCACTGAGCCACACCAGCCAGGAGATAAAATATCTTTAAAAGATTATGTACTATTCACATATTTCTCTTGAAAACTTTTTCTCACCCAAGGGGATATTAAAGGGCTCATTGACACTTATTTTTTCATGGTTTCACCACAGTCCGAACAGAATGAGGGACTGCCTCTCCTGAGATTGAAGTTACAGTAGCCCAACTTTTAAAATATTTTAAGGGGAAAAGAGGCAGAGATGTAAGGGATGTGTTGTCAGATTCTAGAAGGCCCCTTTATTTTTATTACTTGTTTTTTAAAAGTTGACTCGGGTTGCTCTAGAAAAGGGGTTCCTAAGTGGTCATTCTATTGAATCGGAATTTCCTGCTTACGGAGCCCGGGTTGGTTGGTCGGTTTGTGTTTTAAACATCTCCCGCTCTTGATTCTGATGTTCTTGTTCTCTCCTGTCACTTCACCAGCTTATAGGTGTGAATACTTTCAGCATTTTTTTTCCCTATCTGTTTTGGACAGGTGTTTGAGAGTAAACCCAAAAGGGCTAGATGAAGAAAGCAAAGATTACCTGTCACTTTACCTGTTACTGGTCAGCTGTCCAAAGAGTGAAGTTCGGGCAAAATTCAAATTCTCCATCCTGAATGCCAAGGGAGAAGAAACCAAAGCTATGGGTAAATGTTCTCTTCTTTGTTTTCACATCCCACAACTTCATACACTGACAAGTTGTAGATTTGATCTGATTTTTTGAGTAACCCTAAATATGACTTTTTTCCCCACCTCAGAGAGTCAGCGGGCGTATAGGTTTGTGCAAGGCAAAGACTGGGGCTTCAAAAAATTCATCCGCAGAGATTTTCTCTTGGACGAAGCCAACGGGCTTCTCCCTGATGACAAGCTTACCCTCTTCTGTGAGGTGAGTGCCTCTGCCCCACTGTGAGACTAGCAATTCCCAGGTGTGACCGTCTTGGCAGATTCAGTGTGTGGTGTTGGGGATGGAGGTGGGGAAAAACCCCAAGTGGAGTGGTGCTGCGCCAGCATTATTTACGTGACCGAAAACTGCCGTGTTGGGCATCTCAGCTTTCCGCTTGGTACCATCCTTAAAAACAAAGACTGTGTGCAGCCTTGGTATCTATGATATTTGAATTGCTTGGGTCAGGATTTTGGCTTTTTCATTGCGGGCGTTTTCAGATAGCATTTGGAAGGGACTGTCGTGTCGGTCTGAGGAGAATGGCCAGCAAGTGCCTGCATATATTTATTTCTTACCCTTTGTGGCTTCTCCTTGAGTAGGAAGTCCACATGTGTTTGACTCTAGGTCACTTTTCTTTTCTGCTCTTTGAACCAGATGACTTACCAGATGTTGAATGTCTCCCGTTTGTCTTGCTGGAGTGATTGTGAAATAGGAAGGCGAGAACCCTCTTTTCTAGAGCGAAGGTTAGGTAACGCCAACTCAGTAGTCAGCTGGGAGAGTCCTTCTGTCACCAGCAACCTAAGAGCCTTTCTCAGGTTTTCGAGAGAAGCCTCAAAGTAAGATTCCCAAACCAAGAGTGAGTTGGGAAGTGGTTTCTTTAATGAGTATATACAGTATGTTGTTTCAGGCTGTTATCAATACATTTGTAAATACTCATAAGCTCACAGTGTAATAAGTGAATAAAACCTCTAGTCAACTTAGATGGCAATGTTTCCTATACATCGTACGGTCAAGGAACCACTTCCTGAGCAGCCCCGCTTGAAGAGAATGACCATTGTATTTTCATGGGCAGAGTGCAGGCAAGTTCCCTCCAATCATAGGCTCACCCTGTGAGTTAATGGCAGTTCCAAAGGCATGTCACCACCTGTGCAGCCGGGAAGAGCGTCCCTGAGGAATCGTGCCCTTTTGTAGAAGAGGCCCGGCCAGTAGTAACACGCTTCTTTTCTGAGTCACAGCTCATTGATCACTTCCACAGAATAGTTCCTGGTGGTTAGGAAGTTTGGGGGGTTAGTTTATTAAAATACCACACTGAATACATAAAATGCAGTTTGCATAATAGCTACCTTCTCTTCTTTCCAATTTCTAAATAAAAGGAGGAAATACTAATGTGATGACATCTAGATAAATATAGAAGCTGTTGCAGTTACTTTCTGTCTGATGAGCTTGAAACTTGAATTCCATGTAAATCTAGCTAGTTACATACTCAGTGGCCCAAGTAAGAAATGAAAACAACAGGTGGTTTTGTGTGAGTTCAGAGGTTATATAAACTGTCCATCAATTTCATCTTCACCTATCTTAAACACCTAAACTTCAGAAAAATTTCAAAATAATGGAAAATTCTAATTTCTGTTGGAAATGAAAGCCAATCTTAACTGTTCTCGGAAGAAAGCTGTCTCCTCTAAATATCGCATCTGATATTTCAGGCAATGCCATAACCTTTATGCAGCATCTTCAAGTCCGCAGTAGGTCCATCCAGTTTTTTCTCGTGTGCTTCCCTCCTCCTCTGATCTCCAACCCTGTATTGACATTCTTGATTTGGAAACCAATTATCCTGCCCTCGCTTGGCAATCTCTCATCCTGTGGTTAAGACTGAGGTGCTCCCTCCCCCTTCACTTCCCCATATAAAATTCTCTTAGGAGAAATCCTGTGGTTAAGTTTAGATTTGCCTTACTGACTTAGAAGGGAAGTGAGATGACACTTTGGAAATGAGGAGATGTTGAACAGGGAAACGTCTGCTGGGTTCTGCTGATGCCATCGGTTTCTTACCATCGGACCAGGTATGCCATCTGTTCCTCTCACACTTCTCCGTTGGCTACAGGTGCTGAGTGTTGCTTCTCATACTTGGGCTGCTGCCTAGTGAGACTCGTTTCTGTTCCAAGGCTCTCTGTGGACTTAGTAGCATTCAGCATTGCAAGACTGTTGCGTGGGGGAGTGTGTTGGATGTGTGGGCTTTTAAAATGTCTGCAGCTCATCTGAGTTCTTGGTGCTTTACAAAGCTGGGTCATTCTTTGGTGCGAGTTCTGTCCCTGTGACCTGTTGCTCCATTTTATCTATGGAAAATATATATACAAGTTTATTTTAGTTCATACTTATATTTTATTTATTATTGGTTTAGTTTGTTTTTTTATTTTTTAGAGGCTTTTATGAAGTTGATGTCCACATACAAATTTAGATTATGAATACTCCACTGCTCTATTCCTCACTCAGCCTTTGGCCCAGACACTTCTGTCCTATTGTGATGCAATAAGTATAGTTGTTTCATAAATTTATTTACTTATTTGGGTGTACCCAGAGGCCACAAGAGGGAATCCTAAGGTGCAAGACTGAGAATCACTCATTTGTGTGTTTGGGCTTTATTTCAGTAGTATTACTGTTTATGAATATTTAAATGAGATTAGACTGCCGACTCTGAAAATGCCAAATGGGTGGTCTTGTTTATAATGTGCCGCACTGGGTTCACTTTCGGTTCTTAGTGATGTTTTTGTCTGACTATTAGGAAATGAGGCGATTCTTCCAAGTTGACATTGCTTAGTTAATGTATTTGGAAGCATTTTCAAAGCATTCCTCGAATCTTCTCTTTTCACAATCCTTTGAGCTAGGATTATTGGACTGTTCTGTTATCCTCATTTCATGTTGCTGGGGAGAGAAGCAGTGCCTGGGGAGGTCAGGTACTGTTTTCCTAACATCGTGTGGCGAGTTAGTGTCGGCTTTCCATCGTCTGCCTCCAGTCTGCTGGCCACGTTGAGTGGAGCCGAGTGCTGTTCACGCAGGGAAACGTGGGCTCTACCGAGTTTCTTAACAGAGTATTTATTTTGGTAATGAAACAGAATCGTGAAAGCTTTACACTTTTAATTTTCTCTTTAATAATTTGGACTATAGAAAATCTACTTGAAATATTTTAGCTTCTGTTGACACTTCTCTCCAGTTCTTTATATTGAAAACAAGTAGCTGTTAACAATGAAAATGCATATATTCCGTCTTCATTGTATATGCCTTTGATAGGTACGCTATTCCAGTGTTTCTTTTTAATGTGATTATAGTTGAAATATGAAATACCATAAGGAAATATGAAATAGTTAACTCTTAAAACATTCCTTTCCTTCTCAAACATAGAATATCCCTTCATAGCCTGGGACTATGATTTCTGCCAAATTTTAAATATGTGGGTCTATTCATTTTTTCTTTTTTATCATTTTATTAATGGATTATTTGGATATATTAGTTGAACTATATGAAAATGCCAGTATTTATTTCTGTCCTACAAAAATAATGATTTAATATGTAACATTATAGGTTATAAAATATGAAAATGTGGTAAACCTGTAACCCAGCAGCATCACCAGTACTTAGAATGGACCTGTGTTTCCCCCTACCCCTCAGACCTGTTGTCTTTCCCACTTAGAAGATATTAAATAGCTATTTCGAATTACTTGTTATCATCTGCTTCTTTATTATTTATATGCCTGAAGAATATATTTTTACATTTGATTGGTTTCTAGCTTTATAAAAATGGTGTCAGAATGTATGTAGTCATCTAGGACTTGCTCTTTTCAAATGTTTCTAAAATTTCTCTTGTGGAGGTAACTAATAGTTCATTCATTTTTAGTGCTATGTAATAGTTGTGTGACTCTACAACAGTTGATTTATTCTCTTGTCGGTGGGCATTGAGAGTGTTGCTAGTCTTCTGATTAGAAGTAGTGCTGCTGCTGTGAACAATCTGCATGCAATATTTTTCCCCCTCAATTGTTCTAATTATATAAAACTTAAAAAATATATTTCCATTGGTTTTATTTTGACTTTTTATGTTTAGACAATTGTACAAGAATTGGCACAATCTTTAGTCTTCTATGAAATTTCCCTGAAGAAAAGGAATTGACTTTCAAAGTGAGACCCTTTTCCAACTTGAAATTCAGGGTTGCAGAGCCTTCCTGAGACATTTTCATGCAGTCATTTGTAAGACAACATAAATGTCACCATCACGTCATCTTCACAGCTGTAATTCTGAATGAGCCTCCATAGTCAGCTTTATAGGCATTAAAAAAAATCTTTAGTTTTTCTCAAAATGGTTTCATCTTAGCGGCATCATTTGCAGAGGAAAAACAATCCCTTTCTAAGTTAAAAGTTTGGGCTCTGAAGACTCATTTGTGAATGCCATTTAAAATTTATTTTTAATTAAGCGTATTTAATGTTGGTAAGAGGTGCCAGACATTCAGAGCTCTGGAGACTCCAGGCATCCATATATTTACAGAACAAGTCTGGCTTAAGCAAAGGTACATTCTCCTTCCTTCTGTGTCCCTGTCTGTGTCTAGAGAGAGGGATTGTCCCTGTGAGAGGGGTCACAGTTTTGGGCCCCCGCTCACTAGCAAGCACATGCATCTAACCAGCGGAGGGTCCACTGGTAACCAGAGTTTGAAATTCACCTCATCTCTTGCCAATTCATTTTACCCAGTCTAGTAAATTGCCATCAAGTGTTAATGACTTTTGGCTCCTGTCATCCTGGTATAATTCAGGCTTCAGACCTAGTGCCAAAAGCATTCTCCATTCCCTTCATTGGTCATCCCAAGAGATTCTTGCCTTTCTCTCTGAGGACGTTGGCTTGGATTGACTTGGTCTTTTCCTTTAAAAAAAAATGTAATCGGCTATATTTTGAAGCTATAACTGGAAACAGACAAGTTCTACTTTTGTTATTGATGTTATATCAAAGAAGTAAAGATATTAATATGAGAGAATGGCTGGACCAGATCAGAGGTCTTACACAGGACAAGAGAGAATCTCTGTGTGGTAGTTCGCGCTGGGTTTCCGGCTGTTAAAAGAATGCTGTAATCTGGCTCTGATAAATGTGCTGCTCATCCTAAGTACATTCATAATTGATTAACTTGGCCGCTTCATTGCTCAAGATTATAACAGCTCGTTTTAAACAAATGAATAAATTTCTCGACCTGATAGTAAGTATTGCACTCCTGCACAGAAGGGACTGTGGGTCATTTGGACGGGGCATTAACTTTTCTTCAGGGTTTACGACTACATTGAAGGGAATGATTTCCGTCTTGAAGGTTAAAAGAAATTTGGGTCATGTAGGATGTTCCTAAGCTGCCTTTCTCCTCTAACGCATAGGAATAGCAGGAGTGGGCAGCCGAGTCTCGAGGCGTGTGAATTCCCCTTTGAGCTGGACGTTTCTAACCTGGTACGATGCAGGGGTTGAAGCACAGGGGTGGTTGTCAGGCAGACGACTAATCTGCCGAGTCTCTTCTTCGCTTTGGTCACTTAGATTTAGTTTATAATGTTATTTGACTTACAGATCCTTGTATTTAGGATGCTAACAAACATCTGACTTTCACTGACCCATCTAGAGGTTACCTTGCTTTTTTTTATCTAGGCTGAACTGTTAATTCAACTGGTTAAAACAAGCTGCTGGTGCAGCCATGGTGGCAAGTTGGATCCCTCTTTAAACCTGTTCTCATCATTCTGTTCCAAAGCTGTAAGTGCAGGTCTAGCTGGCGCCAGCCATCTTGTATATCATTGTCACACATGACTGAGTCAGGGTGTAAATGATGTGTGATGCCCACTCAGTTACCATACCAGAGCGCTCTTCCAACCCCAGTCCTGTTCATTAAACTAATATTTGTGAGGAGTACTGATTATTTATCAGGTCCTGTGGAAGCTGCGTTATATTTTCAAGTTCCAGACCTAACTGAAGTAAGTAAAGTGCTTTTAGGTATACTAGATTTTTCTCTGTAAAGAGTTTAACTTAGCCCTGGCTGGTGTGACTCAGTGGATTGAGCGCTGGCCTGTGAACTGAAGGGTCGCTGGTTCAATTCCCAGTCAGGGCATATACCTGGGTTGCAGGCCGGGTTCCCAGTTGGGGGCACATGAGAGGCAAAAATAAAGAGTTTAATTTAAATGATAGTTTCTATAGGAGTTCTTTGTATGTAACCTTTTGTTTAAGGCAGAATAAGGTAAATACTTGAGGTTTAACATTTGTTTCTGTCTGTAATTTTCCTCTGATGGCTTTGCCCAGGTTTTCAGGGAAGGGGAGATGGAGCTTATTAGAAGTTGGAGAAGGAGATTTGTGGGACTCTCTCCCCATTTTCCTTAGGTTGTATAGACTAAGTATGATTGTGATAGATCGGAGATTACTTGATCCACAGATTTGTGGAGGTGGTTTCAAGATACTATGACTGACATTAGTGTCCGAATGTATTCTATCAGTGAGGGAAAAATCATCTCTCTTCCTGTTGGGAAGAAAATTCCTGGTAACAGAAGCTCTGGACTGTATTCCCTTGTCTTTCACAGGTGAGTGTGGTGCAAGATTCCGTCAACATTTCTGGCCAGAACACCATGAACATGGTGAAGGTTCCCGAGTGCCGGCTGGCCGATGAGTTGGGAGGACTGTGGGAGAATTCCCGGTTCACAGACTGTTGTTTGTGTGTTGCTGGCCAGGAGTTCCAGGCTCACAAAGCTATCTTAGCAGGTTAGTATCTGTTCGTGGGGAGCGTTCGCTTTGGTGAAACAAGGAAACACAGGCTGCATAATCACCTTTTAAATAGCTTCAGCCTTTTGAACTAGTGCAAGAAAATTACAGCCCTGGCTGGTGTAGCTCAGTGGATTGAACACGGGCTGGGAACCAAAGGGTCCCGGTTCGATTCCCAGTCAGGGCACATGCCTGGGTTGCAGGCCAGGTCCCCAGTGAGGGCCATGTGAGAGGCAACCATACATTGCTGTTTCTCTCTCTCTCTTTCTCCCTCCCTTCCCCTCTCTCTAAAATAAATAAATAAAACCTTTAAAAAAAATTGCAACTGGGTATATTTTTAAATTGTGATAACGTTACTTGTCATAACCAAAAAGGCAACTCTCCATAAAAATGGTACTTCTGTTTTTCCTCTCTGTAGTGGACTTAGGCCGCCATTTTCAAGGAGCGGATGGCAATATGTATTGACGCCTTTGCATCTAAGAACAGATGCCAAAACACAGGTTAAGATATCAGGCATTAGTCCCTAGACAGGGACTTAGGGTGTAACAGAGAGGATTTTGGACTCAGGACTAAACCCACATCTAGCTGAGTGTCCAGCCCTGGAAGTCTTAGCCCTTTCTTCCCTATAAACATTAGAAGAATTAGAATATTGCCAGTGACATGGAGGACCAGGTCTTATTCTATCATTTGTAGCCCGTCAAAGCTCAACCCTACCGAACGAAAATCATACTCCTTAGTATTTAATGTCTCTCACTAGGGATAATTTAAATTTTTAATGGAATATCTTTAAGACTAGAAAGACTGACACAGAGGAACTGGTAAGGCAAGACTGACTCTGCCTCACGTGGAAGCAGAGCAGTCAGCCACAGCTGCTCTTCAGGCCACGAGACATAAAAGAAAACAGCATGAACCTCCAGACAACAAATTTCTTACTTACCAAGACCCTCAGCTCCATTATTCTAAAATAATGTATCTGGCAAAACCTCTCTCAACTAGATGTTACTATATATTGCTAAAGAAAGTCATCAGGACATCAAAATTACAACTAAAATATAGAGCAACCGTCACTCAGAACCGCCAGAAATCAAGTTGAATGGCAGTCTGACAGTCACAGAATTAAAGAAACCACATTCATCCAGATTGGAACGAGGGGTGGAGTTGCAGAGAGGGCTGGTCCCACATCCAGCTGTGGTGGATAAGAATTCAGGAGGGATATCTTAGGAGCCAGGAGTCTTAGCCCCATACTAGACCCTCCAGCCCAGGGTTCCAGGGCCAGGAAGAGAAGTCTCCGTAACTTCTGGCTGCAAAAATGAGCAGAGATTGAGTCAGTGGACAAAACTACAGGAGTCCCAAGCAGTTCCTCTTCGAGAATCCACACAAGGCTTCACTCCTCTGACTCCATGACTGGGGTAGCAGCTTGGAAGGCACCAGTGGCATACAGGGAGGAATTGAAGTGTCTGGCTTCAAGGCAGCAGCTGAGGGACAGCTTTTGCCAAGAGTGAAAGGCAGGCAATGGCCATTGTCCCTTTTCTGAGCCGTCCCCCCACAGAGCCACAGATCTGGCAGATGGGTGCCATATCTGAGACTCCATCAACCTGGCTAAAACTGTTTGCCCTGCCCTGGAGATCTCTTGAGATTCTATCCCACCTAGCTTGTGGGCCCACCCAAACTGTTAACCATGACATTTCCATATGAATGACTGCTGTTGGCCCATGCTTCACAACTTCCTAAATCCTATCAAATAAGCAACAGCTAGCCAAGTGCGCCCCCAGCCCCTGTAACTCTTGGTAAGTGGTCCCAGGCCTGGCACTAGCAGCAGCCACCCTAGATTCACAGCTTGGTTTCGCCTGGGAATCTCCAAGCTCAGCACAAATAGCAGCCATCTCAGATTGCTTTATAGCTCATGCAGAATGGCCCCGGGAAAACCACAGGTGGGGCCTGACCTTGCCCTGCACCACCTGGGAAACCCCAGAGCCTATGTACCCAGTGGACAGCTACAGACCACATCAGAGCACCACCACCCTGCCCCCACACAGCTGATCCTCTACAGAGGGCAGAGGGTGGTGGTCAGTGCTCACAGCCACTCCTTGCAGCTGACTGGCCTGGGTACATCCCTCCCATTGACCTGCCAACAGCGATCAAGGCTCAACTACAAGAGGAGGGTGTACTCAGCCCACACGCAAACGGCACACCTCGAGTACCCAGCCTGGGTGATATGAGAGGTTGTGCCACTGGACCCTACAGGACACTTACTACAGTAGGCCACACTACCAAGACATGGAGTCAGAGCAGCTCTACCTAATACATAGAAACAAACACAGGGAGGCTGCCAAAATGAGGAGACAAAGAAGCATGGCCCAAATGAAAGAAGAGATCAAAACTCCAGAAAAACAACTAAATGAAATGGAGATAAGCAATGTGTCAGATGCAGAGTTCAAAACACTGGTTATAAGGATACTCAAGGAACTTAGTGGGGACCTCAATGGCACTAAAAAGATCCAGTTAGAAATGAAGGATACACTAATAGAAATAGTGAACAGTTTACAGGGAAACAATAGGAGAGTGGATAAAGCTGAGAATCAAATCAATGATTTGGAACGTAAGCTAAAAACAACTACACAGGACAACAAGAAGAAAAAAAGAATCCCAAAAATGAGAGTATATGCTGCCTCTGAGACAACATCAAGTGTTCCAGCATTTGCCTCATAGGGGTGCCAGAAGAAGAGAAAGAGCAAGAAATTGGAAATCTTTTTATAAAATAATGAAAGAAAACTTCCCTAATTTGGTGAAGGAGATAGACGTGCAAGTCCAGGAAGCACAGAGTCCCACACAAGATGAATACAAAGAGGCCCACTCTAAGACACATCAAAATTAAAATGCCAAAGGTTAAAGGTAAAGAGAGAACCTTAAAAGCAGCAAGAGAAAAGCGGTTAGTTACCTCCAGGGGAGTTCCCATAAGACTGTCAGCTGATTTTTCAAAAGAGACTTTGCAGACTAGAAGGGACTGGCAAGAAATATTCAAAGTCATGAAAAGCAGGGACGCACAGCCAAGAATGCTCTACCCAGCAAAGCTATCATTTAGAATCGAAGGGCAAATAAAGAGCTTCCCAGACAAGAAAAACCTAAAGGAGTTCATCATCACCCAACCATTATATGAAATGTTAAAGGGACTTATTTAAGAAAAAAAAGATCAAAATTATTAACAATAAACTGGCAATAAATACATATCTATCGACAATTGAATCTAAAAAACAAACTAAGCAAACAAGAACAGAATCAGAATCATGGCTACAGAGAGCTTTTTGATGGTTGCCAGATGGGAGTGGGGTGTGGGGGAGCGGGTGAACAGCTGAGGGGATTAAGAAATTCACATAGGTAGTTACAGAATAGCCATGGGAATGGAAAGTACAGTATAGGAAAGGGAGTGGCCAGAGAGTTTATACACATGGTACGGTGTGGAGATTGAGGGAGTGGGGCATGCTGCGTGGAAGGGGTAAGGGGGGAGAATTGGGACAACTGTAATAGCATAATCAATAAAACATAATTAAAAAAAAGAAAGTCCAGCTCTTAAGTTAACGATTCCATACTCAGCTAGTCCCTTGGCACTGCCGGAAACTCTTTTTGCAATTAGCTGGCTCCCTTTCTTTTTCTCAACAGTAGGTACTTCAAACCTTTACCATTCTCCTTTCATCTACAGCTCCTAAAAGATGACCTTGCTACTTCTTCCAAGAGAAGATTGAGGCCCTTTAGCTCTTGCCTCTCACCTTCCCTGCACTTCCCCTGCATTCTCAGTGGTAGGCGTGTTCTTCCTTGTGTCCACAGCAGACTATACTTTCTATTTCTGTTTCCTACCCCATCCTTACTGCCTTCCCGGAAGCCTTCCTCTGCCACGTACAGCCTGTTATCTAGTATCTTCACCATCTCGTTCTCCTGTTGCCTCTGTTTACCCTCAGCCTGTAAACAGGCTCGGGCTTCTCCCTCTAGTTATTCTCTTTCTCTTTTATTTTAGAGCTAAGTTTCTTAGGTTAGTGCATTCTCTGTCTCTCCTTCTTTCCTCCCACTTATTCTCAGTTCACCTTCATGCAGTGAAAGCAGTTTTCCAAAGTTATATGACCTGCTAGTTCTTAAATTTGAGGCACTCTTTAATTCGTATATTATTTGCCTTCTTTTCCTAGTTTTCTTCTGGGTTTCTTGCTCCTTCTACTGTGGGGCCTTCCTCTTCTTCACCCATCAGCCCTGTGTTCACGCTGCTTATTCTCCCAGGTGATTTTATTCTCATAATATCAGCTTCTGTCTGTCCACTGCAGACCTCTAGAATATCACTGCTTTGGACCCTTCCCTCTCTAGTAAAAGCACCAGCCCTTTAGTGTTCAGCTTCTGTAATGTATTTATTTAGTACCTTTTAGTCTGTAGACCTTCTGAGATAAGAACAATGAGAATTGATATGCTTTGAAATAGATTAAAACATTGAGGCTCAGAGGATTAAGTGATTTGCCCAAGATTATGTGGTTAAAAATGTCAGGTCTAAAATTAGTCCTTTCTGACATATTGTAGGTTAGACTTCCAGTTCTCTGTTAGCTCAGAGTCCTACTATGTATTCCATCTGTTCTTCCTCTCCCAGGTAGAGATCGGTAGTCTCAACTTGGACCGAAATCCCTGATTTATTGGACTGCATGATAAAATTTGAGTTCTTAGCCACCTTAACTTTCATGGTTAAAATTAAGTTCACTTATTATTTATGTGTTCATTAGACTAGAATTGGTTTTTTTTGTGTTTTGTTTTTTTTCATTATTCCCACCCCTAAGGGAACAAATTAAATTATCCTTAACGAGAGACATTAAGTACTAAGGAATAAGATTTTGTTAGGTAGGGTTGAGCTTTGAAGGGCCACAGATGATTATAATATCTAAGATGTGTTTTGCATCTTTGGACCGTTACCATCTCTGTTGAGAATGCACACCTTAAAGGCACAGAACACTTGACGTGAGCAAGCATGCACTTCATCGTGTTAGTGGGTGCTCTTCAGCCCTGCTCTTGGCCTCCTTGCTGTGTGGTCTCTGAAAGTGGGAGAAGTAGGCGTCATTGTTCCAGGCAAAAATCTGGGTATCAGAACATCCTGCGTAGACCCTGAGGGACCTTCCATTCAAACCCCAAAATCTACCCAGAGGATATCATTGTCATCCAACATAGGAAATTTGAGTAATTTCCCTACAGTGTGAATGGTTGGGATCAAGCTAATAAATCATTTTGAAAGTAGCAATTTATTTTCCCCTATGTATTATAATTATTCACTTATTGGTATAATAATGTAAGAAGAAAGGAACTTTATGATTCTGGTATAATTTGAGGCTAAGACCCTTTCCTGTACCAGTGCAGTAGGAAAGAAAATGATCTCTTCTCCACAACAGAAGAACCAAGAGACTCCAGTGTGATAACCACATTCATGTCTGTTGCCTTTCACTTTCTAGCTCGTTCTCCAGTGTTTAGCGCCATGTTCGAACACGAAATGGAGGAGAGCAAAAAGGTATGTATCGGGTTAAAAGTATGTCTTTCAGCTAGGTGACTAGATTCAGATGATTTTTCCAATCTGGGAGAAGATTTATTTTTCTAATTGTTTTTTCTTACTGTGTTACTGAAATGGAGTACCAGTTCCCTGAATAGACTTTCTGAGAGCAGAGAGGTGGTCCAGAAGGATTCTAGGAAAAGCACTCATCGATCCCCTGCGGATCATCCAGACGTTTGAGGGTGAGGGTAGTAGACGTGTGTTTCTGCTCGGGAGGAGAGAAGGGTGAAAGTGAAAGCTATGGTTGTCTTGCTGTTGTATTTGAGAAAATAAGGTGGTACATATGATGGAGAAAGGCTGCTATATTATAATCAAATTCGACAGAGAGCAGTTTTCCATTCATATTAAACGACACAAGCTTCTCTCTCACCTGTGCTTAAAATGAAGTGTTTAGAGCGTTGGCCGGGTCGCTCGGTTGGTTGGTTGGAGCATTGTCCCAGACTCCATCGGGAGGCAACCAATCGATGTTTCTCTTCCACATTCATGTTTCTCTCCCTCTCTCCTGCTCCCTCACTCCCTTCCTCTCTCTCTAAAATCAATAAACATCCTCAGATGAGGGTTTTAAAAAAAGAAGAAGAAGAAGAAAAAGAAGAAGAAGAAAATTGTTTAGGGATTTTTATTCTGTTGCGATGTTTCTCACTTCCAGTTTTTCTGACACAGAATCGGGTTGAAATCAATGATGTGGAGCCTGAAGTCTTTAAGGAAATGATGTGCTTCATTTACACGGGAAAGGCTCCAAACCTGGACAAAATGGCTGACGACTTGCTGGCGGCTGCGGACAAGGTGAGAGGAACAGAAAAATAACCACAAAACTGGGAGTTTCTGTGACCGCTTGAGTTTCATGACTGGGCTGCCGCGCTGCGTTGTAGGTGAGACGAGCTTCTGTATTAGTTCGGCTGGGCAGTCCTGGTTCACACTTGTGTTACAGCACAGTTATCGGCAGCACCCTTTTTACTTTCGCAAGTCTCCTGCTTTGAGTGGTGAATTAGCTAGTCACTGTACCTATGGGGAAAAAAGTAAGTTTGCCATTTACCTCTCTGCCCCATCTCAAATTTAACCAGTGATATTAAAGACTCAGGTAATACTAACACTTGGATTTATAGTTTATAATGTGGCTTTATTATTTAGAAAATGTTCTTGAGTTCATTAACTTTTATTTAAACTTTTTCAACAAGAGAATAATCTCTTACTCAGTGTACCGGTTAGCATTTTTAATTTTCCTCTAAGTAGTTACTGAAATATTCAGAATTAAAAAATGATTAAAGCTCTCTGGGAAAAAGATACTACTAGGGTAAATGTATACTTTGACTGTAGGATGCATTTTGATTTGAGAAAAGGTGTGAAAATTAAAACATGGGTCTTAGCAAGGAAATGCGGCGGCCGCCTAAAACAACACGCCAGTGATTCTCACAGTAGCCTGGGGGGAATGGTCAGTGAGATTCTGGGTCTAACCAAGTCACATGGGGGTTGTGTGCTGCTCTTTTAGTGCAGGGTTTCTCAGAACCTTCAGTCTGTTGCAGTCTGTTGGGTGTGCCCTGAGTTTTCTGGAAGGGAATATGATAGCCTTTCTCCAGTTCAGTTAACCCTGGAATCTTTCCCTCAAGGATCACCCCTGTGATTCGTGTTCCCTGGAACACACCTTAGCACACTGACTTTCATTGTGTAAACACATCTAGAGAGCTCAGTGACCCGCCCCCCACGGCCCTGTGGTCTGAGGAAACACGGTGGGGGTATGTGCATGATTATTGCTTGCCTATGGAAGCTTTTCTTGTATTGGAGGCAAGGGTGCCAGAGGGCTTAAACCTGACCAGTGGTAGACCCTGTGAGAAAGGCGGTTCTGTGCTGGAAGTGCCTCCTCCTGCCTGGAGGGCGCAGCACCTGTCTGAGGGCAGAGCTGGCTCTCAGCGGTTGCTCATGGGAGTAGTCTCCTTTCACCTTCCTCTGCGTCCCTGAGGACAGAAGAAAGTACCTGTGTTTACAGTGGATGTTTTATCTTTATTGATCTGCTTTTTGGAGTACTTGTAGGGGATAAGGCATGTAAACCCAATCAATGCTACAGATGAAAAGGATTGAATAATAACCGTATCCTCCACCTTTCAAGACTTGATTAGTACAGCTAAGCAATGTGAACATCCCACGCCCTTCAGTCCAGCTCGGTTCTGGCCAGAGGAAACTTGCTTCCAGTGGAGACAGTAAGGAAATAGACACTGCGAGCTCTGGGCCTTTGGCTGAGGTCGGGTGCAGGCTCACTGAGGCTGAGTTGTATCTCAGAGCTCCGGTTAGACGGTCCGTGGCCCTGGGTTTGAGCCTCTGCTCCTCAGCCGAGAACCCGCTGGGAACCTGCCGTGGGTGCTCGGGGTATGGGGATCGGCCTGAGCCAACACGCTAGGGATGGTATTTTCAGTACAGCGTGTGAACTTGTGATTTTGAAAGATAAAGTGGTTGAATCCCAGCAGTGCTTTATATAAATTTATGAATGAGAAGTAACTGAAGGGTGTGTTTTCAAAATTTCCCCGCAGTTACTCTGCTCCAAGCTTAGTTGAAACATTTTTACCTTTATACCTCCTTGTGAGCTTCAGGAAAGCAGAATAAGAAATCTTTCATGGGAGGATCTGAACATCTAGAATTTACCCCACAGGCTGAAACAGCTTCTTCTGAGCTTTTCCAGCCTCCTGGGAACACGTGTAATTAGACCAAAAACAAAACAAACACATTGGCCAGGCCTGGGAGACACAATTTCAATCTCTCGGGTAAGTACTGCCATTAGGCAGGTTTTTCAGAAGTATAATTAAGAAAAAAACTTTGTCTCCCAAGGGACAAGAGTGGCTACTTTTGTCTAATTGTGCAGTAGGGATCAGAGCTATTCACAGCTAAAGTCCTTATAAAAGAATGAATTGAGAAAGGGCAAGAAGGATGTTCTGTGCAGCGCAGTGTAAAACTGAACATTTACTCAACCCTGTCCAGCCCTTAAAACAAAAACCTAATTTCTTGCTTGTCTAGTGTCATTCCTGTTTTCCATGGAAACTGTTTTCCAGTTACTCGAATGTAAAAAATTAAAGCTGCACCGAAACCAATAAAACTCTCTTTTTGCTGCAGGAGGTCACAGCACCGGCAGATATGCCTCCTCACCCAGGAGTGATGAAAATAAAGTTGTCCTGGTTTGCTGGCCATGACTCAGCCCAGAGGGTGCTGTGTCATGAGTTCTGGGCGCCTTTGATGGGACCTATGTGGGGACCGGATACCCTTACTCAGACCCTTTCCTGTGACCTGATTAACGACTTTTTATTTTGTGCCTTCTCTTACCCCTTCCTCCTCCTATCCCTGAAGTTCCTTAGTAAGTTCATAATCTTGTATTTGAGAGCAAGGAGTACAGTTGCATCAACACAAATCAGCTACATCAGATGCGCCCAGGATGAACCTAGACTTTCATTCCCAAAGCCTTTGTACCTTTACTTGGAAGATAGGGAGTGTCGAGACTGAAACTGGATCCAGGGTCTTTGTTGCTTTGTTCTCTTACCCTGAGACTCTTAACCTCAACTGCAGTAAAATAGGACTCCGTTTATCCATCTCTGTTTAAAAGGTGGCCTTGGTTGACCCTCATTCAGGAGCAGCTGGTGGCAGAGGTGCTGGTGAATGTCACCGCAGGCCTCCTTTCCACAGCCTGACGTCCGTCGGGAAGCCCTGCCGGGCCAGTGACAGTGCTTAAGTAGACAGGAACTGTGCTTCCCTCTAGTCTGGCTCGAAACAAAAAGATTGCAGAAATTTAAAATGTAATGTCCCTGGTGACTTGAAGCAGAGTAATGCCTCTTTATAAGGGTAGAAGCACTTCCATCGCAGTCGGGACAGGGTACACTTGAGGATGCGGGTCTACTTCGTAATTGCCATTTTTCTCATCGGTAGACGGCGGAACTGGAGTGGCAGGTGTGCAGGTTGTTCAGCTGTCTTCCCGGCAGCTGTCGGGGTACGGCCGTGTTTGTGCCTGCAGCAGCGGCCTTCTCAGCCTGCAGCTCCAGCAGCGCTCAGCCCAGAGCCCTCCCGCTCTGACCGCGGTGCCTGTGTTTTCCAGTATGCCCTGGAGCGTTTGAAGGTCATGTGTGAGGATGCCCTCTGCAGTAACCTCTCCGTGGAGAACGCCGCAGAAATTCTCATCTTGGCTGACCTCCACAGCGCAGATCAATTGAAAACTCAGGCAGTGGATTTCATCAACTAGTGAGTTGGCATCTTCAAAGTTCTCCTTTCAGGGTAGTTGGGATAGCTAGAGAAATGAGAAAGACTTTGAATTAGTGAGGGAAATAGACGAGAAGCTTCATTAACCTCTTAGTAAGTATAGAATTTTCATCTTTCCCTTCATCTTGACAGTGTGGAAGATGGTTTTGCTTTCATGGGTCTAATTTGATTGCCGAGTGAAGTTTTACTTCCTTGTAGTGATCAGAATTGATGAAAACGATAGCTCGTTGGCCAGAAAAAACTGTGTTCCCCAAATGATAACATCTTTCCTTCGCATACACTGGCTCGATAAAAGGCATGTAGATCGCGGGGAGAGCAGACGTGTGTTTTTATGAGTTAGTAAAATGCATCTAGTGGTCCCTTGTGGGGTGAGGGAAAGAGAAGGGCCCGTCAGTAGATGAGGTTGTTAAATACAGTTTTGAGAAAGAAATGTTCATTCCAGTGGATCTGTTCCTTCAAGCTTCAATGACAAATGACCTGGCCGTACCACATTCGGAAATGATTCTCCATGGGGCATGTTCTACTCCCCTGCCTGCTGGGAAACAAAAGTTGGAGAAAGCCGGAGGAGGAGGAGCAGGCCTTAAACAGCCCTCACGAGCAGTCCTGGAGTGAGGCGGGTCTAGGAGGTTGCCAGGGGGATGATGAGCGTCACTCAACACAGACAGGGCCCCCAAACAGGAAGCAGTGTCCTCTGAGTCTGTCTGTGAGATTATTTGAAGATTTTACTTATTTATTTTTAGAGGGAGGGAAAAGGAGGGAGAGAGAGGGAGAGAGACATCTCTATGTGAGAGAAGCATCAATTAATCGGTTGCCTCTCGCATGCCTCCCGAGCCAGGAACCTGGTCTGCAACCTGGCCATGTGCCCCAACAGGGG
This sequence comes from Micronycteris hirsuta, assembly GCA_004026765.1. Taxonomy (NCBI): domain Eukaryota; kingdom Metazoa; phylum Chordata; class Mammalia; order Chiroptera; family Phyllostomidae; genus Micronycteris; species Micronycteris hirsuta. The sequence goes on along the minus strand of PVJI01000107.1, from coordinate 216,208 downwards.
ACCTTTCGGTCTGCAGGCCAGCGCTCAGTCCACTGCGCCACACCAGCCAGGGCTGTAAAGTTATTTTAAAGGCGTTACCAGTTGAGGCAAAAGAGGGAGGAGACCACCAAATGTTGGTCCTAGCGAGTGCTTGTTCTGTGCTGGGCAGGCTCCTGATGCTTTGTAGATTCAACCGTTGGATGAAGTGTGGTTAGCATCCCCTCCTTTTTTCTAATCAGATAGGCTCCAGGCTCTGATCTGCTCTGTGGTCAGTTAGGCACTAGTAAATGGCAAGCCGGAAGGAAGCTCAGAGCTGTCCCTTCATTAGCAACATAAAGAGTGTGGACAGTGTAGCAAAGAGCCTGAGGAGCATTTCACCTTGCAGCTGATGATATGGAGGCTCAAAGTCCTGGTTTTCAGAGTTCAGCAGCCACAATCTGGTCAGCTTTCTGCGCACCATCTAAACGAGCAAATTCTTATGCATATGAAAGCTTTTCTTTTTGAGTGTTTCTTGCAAACTCTGGGAAGCTAGGCTAGGTGCTGTTTATTCTTCACTCACTCCTTTGGTAACCCAGCTCTCCGCATTTCTCCTAGTCACGCTTCGGATGTCCTGGAGACCTCCGGGTGGAAGTCCATGGTGGTGTCGCATCCCCACTTGGTGGCTGAGGCGTACCGCTCTCTGGCTTCAGCACAGTGCCCCTTTCTGGGGCCCCCACGCAAGCGCCTGAAGCAGTCCTAAGATCCTGCTATTGTCAGACTCCGTTTGTTTTCCAGAAGCAGCAGCCACTGTTGCTGCCACTGACCACCAGGTAGACAGCGCAATCTGTGGAGCTTTTACTCTGCTGTGGGGGAAGACCGCATTGTGGCCCCAGACTTTTAAAGCAGCACTAAATAAACTTGGGGGAGAAGGGGGGAGGGAAGGGCCAGGGACTCGGGGCTGTTCAACCCAATGAAAACCCTGTTGCTGTGTCACTGTGTTCCCTTTGGCCTGGCCGAGTTTGATCCTGTGGGGATTCGGTTTAGGCGCTGGCCCTGAGGACATCCTAGCGGTGTGGTACTTGGAGAAACCTGTCTGCATCTGACTGAGCAGAGCAAATCGTCAGGTGCCCGGAGCAAAAAGGAAAAAGAAAGAAGGACATTTAGTTTTAAGACAAGGGGAAAGAAAAAGAAAGAAGAAAGGATTTTTGCAGAATTTCTCAAAAATCAGTTTGTGGATTCCAGTACTATTTATATTGAGAGAAGTTTCAGTCCATCCAGCTGTGCTAAAACTTGGATATTTGTGAAAAACCCCTCACCACCCTGCAAGTATCAGAAGAGCTCCCTGGCTGTCAGCACTTACTGTCTGTGAGAACAGACTATATCCTTTTATCCCTTTATGGAAAGTGACGAGTGGAGGCAAAAGGGGAAGGAGGTTATTTGATCTGGAAGATGAGTGTTCTGATGTGGTGGCTTTTGCAGAAAATCTTTATTAGTGTTGAAAACTGGAAAAAAAAAAAAACCAATTCACCCAGAATTCATACTGTCTTGACAAGAACTGTGGTTCTCTGTTTTTAGATATTGTGGAAAATGTTTTTTGGCATTTTTCTCTGATTTTATTTCTTGTTCCTCCCCCACCCCCTTTTCTAAAAAACAAACCAAAACACAAAACAAAAAGAAGAGAAAAGGAAATTTTATTATTAATGCTGTGTGGGAAAACCCCAGCCCCGATTGCTCAGCTGTTCGTACCTGCCCCTTCCAGTTCACCCCTCTTCCTGCAGGGGAGAAGTTCCAAATGTTAATTTTTTTTCTTTTTGAAAATATAAATAATGACTATTTTGTACTGTGTGGTATCTCTGGTCTTTTGTTTCACCCATCTGATTTGTTTTTTGGGTCTGAGTTCCTTAAGGGATTTTGAAGGCCTCGTTCGATCCTTCAGCTGGCAGAGATCTGGTTTGAAGTTTCTGAGCGGTGAGGACTTACTGCACCTCCCTGATCTCACGCTTCCTGGGTGAGCCACCAGCGGCTGCAGTCTCTTGTCCTTCCTGAGCACATCACAGCCCGCATTCTGCTGGGGTCAGGCTCCCGCCTCTGCCGAGGCCGGTAGTGAGAGTGGGCTCTCCAGACCTGACTTGTTTTCAGACCTACTCTCAATGTCCTTCCTAGTGAAGTACAAAAACATCAAAGGGGACATGGGTGTGCAGATTAAATAAAGGGACATTATTATCTCTGACTGGGTCTGTCACTGACTCGATGTGTCTTCAGAAAAGGTGATGTCTGACCCCAGTGAGCTCACAGGAACGCCCTGGGCCCCTCTGCCTTTCGCACAGCAGTGGGGGCCAGGACGGTGGGGGACCCTGGAGAACGCACTGGCCGTCTGGCCGAGGTACGTCTTAGTTGGCCTTAGATGGAATCTCGACTTATTTCACCTTCCATTTCCCTTCAGGGACTGTAGCCTTTGCAGATATTTCAGTTTTCATTTATCTGGCCGCCCCTGCCATGGAGTAATATCTGTTATCCATATAATCAAAGACAGGATCTGCTTATTGGAAACCAACGCACTTTTCGGTTTCTTCCTACGTGTCACCTACGTGAGGAAGTACCTAGTTCTCCGTGCTCTGGCTGCTGTCCCTGTGCCTCCTCGGTCATTGCAGATCCGATTAGCTCACAGCTCCAGGGGTCGGGGCAGGCACAGTCTCCTGTACCACGTGGTTGGTGGGGCAACTGCGTTTGCTCGGAAGTTCTCGGTTTTCAGCGAATGGTGCATGCAGCATCTCCTGTGAACTTCACAACTTGAGTTTGGTAGGACGAGTGAGAAATACCTTCCCATTTTAGAGATGAGAGAAGTCAAGGGACTGGCCTGAGATCACAGAACTGTTGAGTGAGAGTCCTTCTCACGTAGAACCCTGAAAAGATCGTCAGCCACGGCAGCAGGTTTCTTTTGTGAAATGTGTAGGTACGAAGCATGAGGCAAAGTGTCCTTTCTGTGGGGATAGCAGGAGCAAAGCTCTGGAAAGATGCCTTTGCTTGCTTGCTTGCTCTTCAGAGGTTCCCGGAGGACAAACCAGACTTCAGACTTGCTTCATTCACAGAAAGCTGCGGGTTTGGGGCTGGTGGGTTTGGCGAGTGTGTCCTCAGGAGGGTAGCGATCCCAGCCCTGAGCTTCTGGTGGGAGGAAGGCCTCTGCCGGGATTTTCCAGTATTTATGGAATTTCTAACGTGGGCTTTACTGTGGGCACAAAGCTGTTAGGGTTTCAGGCACAGGTGAGCTACTCCGTGCTTCCCCTGTCATGATTACATTATTTCTGGACGTGTGTGTTTGTGTTTACATGATACAGCTGAAGCCATCTGGTTGTGACAACATCGGAGCTCCATCGCAGCGTTGATAAACCTCCCACTGCCCCCACCCCTCCCTGAGCTCCCCCACGTCTGAAATTTAATTGACGGTAGCTCCGCAATCTGGGGTATGTGCTATCACTGCAGAGATGGCTGTGCCAGTGAAACAGTTGGAGATTTCGATTCCACAAGGAGATGGCTTATTTATCAAAACAATATTTCAGGCAAGGAGTTGCAGAGAAGCTTTGGCGTTGCTGTTTCTGGTCCAAATAGAATATCCGGTGCCACTGCCCTGCTCCCCTCCCCCCAGTGTCAGCCCCCTATATCTGGACACGGGGACAGTGAGCCATCCATGGAGAATTGTCCCCATTCCCCATGTGGAGATGAAACCTCTCTGTTAATGGGCTTCTCAACCACCTTTATGGGTTTTAACTTTCTAAGTGAGAGATGCCTTTTCCTTTTCGCTAAGGCAGCTGGACTTGCAGAGATTCCTCTTTTTAAAAAAATTCCAGCCAGAGACATTAAGACCTTTTCTTAAGCCAAAAAGATCTCTGGCTTGACCACCACTCCTCGCGTTTATTTATGAACCTGGTTTAAACCTATTATGACTTCTCCGTATTGTGCGAACCCTGTGTGGATGAGAAGCAGCAGCTGTGTGTTTGTGAGCAGAACAACAAACGGGGGAGTTGGGTCGCACTTTGAAACCGACCGTTGCTTTGTTCTGGCTCTTCAGCTCCTGTAAAAGAACAACTAAATTCTCCCAGCATACTATGTTGGAACCTTTGGTCTATCTTTGTCAAAAAAACCCCTTGGCTGGAGCCGTCTTATTTCCCACAACTAATTATCTTTTTAATCAACCTGGGCCCAGTGGGTTTCTTTATCTCATGACTTCTCACCGAACTCTGCCCGACGTCACTGAGACTCATTTCTGACAGTCAGCTGATTAATCTAACATTCAGGTGAGGACCACCGCACTGCTCTTTATGGACGTGCATGCGCAAGGTGGATGCGTTTTCCCCCTTTTAATCTTAGAGGTGACTGCGCCACGTTGGGGCCTTTGACCCAAGAGGTGGACACCTCATAGCGACAGTGAGCAAGAAAGCGAATGTAGGATGATCGGCATTTGGGATAATGAGCTGGGGCAACTGGAAGCTTTGACCTCCAGATGAGAGCAGAAACTTGGATATTGTTGACTGATAGGTGTTTGGGCCACTGAGCCGTTAGCAAGGTGATCACCTTCCCGTCCCACCCCCCGCCCCGGAAACCCTGTAACGCTGGAGCGGAAGCTGGCATGTGGAATGCTGTTTGGTTCAGATTCCTGTAACTCTTAAGAAAAAATAAGTTTAGACTTGAGGGGATTCAGTACAAGCAACAGAAATGGTGAACGCGCCAAAAGGGATCAGCTCTAGGGAGAAAACATTATGGAGATAAAATAGGTGTGGCCCAGGTATGGGCATGCATTGCCAGCCTGCAGTTTCTGGATCTCACAGGAGTTTTGAACACTTGCTGGCTTGTCTCATGCAGCTCCCATCCATCCCAGCCGCATAGCTTGGGAAGGTGATAATGTAACTTCCTCAAGGTCACTCAACCTGGCTCTGGGCCAAGGAGCAACAGAAGGCAAAGGCATAGTTTCGGGGCGTAGGTCCAAGGAACAAAGAGTGAAAATCCAAGAGTTTGCCAGGCAGTAAAGAGGACGTACCTGCTCCAACTGCGCGGTTGAAGTGGCGAAGAGTTTCGGCCCCTTCGAGCCCCTTAAAGGTGAGCTCTGGACAAGCTGAAGAGAAAAAGGGGCCACCCCCATGTAGTTCATCTTCCTTTCATGTCTGAGGAAACAGACATCCAGAAAACTGAGATGACGTACTCAAGTCACAGAAACGAAAACTCAGGCCACTGATTGAACAAACGCTGGCCGAGCACTGGAAGGTGCAGACATAGTGCCGGGCCAGGGTTGAGGTGGCGGGTAGGGTTTCTGCTCTACTAACTCAGTCTCGTGGAGGAGGCAGGGCCTGGCCTCGGGGACGGAAAAGATGCTGAGTTCACGCAGAAGGAGGTCAGTGGTTACCTTAGAGCAGTTTCTGTCAGATGATGGAGGCAGAAGCCAGGACCGATGAGAAGGTAAGCACACAGATTGAGTGTGAGCTCCGCTCTCCAGAAGTTTGGCAGGGAGAGAGGAAGGGAATCTCTCCCGCCCACTCTTAAGAACTTATGTCTCAATTTAGTCAACACATTTATTTTTGTCTGGAAGTCATCGTGTACAGGTTGTTCCACAAAATTAGATACTTTCATAACTGGTATTTGTAATAAAAGTCATGTTTATCGAATAATTATAGCTTTAAGTTGAGAAAAAACAAGCACCTTCAACCCTAACACAATTTTGAGAGTGGTTTCCTAAAGACAGACACGTGTGTCTGTACTTCAGCCTGTCCATCTTCCAAGTAAAAGTTTGCTTCGCGCTTACTGTAAACCCCTCAAACGTTTTCATGAACCAGTGGCTTGGTTCACTGGTGTGCTGCGAGAGGAATAGCATTCACATCATATCTTATCCCCAGATAAGCCCTGATTGGTCAGTTCCCGTGGTGTAGCTACTCCCACCATGGCCCCTTTCAAACTTCCAAGGAGACCTTATCATGCAGGGGTGTCCAAACTTTTGGCGTCTCTGGGCCACACTGGAAGAAGAGTTGTCTTGGGCCACACTTTAAATACACAAACACTAATGAAAACTGATGAACAAAAAGCATGTTTTAAGTAAATTTACGATTTTGTGCCAGGCCGCATTCAGAGCCATCCCAGGCCACGTGCAGGTCGAGGGTTGGAACCCCCTGCTTGGGGGCAGAGTCGGCAAGGGACGCACGGCTCGCCCTTAGCTAGCATTTCCACCGTACAGATAAACAGATGCATAAAACCTCAAGAGCACGCATAGTACTAGAGTGTAAAATAATTAGAAAGAGGTGAATTCTGAGTAGTACCTTTGCTATTAATTATATGTTAACATAATTTAATTTTTAATTGGCCACTCAACAACAACCTCTTGCAATTCCTCAAAATGTAACAGTTGGCTCTAGAGAGCCGGCGTGAACCGGCTCCAACACGCCACTCACTGGTGTGGTTTCAGGTTTTTCCTCCAACTGCTGTGTGCCTCATTGTTTCCGGGAACCCACGCCGTCTGGTTCAGCGGTAAAGGGAGTACTGCCTTTCTAGAATCTACAGGTAAATTGGCATTGCTACAGGAACCAAGTCATATTACACATTTTAATCTCTGCTTAAATATTTTTTTATCCTGCTTACCAGTATTGGAAGTGTGTATTTTATTGAAACACTCATGAAAAATAGGCATATCCCCTGACAGATAATCCAGTATTATCCTCAACCACCCCAAAGGGCTGTGGTCTCCGAGTGAGTGTATCCTTCCTGCCCCCGCTCCATCTGCACGAAAGTTCAAGAGGAAAACAGAAAGGAAAGGACAGTTGAGGGTGGTCAGCATACGAACAGGTGATCCCTAGGGTCTCCTACGCCTACCAAAGTTTTAAAAACTGCGCCTTGGTTTGGCCTTTTAAGAATGAATTCTTAGAACCCTTTCTGTTTCCTTCGCTAGTAACTTATTTATACATTTGCTAGATGGTGTGCCAGTGACTGTGCCAGTTTCTAGGGATAACCAGTAAGGAAAACTGCTAATGGGGAGATAGCGTCCTTGGTAACCCCCCAGATACATAATGTCCCACCAAGGCGAGTGCTCTGAATGAAATGGATGGGGCACGGTGACAGCCTGGGAGCGGGGATCCATCTCACCTGGGAGATCCAGAAAGGCTTCCCACAGACAGCAGCTTTTGAAAGCGGGAGCTGAAGGATGGGGAGCTGTCAGCTTCGTAGTGTTGGAGAGGCATGTTCCTAGCAGAAGAAACCGCATACATTAAGCCCTGAGTCAGAAGGCAGCGTGGCGCGCTCCAGGAGGCCGGGTGGCTGGAGCATGGAGAGGCCGAGAGCAGGCTGCCAGGTCCTTCCTAGGTCATGTTTAGACCGCATGGGGCTTATACAGAGCGCAGCGGGAAAATCACTGCGTTTTAAGAGGGGTAACAAGAGTTTCATTTTAATAAGCTCTGTAGCTGGAATATAGAAAAGTTAATATTGGAAGTAGGAATGAAGGAAGGCAAGAGATAAGTTGAATGGGGGAGGTGGCAGAGCTAGAGAAGCGTAGATGTATTTGAGAGACGTAGGGGGCACATTTGGCAGAACTTAATGACGGATTGGATGGAGTAAGGATGAAGGGGGGACTAGCATGGACTCACCAAAGTATAGACTGATGGGAATATGTATAAACAGGCTTGATGGAGATTTGGTTGTTAATGTCACTCGTTGGTTATGAGATGCCTTGAGAGGTCCAAGCAGGAGGTGTCACGTGCGCCGTGGAACTTAGGAGCCTAGATCTCAGAGGAGCGGTCAAGCCTGGAGAGAAAGTTCTGGGGAAATACTGGTTTGCAGGTATCATTGAGGTCTTGGGGTCTGTTGGGTCTCCTAGAAGTGCAGAGTGAGGGGAGAAGGGGGCCTAGGACTAAACCTTAAGGAGCTCTTGTATTTAAAGGCTGGTAAAAGAAGATAAGCCACAAAGCGGAACAACTGGCCAAGATAGGAAGGAAATATGTAAATGAAGAACAATACAAAATTGGCGAAAGTATCAAATGCTAGAGAATAAGAGAAGGAATTTTAAAATGCTCATTGACGCTAGCACCATGAAATCATTTGTGACTTCAGCCAGAGCCCTTTCGGGGAAGGGACCCCAGCTGGGGAGGAGTGGACGGGAGACGATGAGGAGTAAGGGCAAGTGACTGAAGTGTGGGCGTGAAGGGAGGGACAAGGCCGAGGCCGTAACGGAGGAGGGAAATGAGTGGGGGCATGGGGTGTTCTGCTTTTTCCTACGTGAAAGCAACACGAGCATGTCTAAAGCTGGCAGGAAGGGTCCAGGAGAAATGAAGCGGTGAACGCTCCGAGATCCAGTAGAGAGCAGACACTCTGTGCCGGGAGGGTCTGAGAGGGCTGGGAGGGGAAGGCCCGGGGGCCTCAGGCAGAGGAGGGATGCCCTCTCTGGGTTTGAGGAGAGTTCTGCAGAAACAAGTGGATTTGTCCGATAGTGGGAAGTTGAGCATGTTTTTATCTGGGGGATGTGTGCATTTTTCAGTGTTCAGTAGGAAATAAGCGCAATGGTGGAGAATTCCTGGAAAGGGTGGTGGGGTGAGCAGCCATCTGAGCTGTTGTTGGGGAAGAGTTGGTGAGAGCAGCCTGCAGGCAGGCTGCGTGTTTGCAGAGCACAGCATCTGGAGTCCAGGAGCCTGGTGCTGGCCTCCCGCCACGCTCATGATGCTGGCCCAAGTACTTGCCTGTGCGAGCCTTAGTTTTCTCATCTGCAAAATGGGCGCCTCTCATAGAGTTCTCCTGCGACATGAATGAGGCAAGTATATGTCAATTCCTTAACACAGTGATTGCCACTGAACAAGGGTTCCAGCAAGGGACACTGATGTTAATGTTATTGTTACTGCTACTTCTCTCTCATTGGTTCTAACCTAAGCCATATGCAGTCTTTTGAGTCCATTGCCTTGTAGGATTTCTTGGAATGGAATCTAGATCTGTGATAACACTGGGTTGGGTGCCTTTGGGAGCGTGGGAATCTCCTGAAAGCATCCCGGGCACTCTGGACTCTCACCTGCTGTAACGGGTGGAGGAGGGGCGTCCACAGAGGCTTCAGGGAAGAGTCCGCCTGTTCCAAGTCTCTCAGATGCCTGCAATAACTCGTTCTTCATTTATGGTCACCACTGCCATCACTGCGATCATTTCCAAAAGCTAGGAGTGCTTGACACAAGGCGTTCTAGGGAGGGAGGTAAGAGGCAGGGCCGGAGCTCTTCAGCTTGTGTTAACAGGTGTGAGCATGAGGCTTGGGGAGAGGATGCAAGTGACTTTAGGAGCCAGGAGCCCTGTTTCTTGGGCTGTTGCTGCCTCTCAGGGGCCAGGGAAAGATGGGGCATGCATACCTGCTAAATCAAGCCCATCTTTTCTACACTTTTTTTTCTTTTTTAGCTTATTTTTTTCCTTCCTGTTCTGCCCCTGATCTTCCTCCCTCCTGGAGCACGGAAGCTTCCATTTATTTCTCTTCCGTTTTCCTAGACATTTCTCTACCCCGTCTCGAGTCCTGCTCACTAGAGTGACATCTTGAGCCTGATCCTGCCGCATAAAAAAATAAAAAGAAAGGGAAAAAAAAAAAAACCCTCTGCCTACAACGAGCCCTCCAGTGCTGGTCTCTGCTGACATGTGGCAGATGGCAAAGCCTGACTGAGCAGCAGCCCCCCCTTCCCGGACCCGGGGGCTGCCAAGACTGGTAAACGGGGCATTTATATACCTTTCCACCCTGTTGTACCCCTCACCCAGTGCTCCCCAGCATCATTCTCCTCCATTGCAGATGCTGCCCTGCAGTGTTTAGCTGCCTTTTGACCTGTGTGTCTCTCCCCTTTTCCCCGTCCTTGTGAAAGACACCCACGATAGAAATCGAATTCAGAGTTCACCCATGAGTCAAGGTTTACCGGCCAGGCCCTGCGTGTACTTGGCCCTCCCCCATGCACTTGGCCCTCCCCAAGGTGTGGAAGAAACGGGCCATGCAAGACCCAGTCCCAGGGGACTCACTCTCCGGTACTGTCCAAGCTGGTGCTCTTCACACACCAGTTCCCAGGGGCGCCAGCAACGTACCACAGGCCATCCAGGCTGATGAGAAACTGATCTGTCAAGTGGAGGCGACCTGAAGACGGGGGCAGGGGGAGGAGCCAGGTGTGTGGGGCGCGGGGGGGGCCAGGACTGGGGCAGGAGGGGCGCTCGGCGGTGGGCTGCCGCAGCTCACTGCTCTGGTGGTTGAACCCCGTGCTTCTAAATAAAGACCCTCTGGCCACCTGCATTCCCTGAGCCTTGTGTTATGTTTACGGGTACGTGTCCCGGGGGGACTGTCCACAGGAGCCCCTCAGTGTGCCACAGGGGCTTCTAGAGTGCAGAATGTGAGATTCCGGGCCACAGAAGCAGCAGGAATGCAACCAAGTGCCCAGCTCCTTGGCCAGAATCAAGGAGAACAGAAGTAGGTTCCTTTGTATAAGGGTCGTCTTTCGTAGACCTGACAGAACTCCAGCCTTCCCTGTGGGGCTTTCCTGCACATTCTTTCTGCAGCAAGAATGAGTGCCCCTGCCATTCGCTGCCCACCCACTCGCCTGCCCAGGCCCGAGCGAGGCCAGGACCCCCGCCCCGCAGTGCGGGACTGCACTCGCAGCCGCTCGCTCGGGCCCTGCTGCTCTGTGCCAAACACCGTTCCAGCTGCTTTACCTGGTCCAACGCACAGCAGCCCTCGGGCAGGTGAAGAGCACCCGCATTTTACAGGTGGGGAAACTGAGACACAAAGATGTTCGGTCACTTCCCCAAAGCCTACCATTAGGCCACCTGGCTCCGGAATCCGTGTTCTCAGCAGCTGCACTACACAGCCTACCCTGAAAAGAAAACCACCACCCCCTTCCCAGCAGGCTCTGGTATGCCGTGAGCCCTGGGAAGGGGGGCAAATGGGGGAGTGCTAGATGGCAATAGCCCTACACTGACGTGATGCCACGGTTCGCAGAGCCAGTTTGCCCCTCAGTCAGTGGTGAGCAAGTGAGGGGAGCACTGCCATCCAAGAGGCAAGGTGGCTAGGTCAAGATCACACGACAGCTGAGACGCAAGCCCAGCTCCCTTTAAACACATCATAGCTGGGCGTGGTCTCACTCTGAGCCCAAGGTGGGGGAGCCTAGGCTCCTTGGGACTGAGCAGGCCACTGACCCGCAGGTGGGACCGTCCGCACGCCGTGACAGGGAGCCTGGTGTGAGGAGGAGAGCAGCACTGGGACAGGAGCCCGAGGCCCTGGCTCTTCCTGAGGCTCTCCGTGCCCGCACTGCGCCCCAGGAGCCAACCTGGGTCTCCCCAGCCGGAGGGCCTGGGCACGTTGGAATGCGGGCGGCTGGTCGTCCTGTTCTCACTCCCTCTCCCAAGGTGGCAGAGTGAAGGCTGTGCTCACACCCCCGCGCAACATCCAGCGAGGCCTACTGGGGTGACTGCCCGCCCCCACCACGGACTGTGTGGTGCGCAGGACACCTGGACCGGTGAGCTCACGAGACCCACCTCAGAGGTGGGGCCTCCTGCCTCTGGGGACCTCCAGGCCAGCGGGACTGGGGCACATGGCCCCTGCTCTCACTGTCTCCAGTCGGAGGGGGAGACAGCGCCTGTGTCCAGTTTCTCGTCAGTCAAAGGTGGGGACAGGAGGGGGGTGCACCTGCATTGCCTGCTGTCCCCAAGTTGGGAGGTACAAAGTGCTCCAGACTCAACCTGAGTCGGAGGTAGGAGCAGGTTCTTCAGAGGGTCACAGAGGAGGCAAGACGAGTGCGGAGTCGGGCCGGACGCTGGGGGAGAGGACGGGGTGAGCAGGAGGGACCAAAAGGCCTGGAGACCTGGGCGGGGCACGTTCATCGGGGCGAGCTACAGAGCCTCCCAGCTTGGGTCGGGGGAGGCGTGGCTTACTGACTCCTACTCTCCCTCCGCCAGTTTCTTCTTGCGCTGGGGGTTTCTTCCTTCAACTGGCCACTGACATCACACTGGCCCCTGTAGAGCATTTCCTTTTAGACAGCGGCTCCGATGTGGACCGAAACCTCTTCCCCTGGATCTCCTGGCACCAAGGAGACCAGCTGGAACTTATAGAGGCTTTATTAAACAATATTTGTTGAATGAATAAGTACTAAGAGAACAGAAGGGTATTAACGTATGATGTCCACAAAGCTTAAAAATAGCCTGGCTCAGAGAGCTGGGTTTCCGGATCTGTCCCTGCCAAGGCTCTGGGCTGGGCTTGGCTGGCCTGGGCTCCCTCCTTCTGCCTTCAGAGGGAGGCGCCAGTTGAGGCCCAGCACCAAGGAGGGGGTGTCCTTCCTAGTCCCCAAGAAACTACATAGCCCTTCTAAAGCTGGCCTAGTCACCCCATTTCATCCACTCCCTAGGCAGAATGACCCGTGAGGAAAGTCTCTGTTTGCAAGGGCACGGATTTCCTCTGGTGGGTGCAGAGGTGCCCCTGTTTCTTAAGCCAGGTCAGTTCAGGAGGAATCAGAACCACGGCCGCTCCCACCCAGTGTTCTGGGGAGGGCCAGGGGCTCAGGAGAGCTCGGGTCTGAGTTTAATCGGTCTCTGCTGGTCTCAGGGTAAGCACAAACCAACACTGACGGCTTCGGGCTCAACGGCCTGGTACTCTGCTCCCCAAGGCCAGATCTGCCCTACTCCCCCACTTGGCCGTCGGCCCAGCCCGAAGCACGGCCGCGCTGGCTGGTCCATGCAGCGTGCGCCTTTGTCTCTGGGTGGGAGACGTGCCGCACACCCGCGGGTTCCCTGGTGATGGGAGGGCAACCTGAGCTCTGCCTCGTCAACCACTGCCCCTCCCCACCCCGTCCCAGGCCCCCTTCTGCATTGGACTTCCAACGCTGTGTTGTCGCAGGTAATTAAAGGTTTTTAATTAAATTAGGATCCCATCTGGCTGGGATCAGCCAGGCCCTTAACGAGGATTCCGTGTCACCGATAGCAGAATGTGGATGGGGACTGAGACGTGTGGGGGCTGAACTGGGAGACTAAAGGCCTTCCGGACAAGGCTGGAGAACCCTTCGGAGCCCCTCGGGGGGCTCCCTGCAATGCAGCTGCAAGTCGTTCCACCTCCCCAGACGGAAGCCATGTGTTTTGATGCCAGGGACAGGGCAGAGGACCAGAGCTTTCCCACGTTTGTTCTTGGCTGTGAGTCTATGAGACCTGTGAAGTGCTGCATGGTAGGCGAGCACTGTCATTTCCTGGTGAGGAGACCGAGATCCCCTGGGTCCGCTGGGGCTTGATTTAACTGCTGGAAATGGAGGCCCAATGAGATAGAAACTTGATAGAGATAAGATAGAAATTGGATTTTTTCTTTCACATAAAAATCTGAAGATAGGCAGCCTAGGACTGGTATGATATTTCTATCCCACAAATTTTTCAGGGAACAAGATGTTTCTGATCATTTCTAGGCTACGGTTCTTATTCTCATGGCCCAAGATGGCAGCAAGAGCTCCAGCAATCACATGCCTATTCCAGGCAGCAGGATGGAAGATGGAGCAAAGAAGGGCTAAGCTGTCTTAAGATTTCTAAAAGTTGCCTAATGACCCTTTTGCTATGTCACTGCCCATATCCTAGTCACATGATCACACCTTGGCACAAGGGAGGAAGAAAAATGTATTTATTTCAGGCAGCCATGTGCCCAGCTAGGAACTGAGGATTTCATGACTATGAAGAAAGGGGGAATGGATGCTATAAAACCACCATCGGTCTCTGCCACATGCGTTATGGGGTAGAACCAGGACAGGAACCCAGGCCTTCTGCGTCCAGCCTGGGTCCTTCCACCTGGTCACCTCAGGAGCAAGTCTGAAACTGACATCAACCCATCTCCAAAGACAAAGAGGAGGAAGTACGTTTGTTGAGCAGTTTAAGTAATTCTCCCAACAATGCTCAAAGGGAGGTAGATGCTGGCTTTCTGCGTAAGGAGGCTCTGGGAGATTATGTCACTTGTCCAAGCCACTTAGCTAAGAAATCACAGACCCAGGATTGGGACCCAGCTGAATCTTCCCACAGCACTTGTGCGGCCCGTTCACTGGCAGCCTCTGTGGTTCAGGAAGTACCAGCTGTGTCTTGGGACCACTCAGCCAGGTGGCCCTGCGATGATGAACCAGGCATCTTTCTTTTGGGTTGTTTGTTATCAGGTCAGGCTTTGTGCTTGGCCGGTCGACAGGAAACAGGGCCCTCCCCTGTGGGGCCAGGAGCCAGCCCTGAGTGCCAGGTCTCCTCTGGTACTTGTACCTTGGTGATGGCAGCAGTTGCCTCTCTAGGACTTTGGCGTCATTGGCAGGCGCTGGCCCCACTTTATGTTGCTCCTGCCTAGCGGGGCTGGCGGTGCCTCTCCTCGCCTGCAACCCCAGCCCCCAGTTCCCTGACAGTGTCATAAGACTCAGAGTCTTTGGAAGTAACATTTCTCTCTCCCACTCTCAACCATGACATTGGATCACTTTCCAGCACAGAGCAACTGGCTCATCGTACCCCGCACAACCCCCTACACCAGCGGTCCCCAACCCACCGGCTGAGGACCGGTGCTGGTGAGGTCGGTGGCCTGTTAGGAGCAGGTGGGAGGGAAGCTCGCCTGAGCTCCACCTCCTGACCCTCCCCACCTGAGCTTTACCTGCTGTGCCCACCCTCACCACCCCCACCCCATTCATGGAAAAACCAGTCCCTAGTGCCAAAAAGATTGGGGACCGCTGCCCTATACATATCCACTCAATAATCCAGGTCCCTGGTCACCCCATTACCCTTTGGATGCCTCCACCCCCTGTATACATCCTTCTCTGAGCTTCCCTACCCACCCACCGCCTCCTGCGTCTCTGAGCAATGGGCCTCGCCAAGAGTCTGCCACATGCAAGGTCACCAGCGTTCCTGCCAAAGAGGGGGAAGGGGGTGACTCAGTTCCTGCTTGCTCATCCCAGGGAAGGAGACTGAGGGGGGAGGGACCAAGATACCCGCTTGCTTTGCCTCAAGCTTCATCAGGGGGAAGACTTGGCCCTGCTGCCGGTTCACCTAATGGGCATCCTGTCCGATTAGTTTCACAGGCTGCTGGGCAGACTCACCCCTAACAGATGCAAATGCTGAGGCCCAAACAGTGCCTGTGCCAAGTCCGAGTGTGGAGACGGTCTCCAGGGGTCCCCCCATGTCCATATTGCAGGCCTTGCCCTCAGGAAACCTCCAGTCTGATGAGGAAGGCACAGACCCTGGCTCCCAGGCTGATGGGGAGATGCCATGCCATGGCCTCAAAGAGCCCCTGGCCTGGCAGGCATGTCCTAGAGCCTCTGCTAGGATGGAGGCGACAAGAACCCACCCTGGGGTAGGCCCCAGCTAGGCTGAGCATTGGGGGAGCAGGGCCACGGGACCTGAGCCTGGTCACTGAAGGGCGGTGGTGGGTGGGGAAGGGAGTGTCCATCTCAGTGAGTGGGGTCCCTCTCCCGGGGGAATGCCATAGCCATTGCTCACCAAGGGAGCAGAGGTTGTCACCGTTGTGGCCAGACGCAGCTGGGTGGACCCCTCACCCTTGTGAGAACAAACGGCGCAGGAAGTATGGTGATGGCAGGAATAGTAGGGCCCAGAGGGTGATTCCAAAAGAATTACGATTTCGGAGGATATCTGTCAGCAAGATCCTAGCTGCAAAGAGCAGCCGGGTGATGGGGAAGGCAGAAAAGGAGGACGAGGCGGCGGAGTGTGTGTGCGGGTGAAATGAAGTTATTAAAACGAACCCACCCCCTGCGCGGGCAGAGCTGTGTGCCAGGCAGGCCGGCCCTCCAGCTGCCAGTGGCATCTGCTCTCCACAGGAGGACAGGAGCCAGAGGGGGCGGGTCAGAGTGTCCCCGGGTCCTGCTGACAGTTCAGCCAGGCCAGACAGAGGAGGCCCCAGGACCACATCTTGCTATGCCCCCCCCCCGCCCCCGCTCTGGTCCTCTAGTACCCACAGGGGCTCCTTGCTGGTGTCTGAGGGGTGGGCATCTGACAGTGGGACAATGCACCAGATTCTACAACCCTAAGCCCGTGCAGCAGGGCCCAAGGCCCTGGGACTCTTTGAGCTCTGAGTCCTGGTCCCCATGGTGGGAAGGGAGAGGGTGGCGTGGCAATGGGGGAATGTCTCAAGTCTCTGCCCAGGAGAGATGGCCCCAGGAAATATGGTGCAGGGCAAAGAAGCTGGAATAGGAATGTGAGCTCAAGTCATGTGCCCTTTCTGAGTCACTTATGCAAGGTGGCTTCTCAGGCCCCGTCCAGCTCTGCTCTGCAGTGTGAGGGAGACTGGTCCCCCCTGAACGCTGCTGGACAGGGAGGACAGACTGCTGGACAGGGAGGACAGGCTGCTGGACAGGGACCCTCTTCCCCCCATGCTAACGGTGGCTGCATGGCCAAAAGGGGCCCAGGGAACCTGAGTGCTGCCCTCCAGACCCAGTGACCTCCAGAGAGGACACTGTGATCTTTGTAGTGAGCGTCCCCTACTCTGAGCCCCAAAGGACCCAGGCAACTCCCAGATGAGGCCACCAGCAGCCACCCGTTCTGAGGCCCTCCTATGGACTGCCGCAGGGGAGTGGCTGCTTTCAAGTTCCCCGTCTGTCCCCACTCCACCTGTGCCCTCACTATAAGGTCGTCAGACTGAAATCCCAACACCCCTGATTCTCTGAAAGGGCCCTCCCCAGAAGAAGTGGGGGCAAGTCACAGCCGGGGGACAGCATCAGAGGTGTGTCCTCATTCCGGGCAGCCGGAGCCAGAAAGGAGCTTAGAGGTCATCTGAAGATCCTCCAAGTGTGACCCCTGAGTGCGGAGTGGTAGCACCCACCTGGGCATCGGCTCAAAAGGCAAGTGCGTAGGCCCCACCCAAGCCTACTTGGGATGGGACCCATAAATCTGTTTTAACAAACCCTCGTGGTGGTACAGAGGCCCACCCCCTGTTCGAGAACCTCTGGGCTGGGCCAGCTCCTCATTTCACAGGGAAGGAATGGAAAGAGACCCAGAGAGAGCGAACTGGCCCAAGGCCACAGAGAAAAACACTGATGACCTGGGACACCCAATGGGCCCACCCAGATGGCGCTCCAGGGAGTAACTAGAAACGCCCCTCTATGGCCCAAACCGCCCACCAGCTCTCCCTCCCTGAGCTGCTTTGGCAGATGCCACCGCCCAGCAGCTCCCACAGCTGTGCAAGCCCTGCAGCCCCGCTGGCTGGACTGTGGGGCGCCCGGGGCCCTTTCCCCCAACAAGAATCCACTGCCCCGGGAAAGCTTTATTCCCTGCTCCAAGAACAA
Source organism: Micronycteris hirsuta (assembly GCA_004026765.1). Taxonomy (NCBI): domain Eukaryota; kingdom Metazoa; phylum Chordata; class Mammalia; order Chiroptera; family Phyllostomidae; genus Micronycteris; species Micronycteris hirsuta. The sequence continues at coordinate 199,001 of PVJI01000107.1, read as the reverse complement.
GATTCGGCACACAGAAGCTGACGATCAGGTGATTTCACAAGACCTCCCCCACCCACCCACCCACCCACCCATAGACAGACACCACGGAACAGGTCCAGCACACCCTCCAGAGTCTGGCCTCTCCCAGCCCCACAGCCGAGAGGCGGGGGCGACATCTCCATCCAGCCCCAATCTGGCTGATGTTGAAGGATGGCTGGCTGGACAAGGACGCTCCCAGAGGAGCCAGAGGGGCTGGGGTGGAGGAGGGGCACACAGCGTGCAGGGGGGCTTCCACCTACGGCCCCGGTGCTGGAAGAGCCACGGTCACCCTGTCTCAGCTGGAGGACGGGTGTCCCATCAGCAGGGGAAGGGTGGGAGTACAATGGCAGGAGAGGAAATTTTGGAAAGGGGTGGCCTGGCTGGGGGCAGACGGCCGATGATCTATTTGTCACGACATCGAAGACTCCAACGTCACCACTCCAGCCTCAAGCCGAGTTCAGTCCACAGTCCAGGACAAGGGGCTCCAGGCTGCCCACTGAGCGGGCCTGGACAGCTCCTCTTCCCCCAGCCCCGAGCGCTGGCTCCCAGGAGGCCCCATCTCAGCCACCCTTCCTTCCTGCTTGGTGTCCGCGCTGAGGAAATAGCCCTCTCTCCTTGCTGCTGTCCTGTCTCAGGGTGGCAGGGAGGGAGCCGAGGTCTCAGGCTCCTCTCTATGACTTTATCGAGGCCACGCTGGTCTGTGCGCCTCAGGGCTTCCTGGACACAGCATCTGCCTCCCGCTCAGTGGGGACACCCTGTGAAGCGACACAGAGAACCCACTGCCCCTCCAGTGTGCCTGTGCCCCAGTCGCTCCACAACCTCAGGATGGGGCCCGCACGCGAGACCCCTCCCCACCACGCGAGACTTGGCCTCTCCTTCTCTCTCTGCCTGAGGCCCCTCCCCTTCCCTGCCCAGTGTCCAGACAGATGGCCTCCTGTGTGGGCAGGCCTGTCCTTCCAGCCCCGGCCTGGCCTCTGTGGCCTGCCCAGGGTCAGCCGGAAGGGTAGTAAGGAGTGTCACTGTGGGAGTTGTAATCTGGGCACACCTTCTGGACCAGCCTGTAGTCTGCGCTGTAGAAGGCGATGTAGACGCAGACGACTTTGAAGGGCTGGGAGCAGCTCCAGGTGGCTGAGCTCTGGGCGTGGTCTCGGGAGCAGGTCTTGGCCGGGTCGTGGGTGCAGAGGGAGGTCCGGCGACCCCGTTCCACCTTCTCCCACTCCATTCGGCAGTTGAAGATTTTGGAGGCCTTGGCTTCGATGAAGATCTGCTGCTCCTGGTGGAACTCTACAGCTTTACTGGGGGGCACGAGGCTGATGGAGATGTTGCCCTGGCCAGTGGCATTGTGCCGGAAGTGGACGCTGAAGGTCCCGTTCCCGTGGTCCACGATCTTCCCCGTGACAAGCAGGTTCAGGGTGACTGTCTTGATGTTGGAGTAGAAGTCGCCCCAGCCAAAGATTTTCTTCACCTTGGCTGAAGGTGAGGGGCTGTGGTTCGGGCGGTTGGGGGGCTGCCCGACGAAGCCCCAGGCCTCTCCGGGTGGAGCCAGCAGCCCTAAGAGAGTAGAGTTGGCCAGGGGGCGGGACTTAGGTGAGATGTGGCCCCGCTTCCGAGGCATCCGGGGCTGGGGCTGGCTCTTGTGGTCATCCCGCTCAGGGTCCTCTGAGCCAGGGGGCCCATCATCCTGGCCACAGATGACCTGTGGGAGGAATCGGGATGAGTGTGAGAGCCCTGTCCCCAGAGGACCCAGGAGTTCCAGTCCATTGCTTCCTACCACCATCATCATCTTTCTCTTGGTCTCTCCCACTGACTTGGGGCCGAGGGGCCCCTGCACACTGACCATTTATGTGAGGGATTGGATGTACACTGGCCGCTGTCCTGGTCCCATCTCACATTCTAACACCCAGGTCACCCCCTCCACCTCTCCTCCTCACTGCCTTGCCTCTGGCCACTATTCAAAGTCTAAAAGGATGGATGGGAATTCTCTGCAGTGGACCACACCTCCAGGGGTTCGTGGCCCCTACCCCTAGGGAGTGCCCAGTCAGATGGGGGAGGCCCAACCTGATTTTCGAAGAATCGCTGTCTGATGGTAGAAGCATATCCCTGTGCTGACAGAGCCCCCAGACGTAGGAGTGCCAGAGTCCCTGCCTCTGTGGAATCCCAGGCTGATGGGGAGGACACAATCTCTGCCCTCGGAACGAAGGCAGATAGGAGAGCTCCATCCCAAAGCTGGGAGAGCCCCCCGACCCCCAGCCCGCCGTTTGACAGGAGAGGGTTTCCTAGTCTGCTGGATGAGGCACCACACTACCCTAGGACAGGTTCTACCCTCAGGGCGACAGACAACAGAATAAGAAAACGGAGCCCAGTGACACTCTCTCTCAAGTGTAAATGCAAGAGGACGGTGGGGGGGGGGGCTGGAGTGAATTTCACACTGAGGACAGCCAAGGGAGTAGCAAGCCTAACACTCCCACGGGGACCACTGATGATGACATGCCAGGCATTGCTTGCACTCTGAAGTAGGGGTTCTCCTTATCCGCATTTCACAGAGGAGGACCCAGCATTCAAAGGCTGCGTCACTGTAAGGCTCAGTTCAGTCACCTAGGGTCAGCCCTGCCGCGCCACCGCACCCTCCCAGACCAGATGCGCCCCAATCCCCATCCCCACCCGACTCTCCTGTAAAACTGCCAGACTCTGCTGGACCACTCTGGCAACAGGCGCTCCTGGGGAGGCTTCCTGGAAGAGCCGTGGCGAGGGCCAGCGGGACCGCCTGACCGAGCGCAAACACGGGACAGCTCTGGAGGGCATCCAGGAGCGGACAAGGTTTCCTGAGGGCAGCCGCCTGGGGTGTGTCTGCGCAGCCTTTGACGAGAGCACTTACCCTATGCGGCTACGTTACCAGCACCAGGGTCACCTGTTCACAGCCGGGTGGCATCTGGATTTGCTGGTGTCCCTGGGGTCAGGCTGGGGATTGCCTGAGGACTGGAGTCTGGAGGGCTCCAAAGGGGTTTGGGGGCTTCGTGCCCGCCCTGTTCTGACCCTGGCCGTGTGGGCAGATGTGTGCAGTGGTCCTGCCTGCCAGGTCCCAGGGATGGGGTAGGACAGCAGGAGGGGAGGCTCCTGGGGGTTAGACTAAAAGCTACAGACCTGTGTGCACTTGGCCCCGGGGGGTCACAGCTGAATAGGTGGAGGATGGGGAGAAGGGCCGCAGGTGGGATGTGAGAAGGGAAGGGTTCTTCCACACAGTGAATAGCAAAGGGGATTATTGTTTTGAGGAAAGGGGCAGACCCAGATGTGGAGCTGAGGCTTCTCCAAGAGAGGATGGGGGTGGGGCGCTGGGTCGGAGAGGAGTTAAGACCTGGGCTGGAGCTTGGGGTGGGGTTCCCGGGCGTTCTGGGCCCCCCGGCAGCCGCGAGTAAGATCAAGAGGAGCAGGATCTGGGTGCCCAGCTCGGCTGCCGTGAGAGCCCGGGGCGGGAGCCGCCTGCCCAGGTCCTGTGGGGCTCGGGCTGCGCGCAGCCGGGAGAGGAGAGGAAAACAACAGGCGGGGAGGGCGGGAGCGGGAGGGGGCGGGAGCGAGGCGCGCAGGGGCCGACCCCGCCTGGACCGACTCCGCGCGCTTCGGGACCTACAACCCGGGGCCCTCTGGGTCCCCGAGATCAGGAAAAAGCCCAAGCCCCCCGACTTGGCGAGTCACCAGCTCCACAACCCACCCCTTCGCCCCCTCCACGCGTCCCGGGCTCCTGGAAGGGGTCGGGTAATCTTTGGCGACCTAGCTGCCGGCCTTTTCCCTCGTGCTGGACGCACCTCCCGCCACCCGCGGCCAAAGGGGTGGGCCAGGCGAGCACCCGCTCTCCGCCCCTATTAACCCTTTCTGTACCTTCTTGGGTCTCAGACCCGCCCTCTCCCCCAGCCTCCAGGCGTTCCCTCCATCCCCGGGATGCTGGAGGGGAGGGAGAAAGTTTCCGGGCTCGGAAGCTTCCCGCGCTCTCCCCCAGTCCTCCGAGCCCCTGCCCTCCGCGCAGCTCCCGGCGGACAGCTTACCAGATAGAGGCTGCCCTGCACTAGGAACACGAAGCAGCAGCGAGTCAGTTGCATCCTCCTCCTTTGCTCTCTTGCCCCTTTCTCTCTTTTCCTCTCGGGGTCCCAGGCCCCTGGTTCACCCCTGCTCTTTTCAGGAGCGCCGTCCCATGCTCCGGTAGCTGGCGACTCGCGGCCCTCGCTTCTGCCAGTCGCCTCGGACCGACCCCGCCCCCTTCGGTCCAGCTGTGCAGCCGCCGCCCCCTTTCCCTGGTCCTGCTGCGCGCCGCGCGGCCCCCTCTCAAGGTCCCAGATGTGCGCCCCGAGCGGCCCCGGCTGCAAGGTGGCTCTGTCGCTCCAGATCTGCGCTCGGCGGCCCCCTCGGTTCCAGCGGCGCCGCTCTCGCCCAGATGTGCTGGGGACCCGCGCGCGCGCCCGTCCCTAGTGCTAATTTCCCTGACCAGACGGCCCCTCCCGCCCCGTCGTGGCGCGCCCCCTGGCGGACGCCCCTGGCGGCGCCGAACCTGTCCGCCGCTCCCCGCACAGCACCCGCCAGACTGGAGCGCTCCTGGCGCCCAGGCGGCTCCTGCTGCCTCGTCCCTCCTACAGGCGGCGGCGGCGGCGGCAGCGGCAGGTACTGTGAGCCCAGCCGGTACCTCCGGAGTTAACTCCTCCCCTGCCGGCCCAGAGCCCGGGGACCCAGGACAAAGGAGACTGGACGGGGCGGGGGAGGGGATAAGGGATGCTGGTGGCAGGGAGAGGGTGGTAGACTGAGGTTAGGTACCCTACCTTCCTCACCCGTCTGGCAGGGCGTTAGGCATCTGCTGCCCTACCCTCAACCCCAGGAGACCTGGAATTTGGAAAAAACATTTTTTCCAAATCCATTCTAACAACCAAAAACAAAACAAAACAAAAAACCCGAAACGAAAAAAGTCTTCTTTAGTGCAACCTCTCCCCACAGTTGAAAGTCCACTTTCTATCTGTAAAACTTGCTTCCTTGCCTAGGGAAGTTCTTCTGGGTGTCTAGCCTGCACTCCTTTTGTTATAATGTCAGTTTCTTTCCTCTTCTACTTTACTCGGAGGGGTTGGAATAACTGTTCTCATCCCCTAACACACGCGCGCGCGCACACACTTCAGTGCAATCGCTGTGGCAGGAAACTTTGGCCAACACCCTGGGCTGAAAAGGTTACTAGGGGTCAGGCTGGGCACCCCGAGAACTTCCCTGAGAACTCCTTCTGAGGCTTTTGAGAAGAACTGCTGGGGCTAGGGTCAAAGGTTAGGGTTAGTGAGGTGGGCAAGGCCTCCGTGGAGGGGCTGCTCCTCTGTTCTTCCTTCTCACTGACCCTGTGACCCGGGCAGTCACTGGGCTGGGACATGGGGCTCCTATTCCAGCGGGGAACTGGTTATCTCTGGTCTCTGCAAATTACCAGGGCAACGAGGAAAACAAGACCCTTATAGGAGATTCCCAAAGGTGGGACCCACCCCCCACTGATCTCCACATTTCCTTCCTGGAATTTAGGGCCCCTTTAATCCTTCCAAAAAGCAAAGGCCAGGTCCTAGTACCCTTTGAAGGTTGTGAGGGTGAGGAAGATCCCCGGCATTTGGAATAGCTCCAGCCTGGGCTGGGCCCACCGGGCCCAGTGGGTGGGCACTCTGCTCTGTGGCCCTCGGGTCCCAGCTTGGTCTCTGGCTGCAGCCCTCAGCAGGCACCCAGCCTCCTCCCCCACCATCTGCCAGGCGGGTGCGCTGAGAATGCAGATGAATCTTAATACCAGCCTGGGCCAAGTGCAATGAGGGAGACAGCTTCTGCAGAACCCAGACAGCGTCGCGGAGCCCCCTGCGTTCCCCAGGCACCCTGGGCGGTACCAGGTGCCCCCACCCTTCCCTAGTGGTGGTGGTGAGGCATGCTTGTCTAGTCAAAGACCCCGAAAGCCACAGAAGGAAGGAACAGATAAATCCTTGTCTGGCCTTGGGGCCTCCTGTCCGGCTGGGAGGAAGGAGCTGTCGGCCGGAGCGTGGGCAGCTGGTTCCAGCGCACACGCAGCTAGGCAGAGGCAAAGCTGGGCCCGCTCCTTGTACATCTCCAGAAGGGCCTGTCCCCAGGAGAGCGGTGTGGTCCAGCAGAGTAAGTACAGCTTTGCAAGCCAGACAGCTCTGGATTCCACCCCAGGCCCTGCTGTGTGACCTTGGGCAGGTTGCTTTGGTTCTCTGATGCCAGTTTCCTGACCTGTTGTTGCAGGAACTAAATGAGACAAAATGTACAAACAAAGTGCAGGCACAATGGCTGGCGTGTAGTCGTGGGAGTGCGATAAAGGGAAGTTCTCGCCTTTCCACTTCCCACACATTTGCTCTGTCTGTGCCTCCTGCCAGGCTCGCCCTCACTGCCCTCCTGGCCATTCCTGGTTCTCACTTCCTTCAAGTTTCCCCTCCGCATTCATCCATCAACCACTAATCAAGCCTGTCCTCAGGGTCAGGCACCAGGCCAGGGGCTGGGATACAGAGATGAATGGGACACCGTCCCTGCCCTCAAGGATCTCACTGGCTAGTGCTGAACCAGGACATGGAAATCAATTATTATAACTCAGTGTGCTGAATGGAATAATAGATTCCTGTACTGGGCATTACAGATGCACCAAGCACGGTGCAGACAGGGGCAGGGTGGGTCACGGGTGGCTTCCTGGAGGAGGTGATGCCGAAGTTATGAGGAGGAATCAGCCAGGCGAGGGCTATACCTGGCAAGGGGCACTGACTGATCCAAGGGCCGGAGGCTAGAAGCGGAAGCAGTTGGCTGTTACTGGAGCTCAGAGGGGTGAAGAGGAAGCTGGAGCTGAAGGCTGGGCCCAGCTGGTGAAGGGTCTCATGTGTCAGGTCGAGGGACAAGGGCTTTTGTTTATGAGGCTGTATCGGAGGGTTTTAACCAGGAGGATGGGGATTATAGTCAGATGTGCATTTTAGGAAGCTTTTGGAGAATTCACTGGAAAGAGGAGAGCCTGGAGGGAGAGAACTGGTTAGGAGGTAAATGCCACGGCCTGAAGTAAGAGAGGGGGAGGCCCAAACGTCCTGAAGAAGTAAAATAACCAGGGTCTGGTGGTTGCGGAGGCCAGAGAGGAAGGGAGAAAGGGAGTCAGGCGTGACACTCAAGTTTCTGGCCCGGGGGGCCGGCGGGATGCCTGCCGAGAGGGGTGCTGCCGGGGAGGGGGTGGTAGGGTCAGCTTCTGTCATGTCAAGTCTGGGTGCCTTTGGCCACCCCAGGAGGGAAGAAAGTCCAGCCTTGGGTATTAGGGCGGTTGGTGACATAGGCTGTGAAAGAATTCACAAAGAGAAGAAAATGCAGAGTAAAGTTTTTATTCGCTCTCCAAGAAAGAAGAGGCGCATGGCATGGAGAGATACAGGGGCACTGAGGGGCGGCGGCTTCGATTGGATTCTCATTGAATTTTAAAAGGGGGGGGTGTTGTGTGGCCCCCGGACAGGCTGCAGCGTGTCCCCAAGTCATCTCCCCGCTGTGGCCGCAGGGAGCGGTTAGTTCTGTTCTTGCTTTCCAGTAATTTCCAGTCCTGGGGACATAAGCTCAGAAAAGGAAAATGACAGTCACGTTTAACAAGGTCACAGGCCTGCTCAGCAAACGGTGCCGAGACAGCAAATGGCGCTGACTTGACCTTCCCACTGGGCGCTGGGGGTGCGGATGCACAAGACGAGCAAGGGGCTTGGATGGGGGGTTCCGGGCACTCTGGCATTTAGGGGCGGGCAGAAGAACAGCTCGCAAAGGTCCTTGGGTAGGAGCGGGCAGCCAGGGGCAAGGAGGGCAGGCGCGCTGACGGGGTTGTCTCCCTTCAGTGTACCAAGTAGAGTCAGGGTTATTGTACACGCAGATGCCAGGGGGTCCCGCCCCAGGGAAACTTAATCCGTAGATGGGGGCCCAGGAGCATGTATTTTTATAAGCCCCTGCTCTGCCCTCCTGAGGCCGATGGAGGTGATCTCTAGACTTCACTCTGACAAACTCTGGTGTGTGGGGAGCATCGGGAAAGAGGGAATGAGAAGCAGCTTAAGAGTGGAGTGGCCTGGGAAGGTAGAGACGGAACAGAGAGTGCTGAGTTTGGCTGAGATTCTTCTACAGCTGTACCCAACCTTGGTCCCTGCAGGGGCTCCCAGGGTGGGAAACCAGGGCACAGGTGTGCTGGCGGTGATGCCAGGCATTCAGGCTCACCTTTCTGGGTCCTGCCACTCCTGTCCCCCACCACGCCCTGCCCACAGCTCAATGAAGAGGGCAGGACTCTATGCACTAGTCCCACCCCTCAGTCCGCACCCGGCCTCCTCAGCCCCTGTCTGCACCCTGGATGTGGATTAGCTGGATATTTGCTTAGGGCCTCTGATGCCTTCACTTGCTTCTTCAGTCTCACTCCCGGAAGAGTCCTATTTCCCTCCCCCACCCCCTGCCTGTCCAGTGCTGCAGAAAAGAAAACGAGGCAGTAGGTGCCTGGTCAGTGCGTATTGAATGAGTGGAAAATGGGGTTCCTCATGGTCTGAGGGACAAGAGAGTGGACGCCCTTGAGCCAGCTGCAGCAGAGTGTCCGGGAGGGGAGGTGGGAGAAGACCGTTGTCAACAATCATTTGTGTTTACCTGGCAACCTGCGATCTCAAAGCGCTATCAAGGAGTGCCATGTAGCGGGGACTAGCAGAGCCCAGAAGGAAACCCTAATTCAAGTGAAGGGCCAAAGGCAAATCCCAGATAAATCATCTTGTGATGTGCAGATCAGCCCGGGGAAGGAGGGGAAGGAAAGAAACTTCTAGGCAGAGGAAGCAGCTTTGCAAAGGCCTGAGATGAAAGCAAGCCTGGGACGGGGCTCTGATGAAGACGAGAAGAAAGAAAGAATCATTTGTTCTACAAATAGTTATCCAGTGTCTACTTTTATGTCGGGCCCTGGGCTGGGTGTGGGGGTACCGCTGTGAGCGAAGAGGCCTCAGTGCTTGTTAGCGTGGAGAATCTGGGCTTCGGGAGAGACGGAGATCACACAGTTAAGCCCGAGAAAACACATGCTCTGAGAGGGTGGCAAGTGGTAGGAAGGAAGAACAGCAAGTCTGAGTCAGAGAAACTAAGGAGGGACCCCGATTTACCTGGAAGAAGTCAGGGGACAGCCTGAGAGAGGCAGCACCTCAGTGGAGATCTAAAGGAGGAGGAGGCCACTGCCAGCCACGAGCTGGGGGCGGGGCCTTCCGGGCAGAGGGAACAGGGCGTGCTAGGAACCGTGGGGGCTAAGGAAGACTCCAGTGCTTCGGAGGAGCTGAGGGCAATGAGTGTAGTGGAGGGTGGTGGGGTGGGGGGTTTGAGCCAGAGAGCCAGAGAGATGGGTGGGGAATGGATCTGGGCTTTATGGATCTAGTTAAGGTTCGGGGTTTTATCCTGTGATTAGGTGTTTTTCTTCTTTTAATTTCAAGTTCAAAACAGGGGTCAGATTTGCACTTTTGAATGAATGCTAGAAAGACCACTGTGACCACGGGGCAGAGGGTGGGTGTGAGAGGACGGGCGAAACGGGAGGCTGGTGGGTGATGGTGGCCTGAACTAGGGCAGAAGCCATCGAGACGGGAGGAGGCAATGGTCCTGAAGGATGTTCGAGGGCTGGAATGGAGGAGTCAGACTCCAAGCTAAGGTGCCGAGGAGTCAAAGAGGACCTCCAGCTTTCTGGCCTGAGGACACAGGACAAGGAGCAGGTCGGCAGGGGGACACGCAGCACCCTGCCCTGGACAGGCGGAGGGTAGGTGCTTCAGGGAGCTCAGGTGCATAGCACCTGGACAGCTGGGCGCAGAGTGGGGTGCCGACTGCAGGGACAGAAGGAGATGAGGATGAGCCTTGGGAATCATCGGAGGGGAAAGTGTGAAGAGCTTGCAAAGGACCCATCTTGGGAGGGTGCGAGAGGGGGCTGCTCGGGCCAGTCATGTAGGAAGCAGTGAGGGGAGACGGGGCACGAGGGCGGCGGAGGGGAAAGGGAGCCAAAGAAGCAGGTGGCAGAGCCCTGGTCTGAAGGCCCAGAGGGAAGCTGCCCGCTGACACCCCGAACTGCACATACCTCAGGCTTGGGGAGGTCATTGTGTCTCTACCTCTGCCGCTCGCAGCACTCTCCAACCAGGAAGGACCTCCAGCCTGTAAAGCTTCCCACCAGTGTTCTTGTCGAGTGGGAGGGGCGAGGATGTGGAGCCCAGCAGCCCTGGATTAAGAGTCTGGCTCCGAGATCTGCTTTCTGGGTGACCTTGGATGACTCTTTCCTCCACTTCCCTGCATATAAAGTGGGATCATCTGATAGGGTGAGGATGTGCTGAGTGCGACAGCTTCCGGCTCCCTACTGGGCACACAGTACACCCTGGTCTTTTGTTTGAACTGAACTTGTGGAAAGTGCTTTGTAATCAGTGACGCACTGAACAAAAGGAGTCTGTCTGGTCATGCTCCTTCCTGCTACATCTCAGGTGGCTTCGCAGGTGAGAAGCCAGGAGGGAAAACAGGGCCTGAGCAGGGCCGCCAGACGACAGGGAATCTGGCAGGGAGCCAACACCTGGCCGGGAGCCGACACCTGGCACCAGGTCACCTGGCCGCCACCTGTCGGCTGGACCCATGTCGCTGTGGTCCATGCCAAGTCCCACAGGGGGCGATGGAGAGGCGCGTGGGCGTGGCGTGCCGGAGGCGAGTGGGGTTCGTGCGCCACCTGGTGGACACTTGGGGCGCCTCCTGTAGACGTTTTGCCGAAGCAGAAAGGTGAGGTGGAACCTGCCAAAGCGCTCGGTCCCCTAGAACCTACGGGTGCTCAGATCCTCTCCGAGCGCCTGACGCAGAGGAGCTTAATAAAGATTCCTTAAAACAACGAATGGCTCTGGAGCCAGGTCGTAATCCTGGTTTTGTTACTGTCTTCCGCAAATTACTGCACCTCTCTGCGCCTCCCTTTCTTCATGGGTACAACAGTATCCCCATATAAGGTTGTTGAGAACAGCCTCTGGCACATAGTAAGTGCTCAGTAAACGCTGGCTATTGTTATATTCGTATTCACTGACTCATTCAGGTTTTCGAATGCCAGGAGCTTGCAGGGAGGCAGGTCTGTAGTGCAAATAGCCTTGCCTGGGCAGGGGGGAGAGGGTTCCTACAAACTGGGGCACGGAAACGGAGCCTCGGGTCTGTTATTTGTGAAGTGCGTCAATGTAACATCTATAGTGAGAAATTCCGCTTCCTCTTCACGGAAGGGGCGCGAGGTGCGTCTAGAGGCAGGGCACCCCAGCATCCACAAGCTCTCCTGCACCTCTGGCCTTCAGGTTTACCTCGTGAGGTCCGGCCACGTCGGCCCGAATTCAGGGGCTCGCGCCCCTCTGGACCCCCTCTGGACACGGGGGCTACAGCACTGAGTGGCAGCCACCTCCGGGGGTCAAATCGTCCCCACTGGAGCGTCCCCGCCCTCTTGCACAGGGCTGCCTGGGTGCTTCTCTCCTTTTCTGGAGACCAGACGGGCCTGGCTGAGCCTTTCATTTCCAGGCCGGTGGTGACGCCTAGCGGCAGAGGGAAGAACAGCCGCGACCTCCGCGCCCTCAAGAACCCGCACTGAGAACCTCTTCACAGCCTGCACCGCGGGGGGGCACGCTGGTGAGGGAGGGGAGGGAGCGAAGCAGACACCGTCAGGGGAATCCGGGAGGTAGAAGGGATTCCCAGAGCATCCCTGACCCGGGCTTCTGCTGAGGAGATGGAACCTAAAGTCTTCCCTCCCAATCAGATCAGAGAGGGGGATGGGGAGTCAAGGCCCGCTGATGAAGGGGCAGGGTTGGGGTGTAGCCAGATGATGCACCAAGTTCAGGAGAAAGACCTCCTTAGTTTCCTCCCTCCACACCATTTGGGGTCATTACTGTTTCATGTTGGTGCCCCAGCCCCCTAAGATTTCCGTGGCGACAGCATAGGGCAGTGCATGGGGAGAAATGAGCCTGGAAATGACCAAAGCCTGCAAGGGGCCTCAGTCCTGGCTGCTCCCAGGAGGGGTCGTCTGCAGCCACAGAGGCCTAGAGCCCAGCAGAAGATTTGGAGAGGCCGCAGGAAGGACACCACCTGGAAATGCTCTTCTTATCCCTGGTCTACCTGGAGCACCACGGAAGTGTGGTTGCCCACGCCTGCTCCCTGCAAACGCACCCACCTGGGAACGCTGCGAGCTGGTGGGAGCCCCTCCTTAACTCACTCGTTCCCCATGCCAGGCCTAACATCGGCCACTTCTGGACACGGGATTCCACGGACTCTGCTGACTCAGGGTCAACAAAATCACATTCAGCACATCTTGATCCATAGACCTGTGGCTTCCTGTGTTACCCTCTCCAGAAAGAGTCATGCACCCTACCTCGTTAGAGCCTTGGTGCCCGCCTTGCCTCTGGTCGCTTTCCCCGACACCCAGCTGTGTCTCCGCCACCCCATCAGAGGCTCCAGGACTCCATCCTTGCTCACTGGGACCCCAGCAGCCCTGGACAGGCCTCCCCCAGTTTTCCTTACCCACGGCACAGCCAGAGGGAGGCTGATTTCTAGGATGCAAACTAGATGGTGCAAACCTCTCCTGTTTCAAACCCTTGGGGGGTTTCCCCTGGTCCCAAACTGGCCAAGGCATAGCACAGCACCTACCACACCTGAACCAATTTCTCGTTTAATTGCATCACCCAATGAGGTAGGTTCTATTACTCTATCAATCAATCATCTATCTCCATCTCACAGATGGGAAAACTGAGGCTTCTAGAGACAAGGTGACTTCCCCATGGATCCACAGCTGATATTCTGCTGACTTCCAGAGCCCACGCTTTTACCCACTGCACCAGTGTGTCCTGAGGTGAGGTGTCTGTTGTGTTGGCTGGGAGATTCCTCTTAACTGATATTACAGATGAACAATTTTAATTTTCATGGAAATATGTTTCATTTGAACTTTTCAATTCCCTTTTATTTATAGCAGAGGAGACGGGTTTCCCATTTATGGAAGCGGGTAACATCCCTTTACGTGGAATCTATTTTAGGACAAAAGGTAGCTAATTGAAGGAAAGGTGTAGTAAGACGATGATAACACAGGTGCAGTGTGGCTGTGGAAAATGGATGTGAGCACACTCCCGCCACGTGCCAGCGAGCTGCTCCTCAGGAGAACGGCTTTAGCGTGCATACGCGAGTGCTCCGGCCGTCTCATCCCGCCCTCCCCTTCTCCCTGGCTGTGGCCGATGAAACACTTGCAGCTGCCCAAACACACCAGGCCTTGCCTCTGCGCTTAGTACATGCCGCTCCCTCCATCCGACCTCCCCTTCCTTCTTGGCGGTGTGGCAAACGCCTGCTCACCGCAGGTGGCGCCCCTCAGCTCAGACATCATTTTCTCCTTGACGCTTTCCTGAAACGGACCTCTCCTACCTTTGCACCCCCAGAGCCACCTGAACTCACCACATTACTGCACTTTGTTCTCCCCTCTTTGCTCCCCGGGAGTCAACAGGGACAGCCTTCTCTGGCCCATCACCCGACCCCCAGAGGACGTCAATGCACGTGTGTAATGCACGAGTTCCGCGGGGCCGGCTGGGAGGAACGGGCGGCTGGTTACAGCCTCCGAGGAGCAGGCGGGTGTGGACCTCTGAGCTGGACGTCCATGACGGCGTGGAGGACTCGGGGGAGGGGCTCGCGGAAGCAGATCCAAGGATCTACGTGGGAGCTTATTATCTGTCAGCGGGAAACGTCAATTGAGGGGGAAGGTCGATTTGTTTAATTAACCATGTTGCCATTTTGGTGACCCACCTGGAAGAAAATGAAGCCAAATTCTCACCTTCCACCGGACGAAACAGATCCTGGATGGACTGAAGATTGAAAGTGATATAAAAACTAAAAATATTAGAAGAAAATTTAGAATAATAATATGCTCACCTTCAAGGGACAGGAAATCCAGAAGCCATAAAAAAAAAAGAGAGAGAGAAAAAGAAAGGCTTGGTTATGGGAAAAAAAGTATCTTTGACTGATGTAAGTTTCCATAAACAAAATAAAAAGACCAACACTAAACTGGAAGAAATATTTGCAACTCGTATAATAAAGGGTTAATATCCTTACTATGAAAAAAGTTATAAACCAATAAGAAAAAGACAAAAATAAAGAATGCACACGTGTAAAAAACAGTTAACAGAACATCTATTTGAGAAGAGACTCAGCCTCAGTAGGAGGGAAATACAAATAAGAAAAACAATGAAATGTGTATTTTTTGATCAATAGACTATTTTTTTTTAGAACAGTCTTAGACTTACAGGAAAGATAGAGTGGAAAGGACAGAGAGTTCCCACAGACGACTTCCCAGGACAGTTTCCTCAACTACCAACAACTTACAAATGGTACTTTTGTTATCATTGAAGAACCCAATATGGATGTATTATTTCCTAAAGTGCATAGTTTCTTTGCATGTTCTTAGTTTTTTTCTCATGTCCTTTTTCTGTCCCGGGATCCTATCCAGGGCACCCCCTTACATTTAGTCTCTGCAGGCTCCTCTTGGCTGTGACCTTTTCTCAGCCTTGTCTAGCTTTGATGACTTTCACAATTTGAGGAGTGCTGGCTGGTTATTTTGTAGAGTTCCCCTCTACTGGAATTTGTCTGATGTTTTTCTCATAGACAGGGGATGTGGGTTTGGGGGAAGGTGACCACAGGGATAAAAATCCACTTTTAGTGCATCACGTCAAGGCTATATACCATCATCATGATCTATGATACTGAAGTTGACCTTGATCACCTGGCTGAAGTAATAATGTTTGTCAGATGTCTTCACTGTAAAATTATCCCCTATGCTCCCAGCCCGCCTCTTCCTACACTGTACTCTTTAGAAGGAAGGCATTATGTGCAGCCCACAATGAAGCAGTGGGGGGTTATGTGCCCCCTGTTTTAGGATGAAGTATCCACATTGCTTATTTGGAATTCCTTTGCATGGGAGATTTGTCTCCCCTGCCCCGCCCCACCCTTATTAATGTATGCAATTGCATATTTAAGTCAGTATGGGCTCATGAATATTTATGTTATACTTTGGGTTATAATCCAATAGTACTTTATTCATTTTGTTCCTCAAATTGTTGTGATGTATTTTTTTACCCTTCGGATTGGAAAAAACGGAAGATTAACAACCAGGGCCGAGGCAGCTGTGGGTGCTGGCTGCCTAGGCAGGGAGCTGCTGCCCCTTTGCAGCAAGACCTGCGTGTTCCTCCTTGAAGCACTGAAGGAAAAAGAGCAGAGGCAGAGCCACGTGTGTTGTCTGAGCCCGTTTCTAAATAAGAAGAAGGACTGACTATCTATCAATCATCTATCTCCATTTTTAACCCCCCCCCCGGCAGCTGCCCGGCCCCACCTTCAATCCACTCTCCACCCAGTGGACACGCCAGGGGTTCTTCTGCTCTCAGTGCCTTTCTGGTGCCCTCAGACTAGCAAACCCCTCACAGTGGCCCACAGCGCCCTCTACAGGGGCTCAACTCAAATGTCCCACCTCCAAGAGCCCTTCTCTGGTAATTCCAGTGAAAGCAGCCTGGCTCCTGCCCCAGGCCCCACCACTCCTCTCCACCCAAGCCCAGAGAATTCATTACTATTTGAAATATTTTAGTTCACTGTCTCTTGCTCCTCTCCCCCACTAGAATGAAAGCCCCAGTAGGACAGTGGGCACCATGTTGTCTTAATTTGCTCCCATAGCCCAGGCTTAGCACCGGGCCCAATGCCTAGTAGGTCTCAAAACTTCTTCCTTATTGAGTGAGCCACCACCCTAGAGAAACACGAGAGAAGACAGCCCTCCTTCCGCCACATTCGGGACTCAGGGCTGTGGGGCCGGAAGGGGAGAGGGGAGATGGTCAGCTTTTTCTTTAGATCCCTCCAGTTTGTTGAAGCTGTTACAAAGAACATGCAGTGCTATGGTTTGTAATTAAAAAGAAAATCCAATAAAGTTAATTAAGAAAAGAAAAGAAAAATTAAAGTTTTCATTTCCCTGGGGGGAAAACATTAAAAAGCAGAAGGCTTTCTGTGGGAAATTGTTTGGTGGGTTGGGGGGCACAGGTAGTTGGGAGATTGGGGGGCACTGAAGAGGACTGGGGTTATGGTAGCAGAGGAGGGGGTTGGTGCCAGACTGGGAGGTTCTAGAATTGTTATGGGAGGGGGTTTGTGTAGAAGGGGTGGGAGACAGAGGCTGGGCTGGGAGACTTGTTTGGAATGAGCTGGAAGTGGGTTGATTTGGGGTGGTTGGTGGGGAGCGTGGCTGGTGGGGTGACTAGGGAATCCCTGGCCATCCCATAGCACCACTGCTGGGACTTGGCCCCTTAGTCCCATCCCTGGCCTCAGCCTCTTTTGGGGCTAGTCATCTCCTCTCTCTTCAGTTCACCCAGCAATAAAGTAGGGATTGAAGCAGGCGACTCCAAGGTCCTCCCAGGTTGGATGACCGCCTCAGTCCGGGCTGACTCCTGGGACTCAAGGGAACTTGCTTTGGGTCAGCCTGGCAGGCACCCTATCCCTCTAACCACCGTGAAGCTCTGAACAGGCCGCCCCCGTCTCCGGACAACAGAGGGCGCTGCGGCGCCGCCGCATGTAGCCGGGCTCTGCGCCTTCGCTGCCGCTGCGGTCCTGGGTGTGCCCCAGCGTCCACCGGTTACTTCCCTGTCCACCGGGTCATTCTCTGTACAGCCCTGGTCACTCCAGAGTGTCTGCGGGGCTCGAGAGTCCGCTTCTTTGGGTTTGGAATGAAGAGGGCTGGCTGGATTCAGAGCCTAAAGGAGTTTAAGAAGTCATTCTTTCCACGCTCCCCTGCCTCTAATCTCTGCCTCTCCTCTCACTGCATCTCTCCCTGGCCTGGGTCCAGCCCACGACGTCTGTGAGCAGGATCAGCTTTGAGCTGCATGCCTTTCTCTCCCGTGTCTTGCTTCATCTCATCCCAAGAAGGCCCTTCCTCCCTGTTGCAAGCCTCTCTGATTCTCCATCTCAGGCCTGGAAGGCTCTTGGCCTTGTCTTTTCCCAGGGTCAGAGGAAGCTCTGCAGCCTCTTAGATGTCTACTTGTCCCTGCTGGGATTCTGGCCATTGGGGCCACCCTCCCTGAAGCTGACTGGGTGTACAGATGGTACCAGGCCAGGAGAGCCTTGAGGACTACAGCTGCCTGCTTGGCCTAACCCCCAGCAGGGCAAGGGAAAGGGGGTCCCTCTGATTCCAGGAGCTGGGCAGGCCCCATTGCAAAAGAATCACTTTCTGGCCTAGCTTTTGCCCAGCTGCCACAGGGGAAACCTATGTATCCCTAGTTCCCTGGTCCTCCACTGCCCCCAGGGCCCTCCCCAGCTGGACAGAGGGTCCCCATTAGGCTGTTGGCACAGGGTTTGTGGTAGAAGGCTGGTGTGAGTGAGGCCTGGCCAGTGGGGCTGCGGAGAAACACGGTGTGGGGCAAGCTTCCCAGGACAGGGTCCTGAACTCATTGCGCGAGTGTGGAGTGGGAGGGTCTCTCTAGCCAGGTGCTCTGGGCTGGGATGCTGAATGGATATGAGGGGAGGGTCTGACTGATCCCCTCACCCTGGGACAAAGACCCCATGCCCCAGGCTCTCACTCCGATTCCCCCTCCCCACATGGGATCCTGTTCTCAGGACAGTGCCAATGAACCTCAGTTAGCTGTGGGGATGAGGCCAAGGGGCAGCTCCTTTTCAGAGTAACCCCACACTGTTGTCAGTTATGGGAGCAGATGGAGCACAGGCCTCTCAGCTATAGGGACACAGTGAGGGGTGTGGCCAGGGGTAAAGCAGCAGTATCAGGAAGTTCTGGGCCTGATATTTGATCAGCTTCCCTAGCACTGTCACATCCTGCTGCGTGGTTAAGAGTCTGCCAAGTCCAAGTTCAAATCTGGGTTCTAATGCTTGCTCACAGTGTGTCTTTGGCAAGGAAGCCCCTGAATGTCCTGAGCCTCACTTTCCCCATCTGTAAAGTTGGATAACAGTATCCCCAATAACGCAAGGTGGTTGTAAGAATTAAATGAGAGGGTATGCAATAACTATAACAGCAAACACTGAGTAAGTAGTGCCAGGAGCTCTTCTAAGCGCATGACATGAATTAATTCATTTAATCCTCACTGTAAGCACATGAGGTCTGTTCTGTTGTTATCCCCATTCTGTAGACTGAGATGTTGCCTTTGCCCTCCTGGAACTTCCAGTCCAGCGGGGAGACAGAGAAGAGAGCAACACTCCTTTGAGCCAAGTCAATAAGTACTCTTCAGTTAAATGAAAATTCAGGCCATAAATGTTCGAGCTCTAATTGGGTCCTCATAACCCCCCACGGTGAGCCCATGTTACAGAGAAGGAAACTGAGGCCCAGAGAGGCTGCAGCCCTCGCCCAAAGGTGCACAGCAGAAAGGATGGAATCATCATTGTCTGATTCTGGTGCCCATGCCCTTCTCCCCAAAATAAACACAAACATAAATTAAGTAAAAAGTGCTTTCCATGTAAGTATAGTTTTCAGAAAAGTCCCCTGGCCCTCTTTGCAAATGGAGGACTGCAGCTCCCAGCCCTGCACTCATCCCCTGTATAGATAATCAGTGCCGTCCCTGCCTTTCCGCCCCGCTGCTCTGCCCCTGCAGGTGTGGAATGAGGAGTGATCACTTCTGCCTGGTGAGACTAGAGGAAGTTTCACCCAGGAGGTGACATGTGAAGTGGGACTTGAAGAATGTGCAGGACTGTGCCCAGCAAACAGGGAGGGAAGCCCATCTCGGAGGAGGGAATGCATGCAAGGGCGAAAAGGCGTGAGTGTTTATGGCGGAGGAAGGCGGGGAGGGGTTTTCCGTGGGGAGCAGGGCAAATAAAGTCAGAAGGCAGGACCACTTAAGGGAGCAGTGTTTGGGGGTCCATGGGAGCAGGAGCCTGGGAGGGAGGCATCTGAGACGAGAGAAAGTTCAGGGCAAAGCCGTGTTTCTCTGGGGACAGAGCTCTGACTAGAGGACCGCTGCTCTGATTGTGGTGTTCCGGGGTCACAGGTGGCACAGCCACTAAAAACAGCCACTGGATCAGCACTGCTTCCCCCAGAAGAGTCACTCGGGGGGACCCTGCCGGTCCTGTCCATCTGAGGGTCTGGGTGTGCTCCGCTGTTCAGAGCCCTTCAGTGGCAGCCAGCCCTGGCTCACGGGCCACGTGCGAGCCCCGGGCCCCTAGGTGGAGCTGAGTTGTGTGTGCTTGTGCGCTAATCTGTGTGCGCAGAATGTGCTGGAGCTATGGGGGCATGTGTGTACACAAGTGTAGACAAACGTGTGTGAATTTTAGTGCATGTGAAGACACAGAACCATGGGCAGTTGCCTGTGTTAGTACATCTGGTGCAGCTCCCACGGGGCATAAGGTGAGAGTACATGGAGCTTTCTACACGTGGGCGGAGGCTGGCATACTCTGTGCATGTGCATACGTAAGTTCAGGCATTTGTGGAGACAGAACTCACGCACCTGTGTGTGTGTGTGTGTGTACATGTATGTGTACATGCATGTGATAACTCCTAGGAGGAATCTGGCTCCGGGCGGGGTGGGGCGGGGATGGACAGAAACAAGCCCTGGGAAAAGGCTCTGCATCCTGTAAGATTAGAATTCCGGGGTTGCTTAGAAATGGCCAACCAGGAGGCACACGCAAATCAGATGTAAGTGATATGCAAATAAGTGCACTTCTCCTTCCTAACCTGGGCTGGGGCCCCAGAAGTCCTCCTGGAGCCCTGGGGACAGCAGAAGTGGAAAGTGAGACTCTGGGGTGCTGGGGGCAGAGTTCCTTGTCACCTTAATCCTTCCCAGTTTGTAGATGAAGGCTCCAAACCCCATGAGAGATGCCATGGCGCTACCGGCCTAATTCCCTCGCGTGGGTGCAATGAGGAGGGAGAAGGGTGAGAGAGTTGGGGGGACTGGGTGGGAGCTCCCAGGCCCACCATGGAGAATGGATGTCACAGTGACAGCTGGCCTGATCTGCAGTCGCTGGTCAGGCGCAGTTGCTGGGCGCCAAGGCGAGGGATTAAGGGCAGACAGAAGGCTTGGAGGTGGGTGTGCAGGGGCCCTGGGGCTTCCCCTGGGGCTCAGAGCCCAGACCAATGGGATGGAGCTGGGAAAGCTTCACGCAGCCCTAGCTCCTCCTGGGTGCAGGGCATCTGAGGCCAGGGAGGGCTTGCAGGCCACCCAGCATGACTTCGAGGGGCTGAGACACAGACAGAGACCAGGCCTAAGCTTCCCACTCCCCAGGAGTCAGCATCCTGACTCAGGCACATGTGCTCACATGTTGTGCACACACCTGCATGTCCCATGCTTGCAGACTCTGCATTGCCTCCGCATGGAGTGTGCTCACTGCACTGAGGACTGTGAACTGGGCACACCCATCCCCCAGGCCTGAGCACAGGTGTCGGAACACCTGCCTGCAGATATGCACACAGCCTCCAGCCGGCTTTGACTTAGCCGAATCTCTTACACCCGAGCACATGTCTGCGACAAGCCAGTGGCAGGGAGTGCGTGGCTTCCTCGCCCCCATGGGCTCCCCAACATAATGCTGGGCATTTTGCCATGTCTGCTTCCCTGATCCAGTTTCAGATTCACACGCAGCCGGGGGTCCAGCTGCCTCCAGAGTGGGGGATTTGGGGTTTGCCTGACTCCTGGGTCATTACTCCATGCTACAGGTCTGTTACATGAGACAGGGCCTGTGCCTCTCCTGTGCGCTTGGGGCCCCTGCAAGCAAGAGCTCTGTGCCCCTCATCAGACTGGAGCCCCTGGGGTCAGGAGCCCTGAAGGCAGGCGTTGTGTCTGCCCCATCAGGCAGACTGCCACCAACCACAAAGCCAACACTTGGGTCTGCACCATCCTAGGGGTATGGGGTGAGTGGACAAACAGCCTTGCTCCATGACTAAGCCAAAGGTCAAAGGTCACACCTTCTGAGTGCCTGGAAGGGAAATCCAACCTGCCCAGGACAAAGTCCCCATCTCGGCTACAAGAGCAGGAGGTATCTGCCAGTAGCCCCTTGTCCACAGGTCCCTCCTGCTGTCCAGCCAGATGGAGCCCTGGAAAGCAGTGACACAGGGCCTTTCCGGCAGCTCACGTTCCTCCTTTCTAGGAAGTCCTTTTTTTTTTTAAATATATTTTATTGATTATACTATTACAGTTTTCCCATTTTCCCCCTTTATTCCCCTCCACCCTGTACACCCCCTTCTACCCGCATTCCCCCCTTTAGTTCATGTCCATGGGCCATACATATAAGTTCTTTGGCTTCTACATTTCCTATGCTGTTCTTAACCTCCCCCTGTCTATTTTCTACCTACCATTTATGCTACTTATTCTCTATACCTTTTCCCCCTCTCTCCCGCTCCCACTCCCCTGCTGATAACCCTCCATGTGATCTCCATTTCTCTGATTCTGTTCTTGTTCTAGTTGTTTGCTTAGTTTGGTGGTTTTTTTTTTTTAGGTTCAGTTGTTAATAGCTGTGAGCTTGTTATCATTTTACTGTTCATATTTTTGATCTTCTTTTTCTTAGATAAGTCCCTTTAACATTTCATATAATAAGGGCTTGGTGATGATGAACTCCTTTAACTTGACCTTATCTGGGAAGCTCTTTATCTCCCCTGCCATTCTAAATGATAGCTTTGCTGGATAGGGTAATCTTGGATGGAGGTCCTTGCCTTTCATGACCTGGAATACTTCTTTCCAGCCCCTTCTTGCCTGCAAGATTTCTTTTAAGAAATCAGCTGATAGTCTTATGGGAACTCCTCTGTAGGTAACTGTCTCCTATTTTCTTGCTGCTTTTAATATTCTCTCCTTATCTTTAATCTTGGGTAATATAATTGTGATGTGCCTTGGTGTGTGCTTCCTTGGGTCCAACTTCTTTGGGGCTCTCTGAGCTTCCTGGACTTCCTGGAAGTCTATTTCCTTTGCCAGATTGGGGGAGTTCTCCTTCATTATTTTTTCAAATAAGTTTTCAATTTCTGGCTCCTCCTCTTCTCCTTCTGGCATCCCTATGGTTCAGATGTTGGAATATTTAAAGTTGTCCTGGAAGTTCCTAAGCCTCTCCTCATTTTTTAAAATTCTTATTTCTTCATTCTGTTCTGGGTGAATGTTTCTTTCTTTCTTCTGCTCCAAACTGTTGATTTGAGTCCCAGTTTCCTTCCTGTCACTGTTGGTTCCCTGTACATTTTCCTTTATTTCACTTTTCATAGCCTTCACTTTTTCCTCTATTTTGTGACCATATTCAACCAATTCTGTGAGCATCCTGATTACCAGTGTTTTGAAATATGCATCTGATAGGCTGGCTATCTCTTCATTGTTTAGTTGTATTTTTTCTGGAGCCTTGATCTGTTCTTTCATTTGGGCCATTTTTTCCTCGGGGCACCTGTTACGTATAAGGGGTGGAGCCTGAGGTGTTCACCAGGGTGGGGTAACCCACATCATTGCATTGTGCCGCTGCTGCCTCAACCCCTATAGGTGTTTTCGGTCAGAGGTTTGAGGCTTTATTTCCCCATGACGGAGCCCTGAGCTGCGCGGTCTGTCTCGATTCCCAGTTGTTCCTTCTGGTTTATCTGCACATGAATGTGGGACCGCCTGGCCCACCAGGCACTGCCTGCCACAAGTCCTCTCCGCCCTGGCTGCCCATCTCTGACACTTCTACCAGTCTGGGTGAGTGTTTCTTCTTTAACTTCTTGGTTGTCGGACTTCCATACAGTTCGATTTCCTGTCAGTTCTGGTTGTTTTTTGTTTTTAAATTAGTTGTTATCCTTCTTTTGGTTGTGTGGGGAGGCACGGTGTGTCTACTTATGCCTCCATCTTGGCCAGAAGTCTCCAGGAAGTCCTTAGTGTCAGCCTCGAATTCTCATGCTGTGGCATTTCCTCTCATTTGGCCTCATTGAACTCTCACACAAGGTGACTCCTGACCTTTCGGTTTTCGGAGATGTATTGTCCCTGTTGGAATAAAAAAAATGTGAGGGCCGGAAGGGACTGCAGCGACCATTCCAGGCCCATGGGAAAACCGGCCAATAGAACTGATGGGGTTGACCCAAGACCCATAGGAATTAAGGGCAGTGGATAAGGGTCCTTTCTCCCTGCTCTTTGTCTAGACCTTCCTTGTTCTAGAATCCTCTCCTGAGTCTTCTTCCAGCCCTGCTCCTGCCCTCAGGTCTCTCCTGAGGGTGGTGTGGACCTTGGCCTCCACCCAGAGCCCGTCTGGCCCCACGCAGCAATTGTCCTCAACCTCAGCAGCTGCGTGAGTTCCCGGCTGGGGGAGAGCAGGCCACTAAGGCTGGAGCTGCGGGGAGGGCAGTGGGCAGCAGGGGCTGAGGGCAAGTAGAGACCTTCTGTGGGAGCTGGTCCTCCCCTGGCTTGGCCACACCCCTGAGAGGTGCTTCTGAGAAAGTGCAGGTCGAACCTGCTGCCCGGGAGCGGTGGGCTCAGTTCAGGAAATGGCAGGTGGCTGGTCAGTGTTTCAGGATGACATGACCAGCTTCGCTCTGTTCCCGGCCCCTCGGGAGATGTGGGAGCAGGCAGGCATCTGGTGGCTGGACAGGAAACAGACCCTGTCTTAGGGAGCCTCCAGCCTCATGGAGAAAGTATTGCCCTGACCTCAGGCCTCTCCAGGGTGAAGGGGAAATGAGGACCCTGCCCTCAGAGAGCTCAGTTCTACAGCAGACAGCCCATTCCACTTCCCCTTAATAACTCACGAGCCATCCCTCCCCATGTGGTCTGTTTAACTCCCGCTTTCCCTGATGGCTGGCATCTGCCTGAGACCCCTCGTTTGGCTTGTTCACGGTTGTCTCGACGCCTGACCCCCAGCAGAGGCTGTTGAGATGGGGGGTACTGGAGGTGCGGGACGGGTCAGAGGCCAGCTCCCGGGCAGAACCCGGGAGGTCCAGTCAGGCGCCAGGAGCCGCTGGTTTTTCTCCTAAACACAGACTTGGCTCCTGCCTGGGCTCCTGCCTCCCCTGGGCCAGCCCTTCCGATCTGTTTTCCTCACCACTGCCAGAGTGATCTTCCTCCAACCCACATCTGAACAGTCACTTCCGGACCTCAAACCTCCCATGTCTCCCCCGTGCCCCAGAAGAATGTCCCAGCTCTCTATCCCACCTCCTTTCACACGCGGACTCACAGGTCTCCCCTGCCTCCTCCCAGCCTCACACATTCTCTTCAACAGTCCCAAGGCGGTCTGCTCCCTTTGCCTGCCCCGGGGAAGGGTGTCCCTGTGACCCTCTGTCTTCCCGAGCTCTTCCCGTGCAAGGCCTTGGGTGCAGGGCCTGGCTGCCACTCGCCTGTGCACGGCAGGACACAGTGGAGAGATGGGCAAATAGCCGACCTCTAAATGGCCCAGCCTTCCCACGCTGCCTCTACCCATCTGTCCAGACTCCTGCTCACCCCTCTGAGTTCTTTCCTGTCACCTGTCACAGCCTGGGATGATCGCGCGTGCTGATTGTTTACATGTTCAGTGTCTGCCTGGGCTGCTAAAGTGGGAGTTCAGGATGGCTCAGGCATGGTCTCTGCCTGGAGCTGCTTGGCACTGGGCCATCAGAACGATAGCAGGGCAGTTCTGAGTGCCGGTACCAGTCTTGGGCCTTTGCACGCATTACCTTCTTTTGTCCTCCAAGCCCGGCTAAGGCAGCTCCTACACTTCCTGCCACCTCAGAAAGAGGTTCTCTGAGGCCCCAGTAACTTGTCCATGGATGCGAGGTTAGTGGGTGGGGGACTGAGATGGGAGCTCAGGCTTCACCTGCTGCGCTGAGCTGCCTCCAGAGCAAAGCAACAGCCTTGGGACATGATGGGGCTGGAGGCTTCTCCAGCCCCCGTTGCGGCCATTTCTCCTGCTGTTCCTACACCCATTTCTCGTTTCTCTGCCTGGAAGCTGAGGCAGCATTGGAGATTAGAGAGGAGCAGTCAGCGGCTGCCGTAGCACATGGACAGCAGTGACCAAGTCAGAGAGTGGGAGCAAGGTCAGACAACAGAAAGGACTTCCAGACCCTGGCTCCTTGGGGACATGAACTGTGTTTTCTTTCTGTAACAATGAATGAATGAGTGACACTGTTCCCTGGGGAACAAGAAAGACTTTCCTTGTCCAGCCAGAAGAGTGCCTGCTGGGATGGCTGAGGGGTGGGGGCATCTGACTGGAGGGCAAGGGAGTGGCAGTGATGAGGACACGGGGACCCCTTGGAGCCGAGCTGGGACGGAAGGGGTTAAGCACACCCCCTCGCCACCCCCGCCTGCCTGCTCAGGCCCCTGACCAGTGTATGCTTTGGCTGGAGAGTCCGCTGTTTGTCGGAGGCGCGTCCCCTGCTTGCCCTCCTTCCCAGAGCTGTTGGCAGGCCCCTTGTCCCACAAACCGGACGGCCAGCTGTGCAGCTGTCTGGGGCTGTGTCTGGGGCAGGGGGGCGTGAGAACATCTGGGGATGGGTGTGCAGACAAGGCCAGTGGGGCAGGGTCCCCTGGGCCTGCTGTGGTAGTACAGAGGGACAAAGGTCCAAGGGAGCGACCCCAGGGTCACTCAGGGACCCGTTTCTGTGGCCCTGACTGAGGGTCTCTGTGAGCAGGAAAGTCAAGGGTTCTTCCCTTCAGCAGTGTGCGAAGGCGGAGGGAGTGTGCTAGCTCAGAGCTGGGTGCCCCGAGTGCGTGCCTGTGGCCCCTGCCTTGAGAGAGGGTGAGAATTAGGGACAGAGAGGTTGCCTTCAGACTGGAGATGCACGTGCGTAGCAGGCGCAGCGCCCACCTGTTCTTTCTCTTCTTGCAATGGGGCTATGATAACCCAGCCCCCTCCCACAGCCCACCCCCACCCCACCCCAGGCCTCTGTGGACTCGCCAGACTAGGGCAGGGCCCCTGTTCTTTGCTCTGACAATACCCTATTTTTCTTTCAACTCATATTCCAGATGTAATTGATGATTTGGTTAATGTCTGCACCCCTGAGTCTTCTCCAAAATCCCCAAAGTCCCCTCTCTGCTGATGTAATATTGTGTTCCCAGCACCAAACTCAGTGTCTGGCTCACAGTGGGAGCTCAATATAGCGAGGGAGACGGGGCTCTCAAGAGGTGTCCATGACGGGATATCATCACATCCTTCCCCTGCTCACAGAAGTTCACATTCGGCTTCCTGAGCCCTCCCTCATCGGCTTTCTAATTGAAAGGCCTGTAGTCAACAGCCACATTGTTCCCCAAATTCACTTCCTGTAAACTGTCCTTCGGCCCTAATAGCCCTTTCCCTGGCCCACCCCTCACTTTGGTTGTCTTTAAAATCCCAGCAGGGTCAGCACAGGATATCCTGTCCCTGACAAGCTCCCTTGGACTCCCCTAAAGGCCTGAAGTGGCTTCTATGTATGGGGTTGTCCTCCCTCTTGAGGATGGGTGACCCAGTGGCCACAGTCACAGCCTCACCAAACTACACATTCCCAGCATGCCTTGTGTGCATTCAACAGCCCTTTGGTGAATGGAAGTCAGAAAAGAAAGGGCCCACACCTGCCCCCGCCCCGTCCCCACTGACCCCAGGCTATCAGCAGGCTCACTGTCTCACAGTCCAGAGAGGGCAGAAGTCTGTGGGAGGAGGAGCAACGACCAAGACCCTCAGTGGCTGGTGTGTTAGAGACACACTAAGGTGGTCCCCAATGAGTCACAACCTCATGGAACCCCCTCCCCTTGAACATGGGCAGAACCTGTGACTTGCCTCTGACCAATGGAATATGACAGAGGTGAAGGGGTTTTGCAGATGTAATTAAGATTCCAAATCAGTTTATGTTCAGATATCAAAAGGGAGCTGGGCCCACCAGTGTGGCTCAGTTGCTTGGGCGTCGTCCTGCAAAGAGAAAGGTCGCTGGTTTGATTCCCGGTCAGGGCATGTGCCTGGGTTGTGGATTCGGTCCTGAGGTTGGGGCGTGTATGGGAGGTAACGGATTGATGTTTCTTTCTCACATTGATGTTTCTCTCCTTCTCTTTCTCCCTCCCTTCCCCTCTCTCTAAAAATAAATAAATAAATAAATAAAATCTTTTAAAAAGGGAGACAATTCTGTTGGGCCTGGCTTCATCAGGTACACTCTCTTCAAAGGGGTACTGGGACTCTCCCTGGGATCATGAGATCCCCTTGCTGGGCTGAGAAGTAACCTGCCCTGCGGTGAGGGGTTAGGAGAGGGCCCTGTGGCTGGGAACTGCGGGCAGCCTCTGGCAGCTGACAGCAGCCCCCAGCTGGCAGCCAGCAAGGAAACCAGAACCTCAGTCCTGCAGCTGCAGGAACTGAATACTGCCAACCACTGTGTGACTTTGGAAGAGGACCTTGAACTCAGGAGGGAATGCAACCTCGCTGACACCTTGACCACACCCTGTGAGACCCTGAGCAGAAGGCCCAGTTAAGCTGGACCCAGAGTCTGACCCATGGAAACTGTGAGAGCTAAAAAAAAAAAGTGTGTGTGTGTTTTAAGCTACTCAATTTGTGGTAGTGTGTTACTGGGCAACCAATCCGGGTGGGCTTGAGGCAATGAGCCCCAGGGAGCGATGCTAAGGGAGGGCCACGGGTATGAGAGAACCCTGGAGAACAGGAGGCTACATTCAGGCCTTCACATGCCCGCCACTGCTGGGGCTACCTCACCCAGCCCCCACCCACCTCCACCTCTGGACCTGGTCCATCTATTCTGGGGACTTGCCCTGAGAGTTCATGTGGATTCTAAGTGGTCTCAGTGAGTGACTTGTGGGGCACATGGTTTGGGGGTCCTAGTCTCTGAGTGTCCTTGAATTTAGACCAAATTTGTATAAGGCTAACTGTGTCACAAACACCGCCCCCCCCATCCTAATGCCAACTGTAAGGCCCCAAATTACCATAGAGGCAGGTGAAACACGGGTCCTCCCCCTCTACACCCCCTTATGGAGACCAGGCGCCTGCTAGTGGCCCAGACAGCCCCAAACAGACAGCTGCTGCTCCCCTCGGCTCTTCTGCTGTTGCTGGCTGCAGGGGAAGAGTTCACAGCTTCCATGGAGGCTGGCAGCTGGGGATCCAGATGTGGGGGAGCCTAGAGCCTGGGGATAGTGTTACACCCAAGTGGCCGGTCTGCTTTCGTCGGCGGTATGGGAATGTCAGGGGGCATCAGAGATGGGAGAATCTGGACGAGGCTACTTCCTACTCAACCCTCCCCGCCAGTTCTGCACCAGGGACCCTTCTTAGATGTGGGTAACTTGGAATCAGCTAAAAGTGGGGTTTGGTGAGTGGACCCAGGTCCCCAACCAAGAGGGGTACAAACTGCCACCTGCTTTGAGACTTTCCTGCTCCTGAAAAGAGCCTGATTCAGATGTCCCATGACCTTGCCAGAAGCCTCCAGCCAGAACAGCTGGTGAGGGGAGCCGGACCCCCTCTTCAAGCCCTTCCTTTTGTCCACAGTGAATACAGCAGTATTCGGTTTCTCCACTGACACTCCCACCCCCAGCCCAGCCACTGGCCCAGGGCTCCCATCCATCCTGTCTCAGCCTGGGCCTCTCCGGGGTACAGACAAAGAAGGCGTCTCAGGTTCCCTTGTCGGGGAGCCTGCCCTTTGATCTGCCCCCTCCTCCTACCCTGGGGGTCCCGGGGTACCCCATGGAAAGTTCCATCCAGGGACAGTCACCTAAAGATAAGATCTGGGATGGGAGGGAGCCCAGGGCACAGGGGACTTTTAAAGGGTGCCGACAGTCCCCCGCCCCATCTCACCTCCGCCTGCTTGCCTAGGCTCCTTCCCAGTACATCCCCCAGCCTCTCAATTCCCCATTGGGCCCTGCCTGGGAGATTCTTAAAGCCCCGAGATTATCAGGCTCTCCACCTTCCCAGCAATTCTCTGGGGGAAAGAAGCCCATGGCATGGAGCACCGCCTCTCAGGATGGAGTCCCAGACCAGATGCTGCAGCAGAATCACCTGCGGCTCAGAGGTCCAGTCTCCGCCTGGCAACCCTCATCCGAATCAGAATTGGGGAGCAGAGGTTGGGCATCTGCACGTTCAGCAGGTTGCCAGGCTGCCGCGACAGGGCCGTACTATCTCTTTTCTCTTCCTTCTGCTCCTCCGCTGCCGTGAGCTATGTTTTTCACATCGAGTTATTCACATCTACCTTCTAGGTTACAAGCATAGACAAGCCTTCTGCGATCTGTCTAAAACTTGATCCTTGTGGAAACAACAACGACCGACAAAGAGCATTTGGTCTCGTAAATATTGTTCCCTGCCGAGCCCGGTGGCATGCTGTGCTGCAGGGTGACCGTGACAACCAACCCTCGTCATTTCATGGGTAGGGGAATTGAAGTCAATTCAATTTCTTGAATCCAAGGTCACACAGCTGGTGAGTGGTACTATTGAAACAACCCTTTTGGTCTCCAGGACCCTAGCTTCCAAACCCTCAGTTACTCAGGAGGGAGGGAGACCTGAATGAAGGAAGTTGCCATCTGGTTTGCTGTTAGAATTTGGGGTGAAATTGAGTCAGTGGTGACCAAGTTTCTAAGCCTGCGTGGGTGAGTGTTATCAATTAAAAACAGAGTGCTAACAGACAATAATTAATTATATTTCCAAACAAAGCATCAAGCCCAGATGGGTGAATTTTACCAAGTATTTAAGGAAGAAATTATACCGATTCTCTATAATCTTTTCCAGAAGATAGAATTCATTCTAACTACCAGACAAAGACATTATAAAAAAAGAAAACCACAGACCAAAATCTCTCATGAGCATAGATGCAAAAATCCTCAACAAAATATTAGCAAATTAATTCCAACAATATATAAAAAGAATTGTATACCACAACCAAGTGGGATTTATCCCAATATGCAGAGCTGGTTCAATATTTGAAAATCAGTAAATGTGATCTATCACTTCAATAGGCTAGAAAAGAAAATTACACGGTCATATTAATAGGCACAGAAAAAACATTTAACAAAACTCGACACTCATATGATATTTAAAAAATATCAGTAAATTAGGAATAGAGGGGAACTTCCTGAACTCAATAATAAACATTTACAAAAAACCTACATCCTACTTAATGGTGAGAAACTCAATGCTTTCTCACTAAGATCGGGAACAAGGCATCACTGCTGTTCAACATTGTACTGGAGAGTCGAGCTAATTCAGGCAATGAGAGAAGAAAATAAGTTATTGAGCAGGAAGAAATCAAGCTATCTTTGTTCACAGATGATATGTCATTTAAATAGAAAATCTGAAAAAAAAATCCACAAAAAATACCTCCTCCTGAAACTAATGAGTGATTATAGCAAAGTTAATATACAAAAGGCAATCACTTTTCTATACCAGCAATGAATAAGTGGAGTTTGAAACTAAAAAGAAAAATACTTTACCGCTTACTGGTATCTCCCCAAATGAAGTACTTAGATATAAATCTCACAAAATATGTATAAGATCTATCTGAGGAAAACCACAAAACTCTGATAAAAGAATGAAATAAACTGACAGATATTCCATGCTCATGGACAGGAAGACTGAATTTTGTCAAGATCTCAGTCCCAACTTGATGTATAGATTTAATGCAATTTGAGTCAAAATGCCAACAAGTTATTTGGTGGATACTAGCGAACTGATTCTGAAATTTATATGGCGAGGGAAAAGACCTAGAATATCCAACTCAATACAGAAGGAGAAAAACAAAACCAGAAGAGGGACGCCGCTCTTCAAGACTGACTGTAAAACTACAGTAATCAAAGCAGTGTGGCGTTAGCGAGAGAACAGTCAGGTAGACCAAGGAACAGAATAGAGAGCCCAAATGCAAAATGCAAAACTGCAAAACTCCTAGAAGATAACATAGAAGAAAACCTAACTGACTTTGGTTATGTGATAACTTTTTTTTTTGCAGTTTTGCATTTCTGTTTATGGATTTAGAATCAAATGAGAGGACATAAGGAAGGTTACATGAAGTCCATTGGTGGTAGATTAGGGAGGCAGAGGAAGGCGAAGTGGAGTAGTCTCTAGGAGCGGATAACCATGGGGAGAGCCGTTCTTCTTTTACACTGGTGGGTACAGGAGAACTCACATTGAATGTTTACAAGATAACAACGAGGAGTTTCATGGTCTTATGCTCTGGTGCCAGGTGGTGTGCCTGTGAGGGGTCTGGAAACAAAAATGACTTTGGCATTTCAAAGGTGTGTTATCTTAGATGCATAAGAACAACGGACAGGACTTACTTATGGCAAAGATTGACCTCTGTAGGGAAGACACAGGCCTGGGATGGGGCTCCCCACCAAAACCTGCCCACTTAGCAATTTGCGATCAGACCATCCCGTGAGGTTAATTTTGCTCGCTCAGCTTGTCAGGCCTGCCCCGTGGCCTCCTGATCTTATCAGGTCTATTGCATTGCCCCTTTTACATTCACGAATTGACTTGGATATAGCGATGGGGGAATCTGTGAGAACTCTAAAAGGGGTTCACACACTCCTCATATTTAAGAAACACTGTTAGGGTATCTTGGGTTGCTTATCTTTTTTTTTTTTTTCCCCAGTTACTAAGGAATGTGGGAGTTAAAATTAGTTAAACATCTTAGTCCCACTACTGAGTAGCTGTGTGACCTTGCACAAATTGTTTATCTACACATTATCTATCTACAGTTTTTTGGAAGGGACTAAATACAGTAATGCACAGCGAGTGCTTAGCCTTCTGCCCGGGCAGATAGGGCTCTCAACGAATGAATCTATGTTATTTTCATTAGGGCGATGACATTTTAGATATATTACCAAAGGCACAATCAAAGAAAGAAATCACGGATGAACTGGACATCATTGAAATTTAAATCTTCTGCTCTGTGAAAGAAAAGGCAAAGAGAATGAGAAGACAAGCTACTGACTGAGAGAAAATATTTGCAAAAACCATATGTGGTAAGGGACTGTTGTCCAAAGTATGCAAAGACCTCTGACACCCAACAGTAAGAAAATGAGCAACTTGAATAAAAAATGGGCAAAAGATCTTCACAGACACCTCGCCAAAGCAGATATGCAAATTTGGCAAGCAAGCACATGAAAAGATCATAAGCATCACGCGTCCTTAGGGAATTACAAATAAAAGCCACAATGAGAGAGCACTATACTCCTAGTAGAACAGCCGAAATCGAAAACACTGGTACAGCAAATGCCGGGGAGCGTGTGGAGCAAAACGAACTCTCATTCATTGCCGGTGGAATTGCAAAGTGGTGCCGCCACTTTGGCAGACAGTTTGATGGTTTCTTACTAAACTAACATACCCTCTTTTAAAAATAGTTCATTTTTTATTGTATTTTTCCCCTAAACTAACATATTTTTAACATAGGATTCAGCAATTGTGCTTTTTGGTATTTTCACAAATGAATTGAAAACTTATATCCACTCAAATACCTGGACATGGATATTATAGCAGCTATATTCATACTGATAATTGCCAAAAACTTAGAAATAACCACGATGTCCATCAGTAGGTGAAAGGAGAAAAAGACCGTAGTACATCCAGACAATGGAATAGTATTCAGCACTAAACTGAAATGAGCTATCAAATCATGAAAAGACATGGAGGAATCTTAAATACGCATTACTAGATGAAAAAAGTCAATCTGAAAAGGCTACATGATGTATGATTCCAACCATGCGATATTCTGGAAAAAGCAGAATTATGGAGCCTGTAAAAGGATCACTGGTTGCCAGTGGGTAGGGAGGGTGCCAGGTGGATAGGGGGCGCAGGATCTTTAGGACAGTGAAATTTTTCTGCGTGATCCTGCAATGCTGGATTCGTATCATTAAACATTTGCCCAGATCCATAGACTGTACAACACAGAAATTGAACGCTAACGTAAATACAGGCTTTAGGTGATCATTATGTTTCAATGTAGGTTCATCCATTGCAACGAATGCACCGTTGTAGTGCAGGATACAGAGAATGGGGAAGGATTGTTTTGTGGGGACAAGAACAGAGGATCTATGGAAACTCTGGGTACTTTCTAGTCAGTTTTCCTGGGAACCTAAAACTGCTCCGCAAAATGAAGTTTATTAATTAAAAAGGAAGAAAGAACAGAGCACCAAGGGAGGAACTTTCGCCATTGTTTTGTTTTTGGAGGAGTGGTGGACATAAAGAATGAATTCCTGCTGCATTTTGAGCATGTTGAGTTTCAGACGTTGGTAGCACACGCAGATGGTGGTATCGAACAGGCAACCAGAAAATGGGATCTGGAGAGAGGTGGTGCTGAGGTAAACTCGGGCCATTTAGAGTTGGGACAGGGGCCACCCTGCAGTGGGTCACGTCACACAGGAAGACAGCATGGCCTGGCGAGAATAAAGGGCCCAAAAGGGGACCCAGCGCTCTGGGACTGCTGCGCTGAGCAGACATGGAGCTAATGGAGAGTTCAGGGCCGGGCACTGCAGGAATGACGGGGTTTCCGTTTCCGTTTCCGGGGAGGTGTGAACGCGCAGGCGCAGAGAGGCTGGGAGGGTGAGGCCTGGCAGTGCGGAGCTGGATCCTACCTGGAAGGTGGCCTGCTTGGGCGGGAGAGGGGTGTGGGCTGGAGGAGAGCGGGGGCTGCTGCTGGAGGGTGGCAGGCGGGAGGCGTGAACGTCTTTTCCTCTCAGTCTGGAGTCTGGCAGGGAAGGCGAGAGGACAGAGGTTTCAGACGGGGTGGGTTCCAGAGAAGGTGTTTACAGGATGAGAGAAGTGGGGGGCTGTTTATAGACTGAGGGGTTGGAGTCCTCAGGGAGGACCCGGGGCACAGGTGGAAGACTAAGGACCTTTTCATGAATTGTTCCCATTTATTGTAGAAAAAGTATCACACGAATAAAAACATTTTGGGGGGAAACACCCATAATTGCACCTCTCACTTTGTTCAACGACTCCGTTCTCCTCTGATGTCAAGAAGTTTTTCCTGGCAGAGAGAGAAAGGGAATTCAAGGGGGTCCTGTCCCAAGACCTCTTCGTTCCCAGGGATGAGGAGAAGGGCTGGGCGTGTGGACTCGCCACAGCCTCGAGACTGAATATCGAATCAATCGGATTTGAGTAAAAACAGTGAGCTCCCACCCGCCACCTCTCTCACCAGCTCCCCCTGGTCCCCATCCCTCCTGCCTTCTTCCCTGGGCCACCCCTTCACAGGGCACCACTCTGAGCCCCAGCGTGGGGGTGGTGGGAAGGGCCACAGCGCTAGTGGGGGGCTGGGTGGTAATTGAATCCAGGGGCCTTGAGACAGAGGCAATGTTTTTTCCCCTGGCCCAATTAGAGGGATATTTTTTTTCTTTTTTAAACCCAGGAAACAAATCCATATGGCCTGCGATTGTTTCTCAGGCTCTTTACCCTCCTGAAGTCGTAAATGTCGTGGGCTTTTTAGCACGGGAGGATTGGGAAGGGGGGTGGGGCACAGGCTTAGGTTTCTCTGCTGGAGCCCAGTCCAGGATCTGGGGCCTCCAGGGGTCCTGCCCCCCTGCCCCACCCACTCAGCCATCTCCATTGCCTTGCAAGTCCTGGCAGGCAGCTTCCACCCCCACCCACCCGAGTCTTCTCCTCTCCCCCAGGCCTTTCCCCCGACCCAGCTTCCTTCCCTTCATGCCCTGCCCAGGCATGTCACTTTCCCTTTGCCTCCCCCAGATCCCTTGCACCAATGACCACTGCCCTTTGTCTCTCTGCTGTCCTCCAAGTGTGACCTGTTTCCATGTCAGATTGGGAGCTGACTAGAGACGAGAATCATGCCTTTCCTATTAGTCTGGGGGCTTCTTACGGGTTCCTCTAAGCAATTTTTATCTTCCTGAAATAGCAGAAGACACTGAAGCTGGACCTGAGATAGGCCAAAGGGGAGTGTAGAGCTTTGCTATTTACACAGGGGTGGTTTAGAGTTCAAGAAAACCTGGAACCTGGGAGTCAGACCCCTGAGCTGCTGACCATGCATCACTGGCTGCCTCGCGCTGCACCCCTGGGGCCCGGAGTCCTTCCTGGTGGAACGGGGCAACAAGGGAAGGTGGAGGGGTAGAGGTTTGCTGCAAAACTGGGAAAGAAGCTCCTCTGGTCAGGAGCCAGTGACCTTGCTCAGGGCCTTCTAAGCTAGGAGGTTGCTTTGGGAGAGACCTGGTAATACATGGGTGGGGAACAAGGAGCCTGCTTTCTGCTCCTGAAGCCTCCAGAATTTGCTGAGCTTTGGGAATTTGTTTGCAGATAATATCATGCCCCTGAGATTCCCCATCCCTAGGGGGTGGTGAGAAGTGTCCAGGGTATTTGGAGGCCCAATGTCTCCAATGGGCTCCCATGTCAGCTATGCATCTGTGGTGTGACCTTGGGAGAGTCACATGCCTCTCTGAGCCTCACTTTCCTCGTCTGTACAACGGGGTGCTGATACTATCAGCTGTTCATCAAGCACAGCACTGGGTGTGGCAGATTAATTAGTAAGAGCCAGGCTCTTGATCTCAAGGAGCATACTGTTCAGGTGAAATGAAGAGGGGACTTCACTAGGAATCTAAAAGGGGTTGGAGCGGGAATGGTGTGTGCAGGCCCAGAAGGCGGAGAGGTGTCTGAGGTATTAGTCTCCAGCCCCATGTCAGCTGCAGCCAATCTCAGCCATCATCCCCCGACTTGACTTCCTCTCGCCCCTCAGCCTTCCTGCAGCTCCTGCCTGGAGGCCCAGGCTAGTCTGTCTCACAATTGGTGTTGGTGGGTGGCTTCTCCTTCTCTACAGGGCCAGCCAGGAGTCCGGGAAGGCTGAGCTGCTGGTTTGGCTGGAATAAGAGGGACGATTTGAATGGCTTTGCCAAACTGTGTCAAGCTGGATTAAGTCACAGGGCTGGTCCCCCATGAAAGTGCTTCTCTCTCTCCACTGTCCCACTCTTTCTGTCTGAGGACAGTTAGGTTCCAGGTTCTCCTTGCTGAGCAGCACTCTGTCCTGGCTGGATGGTGTGAAGGCTCCGTGTGGCAGTGGGCTCAAGCTGGTGGCAGGGAGGCTAGCTTCATGGAAGGAAAACGCAGGTGGCATTCCATGGGTTCTTGAGCACCTACTACACACAAGGGCCTGGGGGCAGGGGTTCAGTGGGA
The DNA here is from genome assembly GCA_004026765.1 of Micronycteris hirsuta. NCBI lineage: Eukaryota > Metazoa > Chordata > Mammalia > Chiroptera > Phyllostomidae > Micronycteris > Micronycteris hirsuta. The sequence continues at coordinate 163,040 of PVJI01000107.1, read as the reverse complement.
ATACAGAGAGTTGCAGAAATGAATCAGCTTATAGTTTAATAAAAGATATAAAGCAAGGACTTAAAATGGAATGGAGTCCTTTCTATGCAAAGTGCTGAAGAGATCCTGAAGGAAATATGAGAGGGAGATCTGGGAGGGCTTCCAGGAGGAGCTGGGAAAGGGAGGTGGCTACAGGTTGGGTGGGGGAGAGAGCCCCGCAGGCAGCAGACACAGCCATAGAAGTCCCGGTGGGAGGCGTGTGCTGTACTCGGGGGCACAAGGCACCCAGTTTGGCTGCAGGGTGGGAGGAAGACTGGAAGGGCAGGGTGGGGCTCTTATGGGGGCCTCTAGTGCCAGGATAGAGTGACAATGACTCAGGTGTCCTCTGTGACTTAAGGTTGTGCCTGGTCTACCCCTAAAGCTTTAAGTTTTACTGCAAATCTCCAAGGGAGCTGTTGTTTCTTCCCATTTTACATCGAGAACAAAGGCTCAGTGACCATGTGGCCACCTTGCCCAAGATCCCGGAGCTGGGAAGTGGCAAGGCCAGGGTTTGAACCCAGGACTGTGTGACTCTTCAGCTCACATCCTCTCCACTTGTGCCCTTGGGTGATGGGGCCAAAATAACCAGCAGCAAAGATGGGAAGACTGTTCTTGCGGGGGGGCCTTGGAGCCTTCATTTCAGGGACCCAGGGAGGGCCCAGCAGAGGCCAGGATAGAGGCGAGGGATGCAGTGTCAAAAAAGCGGTCTTGTCTGAATCCTAGACTGAGGTCTCAGGCCCCGAGGAGTCTCCATGAACAAGCAGAGTGGTGGCCCACTGGGGACAGGCAGAGGGGTCCAGGCCAGGGTCCCCAAGGTGGGACTTGGCGCCGCAGGGTGGCCATGGTGGCCTTCTGTCCCCCCGACCAGGCCTGGCCCGTGTGGCTCTGTGCCAGCCTCCTGCAGCCTGGGTGGGGTCTGGGAATAGAGGGGAGTGGGTGCTGCTGGCGGCATCGAGGTTAAGACACCAGGCTCTGCACTGGGATCCTCTTTCTCCTTCCCCTGGTGGGTCCCAGCTGTCCCTGCCACTCTTGGCAGGAGGGGGCAGGGGACTCTGGAAGGGGAAGTAAACCTTTGGAAATACCCAAATGAGGTCAACCTATCTTTAACTTCCATCCCCCGTCTGAATTCCAGTCCCTGCCACAGGCTCCCTGCCTCCCCACACAGGCCCTTCGTCCGGCCCTTCGTCCCCACCCCACCCTGAGCCCAGTGGTAGCGGACTCAGCCTGCCAGGGGGAGAAACAGGAGAGGAGGGTGCGGGGGGCCATGTCTGCCTCCCGGGTCGGCTCTGCCTCTTGCCGTCAGGTGGCAGATCTTTGGGTGTCTGTCGTCTCGTCTATAGAGTGGGTACACTCATGTTCCCTGTGGGGCTGATGAGACAGCCGTGAAACTACAGCTGTGACAGTGCTTTGCAAAGTTTCAAATGTCACCTGTTATCATTGCACGGTGTCTCCAGAGGCCCAGGTACTAGGTGCCGTGTTGCTTGCTTCACCCACTTCAGTGGCTGTGGTTAGCCTCTGTCCCTTAGGGTCCCCTGGGCTCTCCAGGTCCTCTCCCCTGCCTTGGGGCCAAACCAGGGCCCAGAGTCCAGGGAATCAGGCTGTGGCGCCTGCTGACAGCCCTACCCTTAGTCCTACCTTCACTGCAGGCCTTAGGGACACGTCCTCCCAGGCCTGGATTGTGGCCCCCCTTTGTCCTCAATGGAGGATCCTCCCTGATGGAGGGCTGCCTGGCATCAAATCTGAGTTTGGGTCAGGCTGAGACAGCCCCTATGCCAGTCATCCAAGCAGACTTCTCTCTTGCCAAGAGAGGCACAATGCCCTGCTCCCAGATGGGGTGCCAAGCCCCTGCTCCTGGCACCCATGCTCCCTCCGCTGACCTTTCACCCGCCAGACACCTGGTGGGAGGGTGGGGCACACACGCAGCCTCCCCTCCCAGCACTTACTCCTCGCCTGAGTCACTGCTCTGGGTTTGCCCTGCTCCGGGGCTTCTGGCAGCCTCCCTGGAGAGGCGTGAGACAAGCTCCAGCCTGACAGGCATGTGGCACTCTCTGGGCACGTGCCTATTGCATGTGTTACCCCAGGAAGAGGCGGGGCCTTGTGCCCAGAGCTGCCAAGGTGGATTCTGCATGAACCTATTGTGATTCTGGCAGTTCCTCAGTCCTGCCCTGGCCTTCAGCCATTCCCCTGGAAGGGATGGAGTGAGCTTGCTTATTAAAGTCTCAAAGAGGTGGCATTTTGACAAGGGATCTAGGTTGTGCTTCTTCCGGCAGAATCCAACCCCACTTCGATTTTCAGACAATTTTTCTCTTCGTTTTAAGTGAACTCTGAGCTCCTTGAGAACAGGAACTTGTTCTTGCTGCTTAATCCTGCACCATCGGCACTGAGATGAGTGGGAAGGGGGCCGAAGAATGGGTGGGGGGTAGAGGGCAAGTCGGTTGGGGCAAAAAGAGAGGTAGGACACTGAGGACCAAAGCTGACTCCCTTGAAGCAAGCTTGGACCCTCAAAGCTGTGGAATCCCACACAGAGGGGCTGGGCTGGTGGAACTAGGCTGTGGAGTCCAGGCCGAGAGGGATGGCTGGAGCCAGCCAGCGGGCAATCTTAAAGCTCCCTGACCATGGAGATCACACCGTCCTTCCTCTTCCCTCCAACAGAATCCCTCCTCGTCCCACCGCCTGCCCTCTCTCCTTCCCTCCCAGCAAAGCTTCCAGGAGAAACACTGTATACAGGGCAGTGTCTCCACTGTCTCACCTGCCACCCTCTCCTCCAGCCACTGCCTTCAGTCTCCCGCAGCCCCCGCAGTCCAACCCAAGGACTCGTCCCAGCCTTCCCCCTCCCAGAACCCTCTGCAGCACCTGCATTGTGGATCACCTGCTGCCTCCTCCTGGAAATGTGCTCCTGGCTTGGGCTTCCGTGGTGCTGCAAGATCCAGGCCCCATCCCCACCCCCACCTCGCTGACTGGCCCTTCTTGATCATCTCTGCCCCATTTTCCTTGGCCTAGCCCAAAGGGCTCTCTCTCCTTCTGTCCCGGCGGACCTCACCAAGTGGCTGGCAGATGGTTATAACGCATTCCCTGGAATTTCCTGTAGCCCTGGAATTTCCCTGTCTCTGACTTGTATAACTATGCCTCCTGCCTTTCTCCCCGACTGTCCCACCTTCACTTCTCAAACTCAACAGGGGGTTTTCGATCTTCTGCAAACATGTGCTCTTCCTCCAAAGCTGGAGACTGGGAGTCATGGAGATCCTCTCTGCCTGGCCATTTCCCATCTGATCCGGTGCCAAGACGAGTTCATTCTCCCTTCTTAATGTTTCCTGAACTGCTTCCCTCTTTTCCTCCCCACTGCTAGTTCCTGTGGCTGAAGCACCAACCTCCCAGCTGGTCTTCCTGCCTCTAGTTCCTTCCTCCTTCCAGAACACTCTGCGGCTCAGACAACCTCAGTACTACCCCATGTGGTCCAAATTCCTCAGCCTGGCATTCTGGTCCCTGCTAGACTTGGCCTGATTTTCCTTTAGTTCCCATTATTATTTATGCCAGTCATAGTTAACTATGCCTCACTCCTCATTCTTGTGTCTGTGCTCCAGCTGTTTCCTTTGCTGGAAATATTATCCCCACCTATTTTCCATCCCCCTAATCAAAATCCTGTCCGCTCTTCCAAACTTCAAAATCAGATCAAGGGCTCCCCCTTGGAGACCCTCCCCAGGTCCCTGCGGCCGTGAGGATTTCTTCCTTCCTCAGATCCCCAGCGCCTCCTGGATGCTCCTGTACCCCTAGGTCTCTACGGTTTCATGACGAGTCTTACTAGAAAGACACACTTGCGGCTGAGGGGGGAGTGTCGCTCAGATTGCCTGGTGACGAGAAAGAGCCCCTTTTCAAACTGTACCTCAATTTCCCCCACTCTCAGCCCCCAATGCTTCAGACAGGGCATACCCCTGCCCTGGAAATTGAGCCCCAGACAAGGACCTCCACCTTAGCCAATCAGTGATCGCCATTCCTGGGATGGGCCAATCAGAACCAAGGACGCCTGAAGACTTGCACTGGAATTCTAGGACTTGAGGCTCTCGTTCCCGGGTGATTGAACCTGAAGCTATACGGCTTTCTCACCGCCGTCCAAGGGACTTGTCTGTGGGAGGGAATGGGGGCAAGGGATGGAGGAGGAGAAACTGGGTCTTGGGATGTTATTTGAGCCTCTGAATCAAGCTGGGCTTAGAGCCAGCCATACCTGCTGGACCTTCCACTTCTGACGGACAGTAACTTCCCTTGATCCACCCTGGGTTGGGTTTTCTCCTTCTTGCATCACAAAGAATCTGAACTGATACACAGGTGAGAAGAGAGGAGCTCCCATGTGGCCGACCTATGAATCTTGGCATCGTATTCCAGGAGGTCATGGTGTGCCTTCCCTCAGTGCCAAGGTAGAGGAATGGAAGCCTGGATGCCCTGTGCCCATGGCCCACATACCCGGGGTGGCCCAGTGGCATACCAAGGTCCGCAGGAGTAGATGAGAACCATCTGGACCGCTGGTTGAAGGCTTAAGCCCTGAGGTAGGGCTGGGTCCCTGGAATGTGGACCCTGAGCCCCAGGCCCAGGCCAGAGACTGTTGAGTGCTTCTCAGGGGAGCATCAGGCTCCCACCGCATGATGCAAAAGGACCCCCAGATTTAGGAGTCATTAGAATAAGGGATGGCATCCTGGCTGGTGTGGCTCAATGGATTGAGCACCAACCTGTGAACGAAAAGGTCACCGGTTCAATTCCCAGTCAGGGCACATGCTTGGGTTGCAGGCCAGGTCCCCAGTTGGGGACGTGTTAGAGGCAGCCAATCGTATCTGTACCACATCGATGTTTCCCTCCCTCTGTTTCTCCTTCCCTTCCACTGTCTCTAAAAAAATAAATAAAATCTTTAAAAAAAGAAAGAATAAGAGATGGGGATGGGAACATTCCCAGACTCTTCCAAAGGGAGCAGTCATTCATCATGGGGAGGAGGCCCAACCCCACCTTTCCCAGGAGCCCTTTGGGAGTGTAGCTGCAAGCAGCTGGAGCAGGGGTTACTGGGAAGGGAGCAGAGGGATTGGGAAGTGCCCGGATGCTGTGGGAAGAGGTCAGGGCTGAGTGCCCTGGGAGGGATGGTGGGTGAGAGTCAGAATGTTCCTGAATGTTCTTTCATGATGGAGCCTTAGGGAAACGTTCCTGGCAGCTCCTCTGACATGGTTGGGGGACTGGAATAGGTAGAACTGAGGTGTGGAAATGGGGAGCCCTCGCTATCTGTTGAATCGGGGAAGGATCACCCTGCATGTAGGGGTAGATGAAAGGGCTGCTCTGGGTCTGCCTTGGGAATAATACTGGGTGCCCACCTGAATGAAGGTGTGGCATCACAGACCCCCAAGGACTGGTGCCAAGGACTGGGGTCTCTGATGGAGCTGGAGAGTGATCTGGGGTCAGGGGTAGGGCCCGGGGCAGGCAGATTGCTGCAGAGGAGCCTGGTGCAGCTGGGAGGGGTCAGCACAAGGGCAAGCATGTTGAGGGGAGTCAGAGATGAGGGGGCATGAGGCTGGTAGAGCCCTCCTTGTTTCAGCTCTTCTGTATCCAGGTTCCTGAGGGCTCAGTCTTGTCTGCTGGCCTTCTGCACACCAGCTGCCACAAAGCTAGGCAGGAATCTGCTTTGCATTATCCGAGGAGCCGCGTCCCCCAGGCATATGGTCAGCAGACACCCCCGGCCAGGAGCATCATGGGAAATGTCTTCTCCTGACCCCAGCTCTGGCCCAGCCCCTTGTTCCCCGGGAGCATGGGGCTACGAGCTCAGTGGCTCCCACAACACCCCTCCCCACTGGATGAAGAAGCTTTTCACGTGGTTCCGAGTCTCATCTCGGCTTCATTGCACTGGATGGAAGAGAGGAGGGAGGCACGAGGGAAAGAGAAGGGGTTCTGCTGGGCCAGCGAAGATAAAAGGTCGCCCTCCAGCCTAGAGATTGATGGAAACAAAGGGCAGTTCCCCCAACCTGAGCGAAGAGGAGAGAGGCCTGGGGGGGGGAGGGGGGGGAAGGGAGAGCCACAGGCCTCGGGTTCAAGGAGACTGATGACACAGGAAGAAGCGAGGGAGCATCTCTCTGTCCTCTGAGCCCACTGGGGGCTCAGAATGAGTGCCTGCTCCTGGACATAAGAAGCTCTGGAGCTGCCTGGTGCGGCAGCCACAGCTACTTGTGGCTCCTGAGCCCTCGCTGTGGGGCTAGTCCAAGCTGCGATGTACGGCAAGAAAGAATCCACCTGAATTTGGAAGATTCAGTAGGAAAAAAAGACCCAAACGTTTCATTAATAATTTAAAAATATTGATTGCATGTTGAAATAATGCTTTGGACATACTGGGCTAAATGAAATATATTATTAAGTTCATCTCGTCTGCTTCTTTTTCATTTTGTAATGTGGCTACTAAAAACTTGAAAGTCACATATGTCACTTGCATTTGATTTCTATTGGACAGAGCTGCTCTGGAGCACGCCATTCATTTAGTCAACAAAGTTTTATTGGGTGCTAGCTCTATGCCAGGCAAGGTGCTGAGGATTAGAAAGTGAGCAAAGCCAGACCCTGTCTCTGGTTTCCTGGAGTTTACAATAATCAAATAATCACTCAGACGGGTGCCTAATCGCAGAGGGAGATAAGTGGTCTGAAGACGAGGAGTGCGACGTGGTGCTCTCTGAGCCTGGAGTCGAGGAGCTCGGTGTGGGCGCAGGGTATGGCGAGTGATTCCCCGGGGACGCACTGAACTGGGAGGCAACTTGGAAAAGAAGGGGAAGGAGTGCTCTGCTGTCCAAGGGACAGCGTATGCCAAAGCCTTGTGGCTGGAGGGATCATCACAGCTTGAAAAATGGTAAGATGGCTGGCTTGGGGGAGAACATAGTGAGGAAGCGGGGGGCCTCATGCAGCACGTGCAGGCCGCGTTAAAGATGGGAAGCGGGCGGGGGAGGGGGATGTGGGGACATCTGCAATAATGTTAACGGTAAAAATTTAAAATATGCCCTGGCTGGTGTGGCTCAGGGGACTGAACGCCAGCCTGGGAACCAAAGGGTCACCAGTTTGATTCCCAGTCAGAGCACATGTCTGGGTTTCAGGCCAGGTCCCCGGTAGGGGGCACGCTAGAGGCAACCACACACTGATGTTTCTCTCCCTCTCTTTCTCCCTCCATCCCCCTCTGGCTAAAAATAAATAAATAAAATCTTTTTTAAAAAAAGAAAGGAAAGCCCTGGCTGGTGTAGCTCAGTGGATTGAGCGCGGGCTCGGAACCAGAGGGTCCCGGTTCGATTCCCCATCAGGGCACATGCCTGGGTTGCGGGCCAGGTCCCCAGTGGGGGCCATGTGAGAGGCAACCATACATTTCTGTTTCTTTCCCTCTCTGTCTCCCTCCCTTCCCCTCTCTCTAAAATAAATAAATAAAATCTTTAAAAAAAAAAAAAGAAAGGAAAAAAAAGGAGGGGAAGTGCACAGGGCATTTTCATTAGCCCTCAGGGGGGAAGTGGAGAAAAGGGGCGGGGTTAAGCTGAAGAAGGGTGAGCAGGGTTTTTCCACAGGTTAGGGGGCAGTGCAAATATCCGGTACAACGTCTTTAAGGCTCTCTGCCCCCACCCTGGAGCCCTAGGCCAGAGCCAGTCACCTCTGTACCCTTCACCCAATCCTGTGTGCTCTGAGCAGCTTTCAGAGTGACCCCTCTCCGCCATCCTCGTGGCCCCTTCTTTACTTCAGGCCACCACTGACTGCACCTCCGGCCTGGCCTGCCACGCCCTGGACCTGCACACCGCTGCCAGAGCTAGTGCTCTCTATACTGGAAATCTGTCTGTGGAAACCCCCCTGCATCTAAGGATGCAGTGCAGACGCCTCAGCCTGTCTCTTCGAACGCCCTTCCCCGCCTGGCCCTACTGGCCTCCGCTCACACTCCGGGCTGTGGGCCCGGGAGCCTCCCCAGGCCCTGTGAGCTCTGTTCTCTCTTTGGGGCCTTTGCTGAGCTGGTTTCTCTGCCAGGAACACTGTCCTCCCAGCTCATTGACTCCACTCATCTAAGGACTCAGGTTCAATGTCTCTTTTCTAAGAAACCTCCCCTAACTGGCGGTAGGTGGGGGCTGGGCGGGGACCTCCCACTCCCCACTAGTGTGGTGCTGCACACCACCACACAGGGCCCGTCTGCTTCCTCCCCCTCGAGAATGTAAGATCGCTGAAGGCAGGGGTTTGTGTCTCCCTTACTCACACAGGCAGCAACTGGTTCTCCATCACCTCACCAGAGGTGTTCCCCATCGGAATGGGGGTTCCCTTAGGACAGGAATGGTGCCTCCTTCATCAGGTTGGAGGTATCCTCAAGCCGGGGACGGGCTCCCTCATCACCGCCCCCGCACATTGAGTACTGGGGTTACCCAGGTACAAGGCTTACTTCTCCTATCTACCCGCACCCCACACCTGCGCCTTCCTCACAGCCCTCACAGCCCTCACAGCCTAGGGGTGGAAGATGGAGGTCAGCTGCCCCTCCGACTCATGCCTCACTCTTGGCAGGGGATCCGCTGGCCCCTCCCAGGATTTTGGGATCAGGAAGGTTTGTTTGCTTTTCTTTCTGGGAGCAAACCTCCTGTGCTTTTCCCAACAACCGCAAGCCAGCCCTATCGGGGGGCCTGGCCAAGGGATCAGCAGGGGCTGAGCAGCTCTGATCAGCTGCCTGGCTGGCCAGCCTCAAACAGGGGAACAGGCCTGGGGCCCGGAACCCTGCAGCCCAGGGAGCTCCCAGGCCTGGGCCAGGCAGGGCTCCAAGCCAGGCTGGCAGGAGCCAGGCCTTGGACCTGCCTGAAAGAGTGACAAGGGAGGGGCCTGCGAACTCCAGGTCGGGCCAGCCCGGCTTCCTCCAGGCCATCTGGAGCCAGACCCTGAGCTCGTGCCTGTGCTGGGGCTGGGACTGGGCGGGTTGGCGGTGGTGGATTGTCTTCCAGACCATGTGGGTGGCTGGGAGTTGCAGGGTTGTGACCTGGCCCTTCTAGCCAGCCTCTGGCTCCCCTGTGGTCACTTTCACTTCTGACATTTGGTCAAATTCACAGCTGGCCTGCTTCCTGCACGGCCATTTTCACTTTCCCTCTCCAAGATCTGGGGGCAAAGGGCCCCCACTCCTTTCCTATCCCACGTAAATTAACTCCATGGCTAGTACACGTGAATTTGCTGGATTCCTGTTAAAACTCCCCCATTGGTGTGTGCGCGCAGGGAGAAACAGGACAGGAACTGAGCCGGCAATTATACCTGGGTCCCCGTGACATGTGCAGACCTCTGCCAACTCCAAACATGTGCATTTGCAGAACATCACTGCACGAACTTTCTTTCTTTGCTATTTAATGTTCACCATTTATGTTTTAGGTGTAAGTTTCAGGAGGGCCCAAGAAATGATTACACAGGATGCAAGGGAAAGGTGTCGGGGAGTCTGGAGCTCGCAGCCCCCCGCTGGGAGGCCAGAAGGGAGGCAGGAGGGCCCCAGAACCAAACACATGCTAAAACATACTCGCCGCCCCCCACCCCCTCCCCAACGGCTGGGGAGGGAAATAAACACACTCAGACCCTGTCCTACTCCCAGCTGCACAGGCGAGGGGCCAGCAGGTGAGTTTCCTCCTCCCATCGCAGGTTGAGGTCAAAGAAACGCCATCGATGTAGAGTGCTCCCAGTCCCTTACGGGGTTGTGGGAGAACCCTGGGTGGGGGTGGGGGGGTGGCTGTCAGGGCACATCCTGATCTGGGCTCCTTCATGCTAAATAGACAGGGAGCCACTCATTCCAACGTCAAGCAAAACAGAACAGGCCGGGAGGGACCTCCAGGCCCCTTCCTGGCACCAAGCTAGGGAGAAACTGTCCTTTGTAGGGTCCTCTAAACTTGGGACAAAGCGTGTAGGGGCTGGCTACAGTTTGACTCAATTCCTTCTTGCTGCGTCCCCACACTGGTCCACTCTTCTTCACCGCCGCAACCTCCGGGGCCCAGCCAAACCCACGGCTTCAGGGAAGGGGAGGATGTGGGGAGCATTCCTCCACGCGCAGGCCCCGGAAGACAGGCGCCGGCTCGAGCCTCAGCCGCCCTCGGCCCGCCAAACCCGGGGGCGAGGGAAGACGGCGAGCAGAGTTCAGTCCCCTGTGAGGCTTGTCTGGCAGCTACCCCTGGCAGGATCCAGTCCCAGCCTAAGAGAAGGGACTTGTGGAGAAACGATTTCTCATCCTGCGTGCGTCTGTGTTGAGGGGGGCGGTCCTTAGCCCCGGAGCCCCAGCACCGCCTGTGTGGGCACCGGGTCTGTGCCAACACGGGGCAGGGATGGGGAGGTGACTCTTCACAGAGGCTGCGTGGACACGCCCGAGGGTGGACCGGGAGAGGGGAGCGGCGCCCCTTTCCGCAAACTCCAAACCTGCCTTGGGTCATGATGGATCGATGGACCAGGCTTGGGGCGAAGCATCCCGTCTCCACGGGGGTCGAACAAGCCTGGAGATGGTGGAGGGTGGGCTGGATTTGGCGGCAAGCCCTTTCCCAGAGGGTCGCCTGGCTCCCCTCTCCCAGCTCTTTAAGAAACCTGAAGCCTGTGCCTCTCGTTCAGGGAGAAGACCAGCCCACATTTGGCTGCCCTGTCGGTGAGCGGCTTTGGGCCAGTCTCGGCCTCTCTCTGGGCCTCACTGTCCTGCACGTGAAACAAGGAGGGCGGGCTAGAGTTCAACCCCCTCCAGCTCTGACAAGCTTGTGATCCTCTTCATCTTAGGCCAGATGGGAGACGCGGTGGGGCCAAGGGAGGGTGTAGGCCACGATGGTGCTCCCTCGTTCCCCAAGTTCACAGTGTAGAGTCCATGGCTCTGGTGCCTCAGTCTCTCTCTCTGAGTCTCTGGGGCCTTATCATCACCCTCAACACCATCCCTGGGGTCAGCCCTCCAGGTAGGACACCTGCTAGGGTGGGAGGGGCCGGCCCACCTGGAAGTCTGGGGAGCAGGGGTGGAAGGCAGAGATGGTGAGAGGCAGGGGTGGGGAGGCAGAGGCAGCAGGGGCCCTCCTGGTGCCAGAGAGGGAGCGTGATCAGAAGCGATGGGGCCACAAGGGGCAACGACAGGGCTGTGGTTTAGGGGCTCCAGGCTCCCCGGCCCTGCCCAGAGGAGCTCGGCTCTGACGCTGGCCCATGGGGGTTGGCTGGAGCGTCAGTCACTGGAGTGGGGGCAGGGCAGGGGCCCCGGGGTCAGCTCACACAGGGGATGTGGCGGTGGATTCGCTGCAAAGGCTCTCGACAATGTCAGCTCGCTGGATGCGGCGCAAGGCAGCCAGGAGGGCGTCGAGCGTGGCGCTGTCCTGGGCAGCCCAGCTGGCGAGCAGGGCCCGGACTGGGCAGGCCTCGTGGGTGAAGGAGTCTATGTGCTCAGGCTGGTAGCCCAGCTCATCGGCCAGGTGCCGCCAGGTGTCCCCCGCAGAGCCATTGAGCAGCTTCTCCACCTCCTCCCGCTTGGCTGGTGGCAGGCTGCTGTAGAGGCCTCCGTCCCCCTTGAGGGCTGCTGGGAACCCAGGGGAAGTCAGACACTACCCGCCAGGCCCCCTTCCCCCCCCAACCCCCTGCAGTGAGCCCGGGTGCCTGGGATGAGACCCGAGAAGGGCTGAGGCATTTCTCCTCCCAATCTAGGGAGGCCTCCGGGGCCTATGGCTGCCGAAGGATGGCCAAGATGAGGTTCTGGATGGGTGGCCAGGCTGTGGAGGGGCCGGGAGGGGACACTGACTCATGTGCCCTCCCCACCCATAGCTCTGCACTCTCCCCACAACCTAACCCTCTCCCTGCCCCCCTGCAATTAATCAAAGCAGAGGAGGAGACAGGACTTTTAAATCCCAGACTCAACTGTAGTGAGTATCCTGGAGCTGGACTATGGACCACTAAAATGATGGGACATAATTAACTACTTGTTCCTTAAAAGTCCAGGGCAGGAGGCTAATTGCAGCCACTTGGGGGAGTAATTAGCCCTAGGGGGCACAATTAGCTTGATGAGTCTGGATGCTCCAATTTGTCAAATCATCCACTTCCCAAGTCACTCCACAGGAAAGGACCTCCCCCACCTCCTCCCTCACCCCATCTTCCGTCCTTCTACCCAGACTCATGGGTCACCAGCCTCTCTGGCAGTCCTGCCCATAGTCTAATCTTAGTCACTTCTGATCACCCGACCCTCGCTCCCCTTCCCTGACTGGCTGCTCACCCTGGCCCGCGGCCGTCTGCGTGTGGGGCTGCTGGTCGTGCAGGCTCTGGCTGTCCACAGAGATGCCACTGTCGCTGTGGAGCTTTTCTCCCTCGGGCGGGGGCGTCTGGTTCACGGTCCGGCTGTTGGCTCCTTGCTTGTTCTGCTTGCAGCTGTTCCACCTGGAGCCGGGGACAGTCCCAGCCTCAGCGGGGAGGGGCCGCACTGGCCACGTGGCCAAGGCTCATGCTCTGATGTGTGGGGGCCCGGGGTATGGTCGGGACCCAACTACAGCCCCAGCCACAGTGCCTAAGGTCCTCCTTTCTCTACGTAGTGGCCCCTGGCCTGCACCAAAAGCGTCGTGAGGGCGGAGGGGCGCTCAGGGCTCAGGGCACACCGCACGTGCTCAGTAACTGTTCGCGGAATGAATGGCGCATAAATAAACAACTTTCTAGAATTCCACGTTTCCCAATCTACCCTTATAAAACATCCGCACACGTGTGCAGGACACATATAGTACAAGGACTTCCTCTGCTATGATGAGCTCTAAGGAAAAACGGAAAACAAACCAAATGTCCATCAATAGGAAGCTGGTTAAACACATTCTGCCCATCCCTACTACGGCATGAATGGCCACAAGGGATCAGATCCTCTATCTGTCCCAAGGGAGGCTCTCTAGAGGGAGGTCAGTGGCAAAGCCATAGAATGTGTGATCCCATCGACGCTCAAATGTAAACCTGTGTGTTTACATATAACTAAAAAGTTTTATGTACATGAGTTTATACACGCACAGAACATGGTTGGAAAGGACCTGAACAGATTCCAACGATGAAAGGGGTAGGGTTTGGGGAGGTAAAAGGGAGCTTTTGTGTTTTGCTTTACGAGACATTACTCTCGTTTGTATTCTCCCAGATGAGCATATATTACTCTGTTGTTTGTTTGTTTAAGAATGAAAGATGCACTTAAACATTCCAAATGCTTTCTGGGAGTTCTTGCACATGCTGGCCTTCCGGATGCGGATGCCACAGCTTCCCAAGTGCGACATGGGAGGGACGAGACACCTGCATGTAGGTAACCGTGTGTGTTAACAATTCAAGAGATGTGAACAGAGGCAGTTGGCAAAGCAAGTTTTCTGTGTGCAGCTGGGGCTGGGGAGCCAGAGAGGGGAGCAGCCCGGGAGCGGGGCGGTGCTGACCGGGACAGGCCAGGGACAATCGCCTTCCCTCCCTCCTGCTGACCTGCCATGCCCTGCAGTGGGGCAGCTGATGGTGAGTGAGGAGGAGCCTGGTCTGGGTTGAGTTAAAAGAGTGTGTGCATCTCCAGGTCGAGGTCACAGTAAAGCCCAGCTTGGGAGCAAACATCCCTTTCTCTCTCCCCTGCCCCTTCTCTCACCTCTTGAAGGCAATGTAGGCCACAAGGCCCACGACCACAGCAGCCAGGATGGAGCAGTAGACGGGGATGAGGTTGTCAGTGGAACCTCGGGTCACCACGGGCTGGGAGCTGCCCATCACTGTAGTCGCCACATCTGCCACCGTGCTAGCCACGAGGTCTTGCTCTGGAGGCGCCTCAGGCTCCTGGGTGCCGGGGGCCGTGCTGTCTGAGCCCTCTGGGGGCGTGGACCGTGTAATCCAGCGGCCAGGGATCTCTGGAAGGGTGACAGGATTGAGCGCCCGCTCCCCTCAGCCCCTCCCTTTATGATCTGACCCACCCAGCGCTTCTTCCTGAGTCCCCAGCCCACTCCACGTGCTCGTGTGCTCAGGTGGTACCCATGTGGGTGAGGACTGGAAATTTGTGTGTGATATTATGATGATAGAGAAGAGCAAGAACCTGGGAATCAGGAGACCTAAGTCCCTTCGGCTGTGTCACTGACTTGCTGTGTGACTTGCTGTGGATCAGTCCCTTTGACTCTCAGGACCTCCATTTCCCTGCCCATAGAATGGGGATATTAAGAGAGATAGTCTCACCCTGGCTGGTGTGGCTCAGTGGACTGAATGCCAGCCTGTGAACCAAAGGATCACTGGTTCGATTCCCAGTCAGGGCACATGCCTGGTTTGTGGGCCAGGTTCCTGGTAGGAGGCACGCAAGAGGCAACCACACATTGATGTTTCTCTCCTTCTCTTTCTCCCACCCTTCCCCTTCCCCTCTGTCTAAAAAGAAATAAAATCTTTAAAAAAGAGAGAGAGAGGTGGTCTCTAAGCTCTCTTCCATCTTGGAGGTAGCTGTGGTCCTAGAAATCTATTCTGCCTCCCCTTGGGGGTCTACAACCTGGCAAGAAGGTGCACACACAAAGAAGAGGGAGTAAGCCCTGGGAAGCCTCTAGATGGAATCGCTCTAGGAAATGTAACCTCTCTGGTCCTAGATTGCCCCGATGGCCCCGGTTACCCTTGTCCTAAGGAAGGATGAGGGCACTCAGGGACCCTGCCCCGCCCCCCAGGGCTGGCACTCAGCCTCCTCCCAGTCTCTGCCGTCCGTCCCAGCTGTAGGCTTGGCCGGGGTGTGGATGCCAGGCAAGGATTCCCTCCGGCCAATCCTTGGACAGTGTAGCCCATTTCCTGCCCTGCGTGGCCCTTGTTCCATCTGATCCTGCCACCCAGAGAACAGAGTAGCAAGTAGCCATAACCCTCCTTGGGCAGGAAGCAGGCTGTTGGTGGAGACAGGCCTTCCCAGCAGGCACTGCCCAGCACCTCAGGGGGAAGGACACTGTGCCTTGCCACCCTCCTAGGCCCTCTCATGCCAGCCGGGCACTGCCAGCCTCTCTGGCTATGTCCTGACCCCAGTGGGCAGGATTTTCCATTCTGTCACCCAGCTGGGGGCAGGTCCTGGGGTTGTGGGCTCTGGACGGCCTGAGGGTACCTGTCTGGGCAAAGCTGCCTCTCCTGTCTGTCCTCACTTCCCACACCTAGGGCTGGGAGGGAAAGCAGATGGGGCATGCCAATGGGGTGATGGGGAAGGCATTTTGCTCTTTCACTCAGCTCCGCCCAGCTCCCAGTTTGCCCACCCAAGTTGGAGTCAAAGGTGCCCACTGGTCTCTGGGCCTCCTTGGCTCAAGGCTAAGAAGCTTCAAAGGGCACTGTTTTCAGCACCTTTGGAGAGGTGAGGCCCCCAGATGTGAACCTGGAATACGTCTGGTTGGCACTGGGGAGGGGGCTGCCATCTGCTGCCCCATCCCACTCCTCCGCCATCTCAGCACTGGTAGGGAGCTGAGGGGGTGGGGTGGGAATTGGAGGAGACATAGCCCTGCCTTTGGCAGCCCCAGACAGGGCGTTAGACTGGGGAGGGTCTGCTCTCTCCCTGCTAGGAAACTGGGCCAAATGGAGGGGCAGCCCGAGCCCTGAGACTGACCCAACCCGTGGGCCGAAGGTATGGCAGTGAATCGGGCCATCCCAGAGACTTTAGTGCGATGGGGAAGGGCCAGGCCAGGCTGAAGACAAAGCTGTCCAGGGCACTTTCCCCACATCTCTCCAATATCCTCAGATGGGGGTTAGGGGATGAGATCCAGATGTGGCCATGTCCACCAGCATTCCAACCCGCTAAGCCCTTGGCAGGTCCTGACAGCCGTTTCCGGCACGGGAGCTGTCAGACTAGGGGGTGGAAAGAGAGACCAGGCTATCCCTCCTAAATGCAAACTTCACTAGGGCAAATGGGGGTGGGGGGGTGCTTCTGCCCCAAGGGTGGGTGAGTCACCGTGTTGACACCTGAAATGTATATGTAAGAAAGTACAATGCACTGGAGGGGAAGGGGGCAACCAAACCATGAATCAAATTCCATTTCCTGAAATGTGCCCTCTGCCCCAGAGCCGACATTTAACCCTCCAGAGGCTGGAAGAAAGAGGGGCAGAGGGACAAGGATAAATGGGGTGCTCAGAGGGACCCTCTTCCTTCAGAGTGGCTGGTAAAGTGGGTTTCTCTCTGGGAGAAATCTGTGAACACCCCGAAAGAGCAGAGCCCATCCCTCCCCCCGCTGCCACCTTTCTTTGCTTTAACCGCGCCCCTGACTGAGCCCCCGCCCCCCAGCTGGTCTGGACTTGCCCATGGAGCCGTGCTGCCTGCCTGCCTGTTGCCAGCTGCCGAAATTCCCTCCCTGCTCTGCCCTGTGCCTGGCGCCACTTGCCTGTCTCCTAGCCCAGGGCAATCGCCACCAGAACCCCCATGTTCTGTACCCCAGTCCTCCCAGCCCCCGATCCCAGTACAGAAAGCTTCACACGCACCCCTGGCGGCAGCCCGACTTAGCAGCCCGCTGCACCCTGAGCTCCCTGAGCCAGAGACCGTGGTAGGTAGAAGGAAGGCGTGGTTGTGTGGGGGCCGGGCGAGACTAGAGACTCCCCACAAAGGAGACCTACCTCCCCCATCTGACTGGGGACTGACCGAAGGCAGAGGCTGGGCCGCCTCCACCAGAATGAGTGATTGATTTCCTGGAAACGGAATGCTGGGGCCTTTTCTCTTATCAGACTGAGGCAAAGACCCTCTTTCCCCCATCGAACTTGGGGTTCCCTAAAGGAGGTGCTGTGTTGCTTGCTTGAAGTTAGGGTATCCTGAGGGTTAGGGAAAGAGCTACATGGGCACCCAGCCACAGGGTGACAGAGAGAAAGTGAAGGCATCGTCACCCTCTCCCTGAAGTGGAAAAGGCTACCCATCTCCTCGAGACAGACGTCACCAACCAGAGACCAAAACGGTCCTTCTCTGACCACCACGGTGCTTCCGCCTCCCATCCCTGGAATCATGCCACCTC
Organism: Micronycteris hirsuta; assembly: GCA_004026765.1. Taxonomy (NCBI): domain Eukaryota; kingdom Metazoa; phylum Chordata; class Mammalia; order Chiroptera; family Phyllostomidae; genus Micronycteris; species Micronycteris hirsuta. The sequence goes on along the minus strand of PVJI01000107.1, from coordinate 146,116 downwards.
CTTCGGACCTCTGCCTAGCTGAGGTGGGCACACCCAACCTCCATACAGCGCCCCTGCCCCGGGACAGCAGCGGAGGCCTCCACATGCACCCCACCTGTCATCCTTGGGCTCCTGCCACTCCCCTTCTCCCTCCACCCCACAGCCCTTCCCCCATGACCTCCTCATTGCTCCTGGCCTCCGAATTCACCCCCGGCTAAACTGTAAGATGACTGCTGACCCCACCCCCAGCTTCCACAAGGGGAAGGGGACCAGCCCCCTTCTCTCACCCACAGCAACACTAGTAACCATGTGACCAGTGCGGAAACTGACGTCCAAGACAAGGGTCACCTCCTTAACTAACATCAGTCAGCCAGCGACAGGGCGGATCCCATCTTAGGTCCCAAAGCCATAAACCACCATGGACCTAGACCATGCCTCAGAGGAAAGGGTCCCACCCCCTGAAGGTCCCCAGCCGCTCCTCCAGTTCAGGAAGCCTGCCTCAAGGGTCTGTTTGCCCTGTGCTCGGCTCACAGCGGCCACTTTCCAGCCGCTTACCTGCGACCCGTCCAATCCCCAGTTGCTGCCACAGATGAACAAAGCCCCGGAAAATGAGTCAGAATGTGGTAGCTGCGGCCCCGGAGGAGGAGGAGAAGGATGGCTTTCCCAACACTTAGCCCAAATGACGAAGGAGTGAAAGGGAGCCTTTGGTGAGAAGGAAGCCACTTCCCCCGACAGGTTTCAGGGAGGGTGGCCGCGGGCTCAAGGCCAGGCCAGGCCCTTCCCGACCCCTGGGGACGCCCTTCCCCAGCCTGCAGCCGGCCGCGGCGCGCTCACCCTCGCACTCGGCGTCGGCCCAGCGCGTGCACTCGCGCACCTGGCGCTCGGTGTCCTCGCACACGGTGCACGGCAGGCACGGGTCCACATGGTTGGCCTCGTCGGAGTACGTGCCATCAGGACACTCCTCGCAGACGGTGTTCTGCTTGTCCTGGCATGAGAACACGAGGCCGGAGCCCGCCTCGCACACGCGGCACGCCTCGCAGTGGCCCGTCGTCTCGTCCTGGTAGTAGCCGTACGCGCAGCGGCACACGGCGTCGTCCGCCTCCACGCAGGGCGCTGACATGCTCTGCAGGCCCACGCACTCGGTGCATGGCTTACACGGCTCGGTGGCGCTCACCACGTCGGAGAACGTCACGCCTGGGGGCAAATGGATGTTGGGGCAGCGGTGGTGAGCAGAGACTTTAGCTGCCTGCTTTTGGGCACTTGGGTCGCAGGGGCTGCCGGTCCTCCTTCCGCCCTCCACCCCCTCCCCAGCCAGGGCGCTGACTCCCTCTTTAAGCCTCACTCCCCTACAGATTCCCATCCTCGACCCTCCCATCCCTGATTCCCCGTCTCTGAAAGCTGTGGCAGCACACTAGGAAGAAGGGGGTCAGAAGCCCCAGACTGCAGGCCTCGGACTGGATGGCCCCAAGGCTTCCGGGTAACCAGCTGGTGCAGGTGAATTTCTTGGCAAATTCTCTTAGAGTGCTCTGAGCCCTGTACCCTTGTTCCCAGCAAGATTAAGGCATAATCTGAGCGTGGTTCCTACCCAGCCCTCCCCGCAGGCCAGAGCTGGCTTGTGAAGCCAGCCCAGGCATGGGGCCTTCAGCAGGGCGCCTCCCGCCTCAGCTGCCCAGCCACGGGTAGGGGATCAGGTGTGGCCTGAATGGGAGTAACTGGGTTAGACGGCGTAATTTCCCACCCATGGCACTCCCCCACGCTGCTGAAAGGCCTGACTCTTGAGGGTGGGGATGGGAATCCTGGCAAGCAAGTTCAGGTACAGCAGGAGGGATTGAAGCTAGAAAGCAAGAAGGACTTGCATATATCGTCCTCTGCCCTTTCAAATGGCATAAAGGGGAGCCTTCCGAGCTCCATGTCAACTCATGCTCTCTTAATTAACGGGCGTGAGCTCCGGAATAAGGGGAGAGATGCCAGGGACGCCAGGGTCCTTGCCTCCTTGTGCAGAGAAGAGGAGGCATAGAGCAAATCTTCTTCACCCCTTCCAGCCCAGGGTAGCCAATCTCAATCCAAGAGGAAGCACCCTTGCTCCAGGGGGAGGAAGAGCAGGGACTCAGCAACCTGAGAACCAGGGAAGCTCTGATCTGAATGTGGAAGCACAAGTAGAGAGAGTAGCCTCTCATTGAAGGGAAGTCAAGGCCTGTAGTAGGGTCTGATCTCAAACTTCTCTAAAGGCACCAAGAGACAAGATGGAGCACTGGGTCATTATCTTGGGGGAAGCGGGTGGAGAAGCAAAGAAAAAAACCAGCCCTGGCTGGTGTGGCTCAGTGGATTGAGTGCCGACCTGCGAACCAAAGGGTCACTGGTTCAATTCCCAGTCAGGGCACATGCCTGGGGCCAGGTCCCCAGTAGGGGACATGCAAGAGGCAACCAATCGATGTATCTCTGGCACATTGATGTTTCTTTCCCTCTCTAAAAATAAATACATAAAACCTTTGTAAAAACAGACAGAAGTGAAAAGGAAAGAAATTAGGAAAGAAGAGAAGAAAAGACAGTCAGTTCTGGCAGAGGGACCGCTGTATTTCTCTTCCTAGGAATCAGGCAGATCCAGATTCAAACTGGATTCCATCACTTATTAGCTGTGTGACTTTGGATGTTTTACTTAACTTCTCTGAGTTTTTTTCTTTCTCTGTAAAATAGGGAATGATATCTCCACTCACAGGGTTGTGGTGAGGAGTAAATGAAACCCCACTGTAAAGCCCCTGACACAGAGCAGGGACCCTATAAAGGTTGGGCCCCATGGGGTGAGCCATGATAAGTATGGCGAACTTCAGTAGCAGAGATAGTCAGACAGCAGAAAGGCAGGATTTCCCATTTAAACAAACAAGAGGCTCCTATCTGGTTGGCATGTGGCGGGGGGTTGGGTATAGTCACCCAGGAGAGGAAGGGAAGGCCCTGCTCATGGGAAAATACAGAAAATTAGTAGAAAATTCCTGAGAGAGGGTTTTAGGGGGTGGGGAAAATGTGGTCTTTTTTGGCAGAGAATAAAGGCAGGAGCTTAATGGGTTTCCTCATGGAAACGTTTTGAGGATAGAGGGAAGGTCCACTGGGGTCTTCATTCCATAAAGTGGGCTTGTAAAGGCAGCCTGTTAATGCAGCTGGTGGGGAGTGAGGGGCGGAGGGAAAGGGAGGGGAACAGACGGAGGAAATGGGAGGGAGGATTCCTACCACCACCTTGGAGCTTGCCTCCCCTCCTCCTCCCCAGAGATGCCAGAACCTTCCTCTCCCAGGCTCTTCCACCCCACCGCTTGCTTTGACAGAAGGTGAGTGGGGTCCCATGCTGGGAGACTAAGGGTCCAGGGAGGAGAGGCCCTGGGCTGGAGTCTAGGAAATGAGAGAGGCAATCTTGGGGGGCTCCAGGGTAGGCAGCAGTTGGCCAGCCCTTCCCTGGGATGGAAACCCTGTTAGGCCAGGGTAGGTGGCCAGATGGCAAGGCCTTACAGGATGTCCAGTCTCCCCATGCAGGCCTAGGCATCCCTCTGCTGGGGGATGGAGTTACAGGACTCAAACACAGAGACAGGAAAACAGTGTTTGGGAAGACCAAGGAGCTGCCTGAAGGATGGAGAGGTGCACAGGTGTTGGTGGTAGCAGTGGGGAGGCGTTCAGAGTAAGACTAGGCTGGCGGGTGGGTTTCAGGGTTCCCGGTTCCCGCGCCCTTGTTCCCAGGGCAATTAGAGAATAGAGTATGGTTGCCACAGGCCCTCCAGATGGGCTTGGAGTGCCAGGTGGGGCAGGATCTGACTGGTGGAAGTGAGGGAAGGTTTCTGGGCAGGAACAGAGTACTGAGCCCATAGCCTGAAGGCAGCAACCGAGGCTGGGGGCATCCCGCAGAGCGGGGACTCCTGACTCAGAAGCACCCAGAATTGAGACCCAGCCTCACTATCCCTCGTCCTGCCTCCTCCAACAGTCCTGGAAGACAGGATTCTCTCCCCTTCCCAAGGAAATCTCAGGTATCCCCCATCTGACATCACCCCACAAGGAGGACTTCCTTACGTTCTCCAACCCCCCTCCCTGCTGCCTCTGGAAAGTTCTGCTTCCGGAGTCAGGGCTGGAAAACAATTGGCCTGGGGGGAGGGGTCACCACACATTCCCAGGATCCCCCAAGGTCAGTCTCCCTGGCAGCCAGGATTTGATCCTCCTCCCCTCCCCCCTCCAAAACACCGAAAGCAAGTGGCAGCCATCGATTTTGCAGTGCAGATATTTTTAGCTTGTCTTAGTATCAGCTACTCTTCCCACCAGGCCACACTCTGCTACCAGGTTTCTCTGCTTGGGGGCTGGGAAGGGGCTCCCCTTCGGGATCCCCCATCAGGTTCCCCTCCTTCCTCCGTATACCTCTCTCATCCATCCTCAGCTTCCCCCCTCTGTCTCCTGTCCTGCATCAGACCCACTTCTGGTGCCCATACCGTGGTGGGCAGAAGACCCTGCCGCGAGGCAGAGGATCTGTGAGGCCTCCACTGGACAGGCCCCTCCCCAGACCCTGGCTCCTCCCTTCCATCCCTCTCCCCACCTGCCACCCTTTACTCACTGTCCAGGCAGGGCTCGCACACTGTCTGGTTGGCTCCGCAAGGCTGGGCCACGCCCTCACCTAGGTTGCAGGCTTTGCAGCACTCCCCGCTGTGGGTGTACAGACCCGTGAGGCAGGCCTCCTTGGCACCTCCGAAGGACACCTGGGTGGGGGGAGATCAGAAGGTCAGACTGGTAAGAGAAAGGAGAGGGAGTCTCTTCTGAGGGATCAAACACCCCCTCCTAAAGCCTTCTATTGGAACCACCTGGGCCCGGATGAGCTCACCATGGAGGTATTAGGCACATCAAAGCTGGCAGGAAGAAAGGCAGTGGGGGTCAGTAACCCTTGCAGGCTGCTGGGGGTGTGAGGTCAGAGCCTCCCATGCCGACCCTCTGCAAAGTTCATCTTGGGGTTACAGCAACTCTTGGAATCTCCAGGATGCACCACGTGGGCACAGCGGCCTGAAGCCCCGCGGGGGGACTTCAGATAGAGACCTCACGAACGGTTGGATAGGTTGCAGCTCGCACAGGGCTTCCACCCAAAGGGGCAACTGCAAGCTGAAATTTAGTCAAAATGCCACTTACTAAGCTGCACACCGGCAGGGCTGCCCCTACGCGGAGGGGAGCCTTTTTCTAACGATGGCTGGCAGGGCCCTGTCTATTCCACATCCTTAATTCTACCATTCCGCATATTATATATCCAACCGGCGGTATCTGGACCCGAAACAGAAGACAGAGGGGCGGGGGGGGGGGCGGTCTTAGGTTCAAGTCCGGACTCTGCACTGGGAGCTCTGAGCTTCCCTGCTCTCCACAGAGGGTACAGCTCAGGGCCAGGGTGGAGACCAGCCAATGGCCAGGACGTGAGAAAGGCTTGCCCGTAAGCAGTGATGGGAAAGTGGGAGCGAGAGCCCTGCTCCACCAGGGTTTGATTTCCAGTCCAAAGCCCTCCCTCTCCCTACCCCCCCACGCAGCCAGTGGGGACAGCTCTGGAACCAGGCAAAAGGGGAGTCGGATTCCTGCCGCCGAGGCATCTTTGCTCGTGGATGGAACGATTTAGCACCAGATTCCCTAGAGGGAGGGGCTGCTGGCAGCTTGCTTTATATTTCTGTTCCTTAAAAAAAAAAGTCTTCATGTCTAATAAAACTCCTAAGCCTGTTTCCCTGGCCCCAGACCACGGAGCTCCCATCTGACCCTGGGAGGAAGTATGGGCTCTCAGGTTGGTCGTGGGAGCACAGGGGAGCGGTAAAGGTCATTTTGAGCAGATCGTGGCCAAGAACATTCCCTTCCCTCCAGTCCTTTAAGATATCCTGAGATCTCACCAGGGTTAGGTGGAGGCAGGGGGATAGGCAGATTGGGTCAGTCTAGGAGGCAGTCTGTGGTCCTCCAGAGACCAGCAGGGAGGGTGCAGGCAGCCTAGGAGGGGGACCTTGGGTGTTGCTGCCGTCTCCTCCCAGGTGGCAGGAACACAGTGCTGGGAGCATGTGCGGACCAGAAGTCTTGGGGGGAGTCCCAGATACAGGCGTTCCCCTAGGAGATGAGTGAGACTCCAGAAGGGGCTGTTTGGATTTCTTTTCATCCTTTTAGGGCTCTGCTTAAATCTCACTTCCTCGAGGAAGTGGGGCTGTGTCCCCCACCCTCTCAGATCAGTGCAGCTGCCCTGTTACTCAGTCTCCCTGTTGAATATTCCCGTCTGCTCTGGCACTGTACAGGATCCCCCAGCGGACTCCCAGAGGGCCCATCTGTGGTTGACCCAGGGCCTGACACGGTCCCTGGCACAAAATAGGGACCTCACAGAACTCCAGGGGACCGGTTTCTGGATACCTGAGTTTCCCCGCAAGCCAGGGAGCTGCCGCCCTAATCACCTACTGTTTTCCGTCTTAACCATGGCAGCTGCACCTTTCTCCAACTCTGGAACATGTCTTCACGGTTTCCCCACCACCCAGGGACCCGATGTTTACGCCAGCGATTATCCTGGGCTGCTATGCAGTGAAACCCTCGTGTTCTTCATCCCAAATTACCACTCTTTCATCTCTTTGAGTTTTCCTGTCAGCTTTTTCAAATACTTTTTTCTGTCTCCTCCCTTCCTGTCAAGATATCAGTTGTCAATTCTTGCTGCTACCAGAGTGTGACCTGAGCGGCCCCTCCCTCACCATTCGAATCTATTGGGTCTGACTGAATCTTTGGAAACTCTCTAACCAGCCTCGGTGGGAAGGTGCATGCAATGAGTGTAGGTAGGATCTGAAGGGGGGGGGGCAATTCTTTGAGTAAAAAGTGTGAGCTGTGCTGCCTTTGTCCCCAGCAGCCTCTACGGCTCTGAATCCTGGCTCAGCACTTAGAGCCAGGGGATCCAGGGCCAGCTTTGAGTTTCTCGGGGCCTCGGTGTCTTCCTCATTGGGTCATGACAGGACCTATAGAATTGCTGTAAGCATTAACTGAGTGAGAAAGAGGTTTATACCCGTTGGGAGCCCTCTTTTCTCTCTCCCGAGGTCTTTCTTGCTTCCTCTGTGGCCGTTGGCCCTGTTCCAGTTAGTTAGGGCCAGCAAAGCCCCAGGCTCCGGGCAGCCGAGGGGTCTGTCTGCAGCAGTCGCGGGCGGAGTGGCAGCCTTGGACACGTCCCTCTTCTTCAAAGCCTGCTCTCGGTCCCCAGTCAGGGCGCGTAGGAGAATCAACCAATGAATGCATAAAGAAGTGGAACAGCAAATTGATGTGTTTTTTTTTCTCTCTCTCTCCCTTCCTCTCTCTCTCTAAAATCAATAAATAATAATTTTAAAAGACATCGCAGATCTGCTACTTCATAGTATGTTACTTTGGGTAAATTCTCAATCTCTCCGTTTTCCCCTTCATAAAACACTAGGTGCTAGTATCTCCTGCTCAGGGTTGCTGTGAACGATTAAATGAACTAATTCATGCAAACTCCTGTCTGGTGTATACTAGAATAAATGTGAGGTATCAAAGCTGCATCTTCTCTTAGGGAAAGTGAAGAGGGAATGGGAGGCTTAAATGGGAGGTAGTGGGAAGAAAGAGCTTAGCCATCCCCTAAAAGAGGGAACCACCTGAGAGTTGGGGGCAGGATAGATGTCAAGAAAGGCTTGTCCACCAGGGAGCCCAAGGGAGTTGTGGAGACCAAAAGGGAATGGGTGATTTCTCTCCCTATAGTTAAGTAATTCAACAACTGCCTGCCAAGCATTATATGAAATAGGAGTTTCCAACGAGACATGGCCCCTGATTTCCATGGGAAACCACAGTCCCACGAGAGAGAGGAAATGTACCCCCAAACAGCTAGTCCAGAAGACAAGATGCTGAGGGGGAAAGATTTGAGGGAATGCCTTTATCCCTCTCTGACAGATGGGGAAACTGAGGCCCACTGGGTCACTCTACTAAGTGGCCTGCTGCTTGGCCCCTGCCACACCCTCTCTTGGTGCAAGCCAAGGCAATCTTGGGAAGCCAGGAGAGATGACTAGGATCCCGGCTAATTGCTCCAAAATGGCCAATTTACCAAAATGATAGAAGCAGTTGCCTGAAATTTACATTTATTAGACTTACTCATTTCCAGTTTGATTGAATGATTTAATCCCATTTTTGAAAATGTTTGCCATCATTTTATTTGTGCCATTTCAAAGCTTTCAAGAAACTAAGTACCCTTAGATAAACTGACTTAAGAATCTGAAAAAAATTTTTTCCATCAGACAAAATAGAAAACACATCAAAATAGCTGAAAGAATTTGAATATGAATGCTTCAGTGTGATGAATCCTAACCATTCACCACAGCTTTGAAAAAGGGTTCCTTAGGTGAATGGAGCCATTAGCGACCGCCATGGCATTGAAGATTTTCCAAATATGTGGAGGGTCTTTTGAGGTCACTGCCAACCCAGGGGAGGCATGGCACAGGACCCCGCCCCACCCCTTTAGACAGGGGCTGAGTTTGCATTAGGAGGCCAGAGCTAATTGCTGAGGATGGTGCTGCATGAAGACTTTGAGGGGGCTGGGGCTCCGTGTGGGGCCAAGAGACTCAGTTCCAAACTTTAGTTCCAAGGGCACAGGACAGGGATGTAATCTCCAGGGCTAGTCGTGATTCGGGGCCTCTCCTCCGTCCGTGCTCGGGAAGGGGGCGGGGGCTGGCGTACAGAGGAAGGAGGAAGCTCCAAGCCAAGCGTCCTTCCTGGGTTCCAAGGCGTCCACCACCGGCAGAGCCTGGTTCTGTGCCTGGAAGTCTGGGAGGTTCAGCTCCCTCAACTGTTAAATGGGAATAACTAGATTTACTCCGCTGGGACCTTAGAAGGATTAAATAACGCAAGAGAAATTTACCCACGGCTGCGCGTGTCACCTAGTAGGCACTCAACCAATTTTATTATTCTCGCCTCCCCACCCCTCGACCTCGGGGGAGAATCTCCGTGTGTGAGTGGGACCGGGTAGGTACAGCCGAATGGGGACACTTTCCTTCCCGGAGCCGCCTTCCCTACCCGGCTGCCTGCGTTCTCCCATTTGCTGCCCTCACTGCATCCCTATTAGGCGCATTAGCCAGCCTGGCGGCTCCGGTTACAGACGTCTGAATGACAAAGTGCCTCCATTACCGGCGCGGCCCGCCAGCGGACCCGCCGGGATGCGCGCTCCGGTTTCAGCACTCTCTCACCGCGGCCCAGGAAGAACTCGGAGCGCCGCGGGGGCCGGCCGGCAGAGAGCGGCGGCGAGGGCCGCAGGGGCGGAGGGCGGCGGAGTCTGCGCGGAGTCCACCTTCCCCAGCCCCCGGGCCCTGCACGCCGGCTCTCCTCCGTCCTCGCCTCTCCTCCGCCCGGAGACGCTCCCTCCAGCCCGGTCCGAACCCCCCGCCCCTCCGGGCTCTACGCTCTTGTCCGCTCCTGTCCCACCTCCCCGCTCCTCTCCCCGGCGGAGACGCATCTCTAACCCGCGCGGCGAGCAGACGGGCGAGCAGCCACCCCCAAATCCCCGGGGGAAACCATAGGTTTCGACAGACCCAGGGAACCGGGGCTGAGCTTCGGAAAGGGGGCGGGCGCCTCTGCTCGCGCAGCCTCCGCACAGCACCGCCCGCTGGGCTCCGGCTGGGGTCCGAGCCGCCCCGCCGAGCAACGCAGCTCTAATTCGGAGCTGGGACGCCGGGCTGCCCCCTTAAAAAGTAAGGGCAGTACGGAGCTGGGAATCAGGGGACGGCAGGCAAGCTACGGCTCTGGCTCGACTGCGCACGGGATCTTAGCCAAGTTGTTTAAACTCTGAGAGCCTCAGTCTCCACATCTGTCAAGCGGGGATCTGGGAGCGCCTCGCTCACCGGAAAGATGAAGGTGGCAAGTAGAGTGAGGCCACCTCCTTCATTGCCAAACCTTCCAAGGGCTCTCCGTTCATGGCCACGCACCAGGTCACAAATCCTGGTTATCTCGTCAGAACTACCTGGCGGACTTGCATGCTTAAGATGACCCGCGGTCCTTTGCCCAGACAGAACCCGAGGCGTCTGAGCGCCTCGGTCTCGGCGCTCAGCGTCCTCGTCCATCCGAAAGCTGGGCGGGACGCGTGCAGAATCCCGACCTCCCTGGTCGCTGGAGCGGAGAGAACCGCGAGAGAACCGCACGCGCTGCCGTGCTCGGGTCGCTTCGCTTAGCGGGGGGCGGGCGCGCAGCCCCAGTGACACCCGCAGCTGCGGAGGGCGCTACCCTCACGCCGCAGCGCCCCCTGTGGGCCGCCTTCGCCGGCGCGACCCTGCGCTGCGCGCCTGCCCGGACGTTCCCAGCCTGGCGCGTCCCCGCGGTCTGCACCCCGAGACTGGCGGCGGCCGGATCGGGTCAGACAACGCCCACTCCATCCCTGCTTGTCTGCTGCGCTGCTTCAAGCTGCGAGAAGAAGCGCTTCGGAGCAGCACGTGAGTCATGGGGGAATCAGGGTAACGGGTTCGTCCCAGCAAAGTGGGCGCTCCCTTCCCAGTTTCGGATCCCCAGCGCAATTTCCCGACTGGGCGAGGCCGCGAGAAAGAGCGTGAGACAGGAGCGGGAAATGTCCGTTCCTCTGCTCTCTCTTCTCGACCTACTGTCCCTCGGTGGACCCGCGGGGCCCCGACCACCTTGGGGTGGCCCGCTCTTCCTTCTCCGTCCTCTTTCATTTTGCTTCCATCTCTCTACCTCCCTCGCCGCCGTCCTTTTCAACCCTCCCCAACCCACTTTCTGTCTCTTCAACCGACGACTCCCACTCCCCGAAGCTCTCCCTCCCACGCCCCTCCCCCTCATTGTCTGGCCAGTCCTCATTGTCCGATGCCGGGTCCCCTCTGTCCCTTTAACCTCCTCCCCCATTGTTCCATCCCCTCGTCTCCAGCCCCGCTCGCCCCTCACATCTCTAGTCCCCGTCCCATTCTTCATCCTTCTCTAGCCTGGGGTCCCATCCCACGACCCTCCAAAAATCAAGAAGCTCAGGGGAAAGTCGCCTTGAGATCCCGGCAATAAAGCGCCCTCCTCCAAAGAACCCAGGCACATCCAAGAGTCCCAGGACCTCCTCCTCGCAGACCCTCACAGCTCCTCCACACACACACCCAGGTACCTGAGTACCTGCCTCCGCGCGCACCTCTGGCCCGCATCGCTGCCCCGGATCTCAGGGGCTCCTCTGCGCCCTGAGAACCCTAGACACTCCTCTGTGGATCCTGGCATCGGAGCTCCTCTCCCGCTATCCATCCCCAGCATCTGGGACCCCAACGCTCTGTATTGTTTCCCTCGGGGAAACCTGAACCCATCGGGATTCCGGTCCCGGGAAAGGGAGTGGGCTCCCCTCAAGCTAGCACTCACCCCCACGAGCAGCAGCAGCAGCAGCAGCAGCAGCAGGCGCGGCCGGTCCATGGCGCAGCCCGCAGCACCTGCCCGCATCGTCCACCTCCCGAGGCAGCGCCCGGCTTCCAGTTAGTCGGCTCCGCGGACCGATAGGGCTGCTATGCGCTTCGGCACCCGCCCCCCGGAGCTGGCCGAGGCTCCGCTCCCTCTGGCCGCTGGCGGGAGGGGCTGCGAGAAGCCAGTGCGGCGGCCCCGCCTCCTCCCCGCCCAGCCCGCCCACCCCCGGAACCGCGCCCGCCCTCCCCGCTGCCTCCGCGAGGGGAGAGCGGGGGGAAGGGAGGGTGCTCGGGAAGACGCGTCCGCGCGCCCCGCTGCCGTTGCTCCGCGCCCTGGCCCTCAAAGCCTCTCCCCGACCTCGCCCCGGTACCCAGAGTGCCCGGCCTGCGCTAGGGCGCATCTGTCCCGGATGCTGTGGGCTCCGGACTTGGGCGGCTCCCATTCCCCTCGGGCTGCGCCTACCCGCAGGATTCACTCTTACCCATCTTCCTCTGCCATCCATCCCCAGCATGTGGCTTCAGCTTCTTCTCCGGTGTTCGGCTCCCACCCAGCCTTTATCAGCAAGATGCCCACTGCCCTCCCTGCCCTTCATCTTCTGGTCCGTCTACTACCCCTACCTCTGCCCCTCCCCGGGGCAAAGGCCTAGGGAGAGGGGATGGGAGGAGTAGCAGGTGGCCTGACTGAGGGACATTTAAGGTGGAGTCCATCCCAACATCATCTGAATTCTCAAAAGATGGGTTTGAAGGGGTCGCAAGTGCACAGACAAAACACAGGAAGACACACACTCTGGAGCGCACATATATGTACTGACGTACCACATGTGCCCACACCATCCTCGTTCACTCGTGTAGACCTGCATGTTCTATGCATGCCTGTAGAGTGTGCAGTGGCACATGCAAGCATACATGTGCACACATTACACACATGGTCATAACAAACATGCATACTCACCCACCACCACACATACACATGCATGTGCACATGTCACCTCCACGCACGCCCTCACAGGCATAGTCTCTTGCACAAGTGCACATAAATTCATGAACACACACACTTAACACCCATACACAAACACACAGATGTGTCCTCAACAATATACTTCCACTAAACTATTTCCATTAGCTTATGAGCTCCTTGCAGGCAGGGACTGTGGTCTCTTATCTGAACGCCTGGTACACAGTAGGTGTTCAAAAAGATTTGGAGAAAGGAAGAAATGGGAAAGTGGTTGGATGGACTCACATCCAAGTACCCACCCGTGTGCTGTATAATCGCCACGCACCAGAATCTCGGCAGGCCCACGTCATAGGACCAGCAATCCAGGGAGTGTGCCAGCAGTCTTTCGGTGGGAGGCAGCTCTCACCCCCCACCTTGCTGCCCACCCTTGCCTGTCCCCACTCTTCCTTGGTTCCCAGGCACAAAGAAGGCCAGAGCTGTGGGAGGCACGTCTGCAAATTCCGTCCCAGCACCCTGATCTTGGCACATGTGGACTCAGTTTCGACCTTGAAAAAAACAGTACTAATCTCCCCCATCCAGGAAGGAGCGATCAGTACTTGTGAAGAGGGCTCGCTGGCTGGCAGTCGGTGGGTCATTTCCTAGATCAGCTGGAACTAATTCATTCATTCATGGGGGGAAATGTTTGCAGTGTGAATTTCTTTCCTGTGCAACCAGCAAACTCCAGGGGCAGCCACAGAAAGGAGAGATAGACATCACTGTGCATGAACGTGGAGGAGCCACCACGGGGGTGGCTGGGCATACATACGAGGCCCGGCAGCGAGCCTGTCTCTAGAAACCCCTGAGGGTCCCCTCCTCGGGGGCAGGGGACCACCTAGGAGCCATCTCCTCCTCCCGGTGCTCTTATGGCCCTGCCTTTCCTTTCAGCTGAATTCATGAAAGGCAGGAAGGGACAACATTAGTCCTAACCAGCAACACTGAGCTGCTTACTACCAAGAGTATCCGCAGTGTGGCATTAATTTAAATACTCCTGTTATTAATTTATGATCCCAGTTACTATTATTGCCAAGGTTATCCATCCCAACACAATTTAATATGACCCGCACTACCATGGCTGGACCCGGGTTATTAATAATTTCCATGGTCTTGATCATTTAAGCCTTACACGAACAATTACAAACAGCAACTGTTACTATTATTAGCAGTGGTCCTATGATAAAGGCCGCACACCAGACCACGATGAAATGCCGAGTGCTGGCGCGGAGAGTGGCCCCGCAAGGTTCGCGGGGTCGGAGCCCTGAACGGAGAGAGTCAGACAGATGTGGCTATCAGTGCCGACACAGGCCACGCCACCCGCGTGGCTCACTCCTGTGTGGTCTCAGGCAGGCGAAGTCACCCCTCTCTGCCTCCATTTCCTCATCTATAAAATGGGAATTTAAAAAAGATCCTATCTAGACTGGGCACAACTGAGGTAGCAGTGTTCCTCACAAGGAGAGACTCCACCTCCTTTACGCATAAAGCACGCACATGTGCGCATGTGCTGTACACCACACACCACTCTCTGCGCTGGGGCGGGGGCGCAGCAGTGCGCACCAGCGCGCACCAGCAGCTGCCCTCAGGAGCTGATGTCCTAGTGCGTTAGGGGTTTGATGTGAAGGGTGACTTTATCCTGTGACCCCTTGGCTTGGCCATATTGTAGAGAGCACAGCTGTGGTCAGGAGGTACCTTTGCTGGGGCCACCACCATGACCACAGTCACTGCCACTGTCACCATCACAGCCACCTATAGCAAAACCAGCACCATCGTGACCACCAGCAGTACCACAGCTAACACTGCCATTACTCCCGTGCCCCCAATCATCTCCATCACTGCCATGAGTGCCACACCCTCGTCACCACCACCCCATCATCGCCACATCTGCCAGGGCAACGGCCACCCCCCACCGTCCTTCATCTGCACCACCACAAGCAGCCGGGATTCCGGCTCCGAAGTGTGCTGGACTCGGGTCTGACACTTTCCCTTGGAACAGTGTCAGGGGCCCTGCCAAGCCACTGCCTGCCTGATCCTAATGCCTAATGGCGGTGACTCCTGGTCTCAAACATGAGTGTCCTTCAAAAATTTCTCTCTGACCCAGAGCCCCCTGGCCCCTAACCCTCAGCACTGGCAGCCAGAGCTCTAGGACGGGCATGGGCGTGGGCTCAGGAGCTGACTGCAAGTGGGACCAGACAAGCAGCACCTGAGAGACAGCCGTTTTCATGGGCGGGTCCCCCAGAACCATCTCCCGCGACAGAGTTGTGCATTTAGAGGGCCCCTCCCCCCACCACACACACAGGGGCTTCCTGGACCTAACAGCGGCCCTAAGGTGAAAGGGCGGAGAAAATCATTGCCCTTCCACGTGGAGGTGGGAGCGGGAGCGGTGAGTCATGCTGTATTGTCAGGAGTTGAACTGGGTTTGCCCTCGCCCTGTGCCTCTCCCGCCCCTCTGTCACCCTGACCCTTTGGGAAGGCAAGCCCCTAACACACGCTCCCTGTTCTCCGGTTCCCCAGGACCCCTCCCATCAGGCCCTCCGAAGAACTCGGCTCACAGCTCCCGATGTCCCTCCCTAGGGAACCAGTCTGTGGCCCCAACCCACTTCTGAACAGAAGTGAAAACTCCCATTTATTGAGATGGCCTATGGGCCTGGAGAGTCACACAATTCTCTCCTTTAATGTCCACCTCTGTGAAGAAGGTCGTGGGGTCGCCATTTTACAGAGGAAAAGACGGAGGCTAGGGGAGGTTGAGCCACTTGCCCAAGGGCCCCTGGAAGGAAGCAGTGGTACCATAACTGGCCACTGTGTCACGCAAGGCCCTCCACAGTGACACTTCTCGGCATTAACCCCCATGTCCCGGTCACGCCCCCTCTTCATCCCAGCCCCTCCAGTGTTCACTCCTGTGAGTTGGGGAGACGGCACCTGCGTGTCCAAGGGGCCGCACTGTGCTCTTCGGCACGACCGCTCAGTGCCCCTCCTGACTGCATCACAGAATCTGGGCTGGGGGACCTAGGGAGGGTGGGCAGAGGTAAGCCAGGGGAAGACCCCCGCCTTTTGGTCAAAGGTGTGATTTCTAAGCTCTCTTAGTGAGTGCTCACTTTTCCTGCCTTGGGAGAATCAGCTCCCCTGTTGCCAGTTCCAGTGTCCAACCAGAGGAAGGGTGAGAGGAGACGGGCAAGGAGACAGCAGCCTCGGAGCGGAGGTGGGGCGGAGGGGCCTAGGCCTTCCCCAGCTGCGTCCCATCTGCCCCGGGCAGGCGGCCAGGCAAGGTAAGTGAAACCTGCTGCCCCCCATTAGGAGCTGGCTCGGTGGCTTTGAAGCGTGATGCAGTGATTACTTCGGAGCTGACTCCTTCTGGGCCGCAAGGGGGGCCTGACCAATAAGGGGACAGGGCGGAGCCCAGGGACTGGTTTGGAGACAGTGCGGTTTGATTCTGGAGCTGCATTAGTAGTGAGAGGGGTGGGAGGCATTAGTCAATTTTGGAGTCCAGTTAGATTAACTGGAGCATCAAAGTGGGCCAGTTGTACTGTGCCCTCCCCCCACCCCTGTCTGCTCCAGCCTGGGCCCAGCGCTCCCCTCCTGCCTCCAGCCTGCCCAGCAGGGGCCTGCCTGACCCACATTCGCCAGCCTCCCCACCTCCAAGCCCTTCCCTGGGTTCCACTCCCGTGAGAGTTGTCTTCTCTCTTCCTTTGACATAATAGTAGAATTGGCCGAAGGCTTCCATCTTCTCATTTGCAGCCTTTTCTCTTCCTTCAAAGGCCAGCCTCCCTCCCACCTGCGCCCCATTCTGTACCCATTCCTCTTGCCAAGGAATCACAAGATCCGATCAGTTCATTCATGTAGGCAGTAGGGAGTTAATTTCCCCAGATCGTGTGTCTTGGAGAAGGGGTGTCCAGGGAGGGCAATGCTATACCCAGGTGTTTGAATGGAGAGTTTCAGGCCCGGTGGTAAGGGCACATCCATCTTCCTTGCTGACTTGGGGCGCCGCCCTCCCCAGCCTTTTGCCCCTTCTGACCCCGTCTCCGTGGCCCACACCCCTGCAGGTCACTTTCCTCTAGGAAATCCCTCCTGACTCTCAACTTGGATCCTTCCCAACCCTGCAGGGTGGCAGGATTCAGTCTTCTCTCTCACTTAAAAAATGTATTTATTTTTTAGGTTTTATTTATTTATTTAATTTTTAGAGAGAGGGGAACGGAGGGAGAAAGAGAGGGTGAGAAACATCAATGTGTGGTTGCCTCTCGCGTGTCCCCCCACTGGGGACCTGGCCCTGAACCCAGGCCCTATGCCTGACTGGGAATTGAATCGGTGACCCTTTGGTTTGCAAGCTGGAGTTCAATCCACTGAGCCACACCAGCGAGAGACAAAAAAAAATTTTTTTTAAATATGTTTAATGATTTTAGAGAGACAGGGAGGGAAAGAGAGAGAGAAACATCAATTGGTTGCCTCCCACAGGGGCTCCGGGCGGGCATCGAACCCACAACCTTGGTATGAGCCCTGACTGGGAGCCAAACTGCCAACCTTTTGGTGTAAGGGACGATGGTCCAACCAACAGAGCCAACCCAGCCAGGGCTTCTCTCTCACTTTTTATCCTGCATCTAAGAACAGTCAAAACACGCTGAAGAAAAACTGAGTCAGGCTACACCAAGGCTGGAGCGGTGTGAAGTCAGCAGGCGGAAAGATAAGAGGGGGAGGTATCAGGAGACCCCGGGGCCAGGCTACCAGGTATTTGCTGTGCGCTCTCAGGCCAGCCCTCTTCCCTTGCTCTGAGCCAGTGCGTAACATGAGCATCTGCGGCCAGTCTCCCAGAGCTCTGAGGGGTCCAAGAGGTATTGAGTGGGTGTGCTTTGCAAGTCAAGGGAGCCGGAAAGATGTTAGTTACTCTTGTTCTAGTTGATGCTGCTGCCGCTGGGAGTGGCAGGCTGGGGACCGGATGAGGGGTGAGATGACATTTCAGCACTGGAGACCCCGGCTTCGCGCCTTCCTGCTGCAGATAAGAGGCAGAGCTGTGACAGTCCGCTGGCTGAGCCCAATTCCCACGGGAATCGCTGGGGGAGGAGACATCCCAGGCCCAAGCTTATCTTCACTGTGGCTGTCTGGGAAGTGGGGTCAAGTGCAATTGTCTGGGTTGGTTTCCAGCAGAGAGGGTAAAGGGCATGGACGTAGTCTGTTAAGTCTTACAGTCAAGAGAGGACCCCTAAGAGGGCTCAGAAAGGGGGAGGAGCTGGAGAAGGAGGGTCCCTCCCCAGTCCCATCCATCCCACGATTGCATCTGTTGGGCCAGGAAAACTGAGACAGGGCTGGGCATTTAAGAACACAGGTCCTCCTGCACCAGCTCTTCCTGTACCAGCTCTCTCCATCACATGCCCTCAACTTACTGATGGGATGTGCCCATGCACCCGTCTGAGGAGAGAGGACAGATAGCCCTGCCCTGGGGAAACTCCAGTCTGAGGGGGGAGGCTGAGCCCTTGCCCTGGATGTCCCCCTACTCTGAAGAGGGGACACAGCCTCTAGGCTGCGGTCTCCTCTCCCAGGGGAGCACAGAGATGGGCCTGGAACATAGAGAGGAACCTTCAATGCCACTGTCCTTTCCCACATTCTCAAAGGGATGGAGACGGGGAAGACAAGCCATGACCTTGGGGATCTTCTAGTCTAAGGGGTTCGCCAATCAAACAGGAGCGTCCCACACTCCTGGCAGGAAGGCCAGGACTTGGACCGTAGATGTGGAAGCCACCTGCCAGAGGCCATCTACAGTTAGGGAAACTGAGACCCAGAGAAGTGCACGATGTGTTCTGAGTCACTCAGTGGGCTCGGTGCAAAGAAGGGAATTTTAGATCAGTTTCCGCGGGTGTGGGAAAGAAGGCCCTGGGCTGGGAGGTGGGGGGTGGGGGTTCTCCCTTCAGCATCGCCCCAACTCCCTGGGGCCACTCACTGTGCCTCTCAGGGCTGTGTCCCGTCTGTGACATAAGGGAAACTGTCCTCGCAGGCTGCTCCTGCTCCCTGGGAAGCAGGGACCAGGTTCTGGTCCAGCCCAGCCCAGCCAGGGGTGCCCCTTGGAAGAGAGGCAGGTGCAGGCAGGCGGGGCCCCTCCTGACGGAGCCGGTGGGTGGGGGAAAGCGCTGAGTCGGCACTCAGAGCCTCAGCCACCTCTGCTCCTCTTCCATTATTCATCCCCGTAAAAGGCTCTGCCTCCTTCAGCCTGACCCAGGCCCAGTCTTGAGAAATGCCTTTGCCTCCCCCCACAAGTAGCCCCCCCTCAGCTGGAAACTCTTAAGCAAAAAGGTCGTCAAGATGATTAAATACGAACAGATTTTCAGCTCTTTTTCCACTTTAATTAAAATTGTGCTCTTAGTTCAGAGTGAGCTGGAGACGGAATAGCGGCTCCCCAAAGGCCCCTGGGCTGAAAAGTGGGGGGAAAACACTCCGAGATGTCTAAGGGTTGGCTCTCCGTGGCCTGAGGTCAGGGGCCTGGCCTGGAGCTGCCGTGTGCCCACGGACCCTGCCCACGGAGGGCAGCAGGAACCCTGAGTCCTCTGGGCATTGGAGACGGAGCCAGAACAGGGGTGGGGATGGGCAAGCAGCACCCTAGATCTGGGGCAGGAGTGGAGTGAAGAGCAGAAGGAGTTCCATTTCCATAGACACTCACTTCTGGGGTGTCCCCAGTCTGGGATGGGAACAGGTCAACAGTCCTCAAGAAGGGCTGGGGCCTGACTGAGGATTCAGGATAGAACATGAGAAATGGATATGTAGCTTCCAGAACAACCTAGAAGCAAACACAGGAGTGGCCCAGGATACCCATGAATGAGGGGGTGCATGTACGGGACAACGAGTGGCTTCAGCAGGCTTCTGCAGGAGGATAACAGACCCAGGAAATGGCTGGGGGCTGTGTGGGTCAGTGATGGGAGGGCTGTGGGAAGGAGGCGAGGCAGGGACACAGCTTGTTTGTTACAGAGGTGGGGAGATGCGCAGCAGGAAGAAGCTAGCAGGAGGACTCTCCCCTTCTGTGTCTCCCCCTCCTTCCATCAGAGATCAGGAGTTCGAGAGGAGAGGAAGAGTGGCGGGAGAAGGGATTTGGTTGAGACACCTGAGAACATCCGCAGGGGGAGGAGGGAAGGAGGGAAGGGCGGGGGAGCTGGCACAGGCTGCAGGAATAGCAGGAGCCCACGGCCCTTGGTCAGCGATCCCATTTCCGGTCTGGCCGCAGCCCTTGGCAAACCTTGGAGCTGAACTTCCCTCCAGAGTGTAAGAGAGGACAGTTGCGTTTGAAGTTCCTCTTTGTGTTCCGCACTGGCTCAGGCTGCAGAAGTGGCCACCTGGGCCCAGAGAAAAAGGCCTCCCACCACTTCCTGTACCTGTGCTGGGTGGTCCCATCTGCCCTCCACTCAGGAGCAAGGAGTTGGGCCTTAACTCCGGGAAGAAAAGAGGTCTCTTCCTAGTGATTCATCCTGGTGTTGGGAGGCAGCCCGGAGCCCAACCTACCACCCAGCTCCCAGGCCAGGAAGCGAGCAGTTCCCATCAGTTTCAGGAAGGGGTCAGATTCTGTAGAGAAGCATTTGGCGCCCTTCAGAGCTCATCCCTCTGCCCCAATACTTCCCAGTCCCTGGGCTTTACCACCAGGTCCCCTGCCACCACTGTGAGTTCCACCAGACAAGGTTAGCAGAACAGGAGGAGGGAGAACCACCAACTCAGCAAGGCCCCCAGGGGAGATCACAGGTACCTTTGGCCTTGACCCAGGGGAGAACCTCACCAGGACAGGGAGGGGAGGAAAGTTGATCACTGGGCCTAGAAGGGCGCACTGCGCATGGAAATGCCGAGCAATCAGTTTGGGCAGCATTAGGGATGCAGGAAGCAAATGGATTGAGCTGGAGCTGGCCATGCACGGTGAGGTCTACTCTGAAGGCCCCTTTTGGATCACTCTCTCTGGTTGAAATACCCATCCTGCCCCCAGGGAAGGCAGCAGGCTCCAAGTCAAAACCTCCTGCTTGTTCAAGAACGGCGCCCTGGTCGGCCCTCTCTCCTACCAAATTTGGAGTCTGGCTGTCTCTGGTTTCCATCAGCCCTGTCTGTTGGCCTCTCTCTCTATGGCTGCTTTAGTAGAATGGATGTGTATGCCCAGACCTTAGGTGTAGCCTCCTCCACTCTCCCAGTTCCTGGGTCACGCTGCAAATACCACCCAGATGAGCAGCCTGGCACCTGTTCCCCGGGAAGGAAATTTAGCCAGGAGAGGAGGGGAACACTGACCTGACACTAGATGGATGGGACACCTGAAGGCTGAGCCTGCAGCCCGAGTCCCCCACTTCTCTGAAACAGCGGTTCAGCTAAGCAGCCCCATGTTTTCGGCCTTCCCTCCTTCATGCTACTTTTAGAAAAACCAGGGACTCCGTGGCAGGGAGAAAGTAGCCTATTTTGACAGTCCAAGTGGAGCATCGTGGGGAGGGGTAGCCGACAGGGCGGGAAGCGCGTCTCTGTTGGCGGGCACTGCCTTGCCCGGAACTCGATTTTCTTCCCCAGTGTTAATTATCAAAATTAACCGAACACTATAAATAACCCAACTCGGAGACTTGAAGAGCCTCACTTCTAATTAATTCATTTCCAATCAAGACGCTCTACGCCCCCCTACCCTAGAATCTGAGGGATGGGAACCTCATTGTGCAGCTTTTCAAACGTTGGATCTGACTGTCCCCTCGCTCAGGAGCTGGGAATGTGCAAAGGGTGGGGGGAGAGAAAGAGAGAGAGGGAGGGAAAACACTCAGCTTTCTTAGAAGGAGGTAGCCTATAAATAACCCTATATTGGTGTATTTGATGGACGACATTCGGGTCTCGATTGGCTTTTGTTGGAATGAGGAGACGTAGTGGGTGGGGGTGGGGTGGTGGAGACTTCCATCTGCCTCCTCCTTTGCTGGGCAATAAATTTAAAGCAAGACTGTGAGCACCATCCAAGCCTGTGTAGTCCAGAGCTGGGGAGACCAATCGATAGAGGAGGAGGGATGGGAAGGGGGAAACAGAGAGAGAGGAGGAGAAAATGCAAGCCCTGAATGAGTGCGAGAGGAAGGAGAGAGGAGAAAGAAAAAGGAGAAAAATTAGGGTGGAGAAAGGAGGGAGACAAGTAGGAAAAGGGCAGGCAGGGGAAAGAGTGACAGGGAGGAGAAGGGGTGGGAGGGGCGTTTGCATGCCCACCTTGTACCATGACCCTGGCCAGAGACCCTGTGAGCTGCTCCAGGGCCACCCTGTCCTGTGTCCAGCTGCCTCACGTCAAGCTCCCCCGTGTCTCCTCTCCCAGAGCTGTTGACATCCTTTGAGAAATCATGTGGCCTGTGTGCCCCACCCAAGTGCCCCCGCAGCCCCCAATCGGCAGGCGCTGACTCTTGGCTCCCTGTCCTCAGGGGAAGGGACCCAGGCCAAAAACAAGCAGGCCTCCCATGGGATCTGCTCCTTGTCTTTCTGGACCAAGGGCCCTGCTGGATGTGGGTGGAGGACAGGGGAGGAGGGGACAGAGATTGAGTCAGAGGAGAAGAGAGAAGGGAGACACAGAAAGGGAAAAAGGAGATGGAAGAGGGGCTGAAATGGAGAGAAGGAGAGAAAGGCAGACTTGGAGACAGACCAAAGGAAGAGAGGGGCGAGAGGTGGCTTGGCTCAAGGGGGTGTTGGCCTCTTGGGGTCCAGATGCCAGGGCCCCCAAAACTGAGACCTGGGAGGCCAGAGCCAGCCGGGCTCCCTCAAGTGCCATGATCTTGGGCAGGTGATTTCTGTCCGCTGACCTCCGGCTTGCCCATCTGCACAATGCTTGCAACTTCAGCCCTTTCGTCCTCCGAAAGTGGTCACGAGGATTAAATAGTCCGAAGGGAGCAGCGTGAAACACCAGCTTACAAAAACTTAACTAGGGGTCTGGCGTGAAATGACTGCTCAGTTCCAGGCGGCTGCTACTGTCACTGGCAGTGCTAGAGCACCTCCAGGGGGACACGTCTTCACCGCCCCGGAAGGTGAGCCTCTGCGCCAGGCACCTTGCTCACCAGACTGGGGTCCCTGAGAGCCGGCCTGTGGACTCCGCCCCACACTGGAGGCTTCCTGAACTGAGTGTCTTCCACCAGGCTGGGAGTTCCCTGGGTGGGGGTGGAGGGAGGGAGTCAACTCAGGTTCTTTTCCCTCTGAGCACCCCACCCTGGACCTTCCTGGGCAGAGGGTCCCATGCACTGGGCAGGTTGTTGACCTACTAATTGAGTAGCTGCTTGTGGAACTCCTGGCTTAGGGGCCTGACTCATTCTCTCATCGCCCCCAGCAGCCTCCCAGCCTCCTGTTACAGTCCACCTGGTCCTCCTCCTCCAGCTGAGATTAAGGGATGGACCAGGTGGGGAGAGTGGCCCTTTTCCACCTACATCCTGTCTCTGGGCCTCTCCTTTCAGCGAGCTGGGGAGGGGGCTGCTGGGAGCCAGCCCCTGGGCAATCTGATCTCCATTAGCCCCTTCTCTGGTTCTCATTACCATGGCCAAGGCAGCTTCGGAAACGTGTAATTTCCCCGCGGCTTTTCTCTCCTTCCTCTGCCTTTTGAGGTCCCTCTCCCATCCCAGCCCTCCTTGGAGGCCTCTCCTCCAGTGGACCAGCAATGGGGGTATAGAGTCACCCAAGCTTTATGGGGGTGCTTATATGTGACCCTCAATCTCAGCCCATCTCTGGATCTCAGGATGCCACCTTTCTTTCTAAATAAAAAAATAACTCCTCTTTCACCCCTTCCTTCCTCCTGGGCCCCCTATTCCTCCCCTCCCCCACGGGGCCCTCTCTGAGAGAGGGGCTGCTGACTGCCCCCACTGGGGCCCATGGAAGGTCCAGCTCCGCGGCACCCAGCCTGCGCTTGCCCTGAGGGATGAATGAGCCGCACGAATGCTCAAACAAACAAACAAACAAACAAACGATGTGGTGGCCAGGGAGGGACAAGAACTCGGCCACAGGAAAGCCCTGCCACCAGTGAGGCCCATTTCTCCAGCCTCACCGCCCACCGCGCTCCCTTTTCGAAATGCCCCACCGCCCCTACTCACCATTCACAACCTGGCACAGGAATCGCCTCCAGGAAGCTCTCCATTTTGGCCCAAGTGAACCTCAGGCACACTGCCACCCCTGTCACGGGGACACGGTGGCACGATCAGTGATTGACTTCTCTCTCTGTCTGGGTGCTCAGCCCCTTAGGGCGGAGAGTGCTTGTGTCTGTCATCTACCCGGGTGTCCCCCTTGCCGAGGGCAGGCCTGTGGGCGAATGAATGCATGGATAAAGGAGTGAATGAATGAAGGAGCAGAGGAACCAACGGCAGCCTAAACACCGTGCGTGGAGGGTCAGGAAGGTCAGGGAAGGCATGCCCCTCTCTGAATTTTAGGTAGACGTTAAAAACTACATTAGGAAGCAAGGGGCAGCAGGAGGGACTAATAAGTAGAGAAAAGTGGAATTGCATCTCTGTGTAAATTCAACTAGACTTACATGCTCAAGGACCAGAAGGGAAAAATTATATGTGTTCTTTTCCTTTTTTATTCATTTTATTTTTCTAAATTTTATCTATTGATTTTAAAGATAGAGAGGAAGGGAGAGAGAGAGAGAGAAACATCAATTTGTTGTTCCATTTATTGATGCATTCATTGGTGGATTCTTATATGTGCCCTGAACAGGCCTTGAACCCTCAACCTTGGTGTATTGGGACGACTCTCTAACCAACTGAGTTGCCCAGCCACAGCCTGTTTTTTTCCTTTTTAAAAACCCTCCTTTAATGTTGGGTTATTATGTTTACAACCCACAAATGACTTTTGAAGGACTTTCTGATGCCTTAAAAAAGGCAGAGAGGAGTCCCCAGGTGAACAGAAGAGAATGGGGGCAGGGGGTTCCCCACCCTCTCCTGCTCATGTCTTTGGCCCCTCGCAGCTCCCATCCCCCTCCAGGACTGGGCAGTGGCCAGACCTAGCCCAGACCCACTGGAGGAGGGAGAGAGCACCCTGCTTGCCGGGGAGGGCGGCTGCAGGGCCTAAATAGCCTTGATGAAGTGTCTAAGTGGGCAGGCCTGGGCAGTGCCCAGATGGAGTGTAGCAGACCGTGTCCCTGCCCTCTGGGGCTTCCAGAATGATCCAGACATGCAGATGGGGGCAGGCGTGGATGGGCAGCCAGAAACAAATATAAAACAGAATGTGAATCAGACTCTGCATGTGAACACACACGTATAAGGTGACTCTCTCTTTTTCTCTACCCAGTGAACTCCTATTCACCCTCCAAGGCCCAATTTATTTGTCCAATCATTCATGTACTCATATGTCATGGACATCTGTCGCCCAGCATCACTTCATACTTTTTAGCTTATGTGAAATCTCCTCTTCCCAACTCTGTTGTGGGAGAAGCTTACTTTCACTCTACCTTCATTCACCCTTCTGCCACTCCAGAAATGTCGTGTTACCCAAGCCCAGTGAATTAGAGTATACATACCCCTAGCCGTGTGATTGGTTCGAGCCTGGGCATATCACTAAGTCCACCCAATGAGAGTCAGCTCCGGGTGGTGCTGAGATAGAACACTGCCAGCCTTGGAAGCCTTCTTACTAACCCTTGGGGAAAGCCCGGCGGAGAATAAAGCCAACACAAGAAGAAGGTAGAACCAAGGGGAGCTCAATGGCAACACCTAGCACCTGCACCTGGCTTCACCTGGACCTTGACCCTAACCCAACTCCAGGAAGTTTCAGTTTTGTGGAATGATACGTTCTCTTTTTTTGCTTAAGCCAATTGGGATGGCTTTCTGGACTGACATCCAAATGCTCCCAACAAATGCATCATTCACCTACCAAACACCGGCCATGCTCCTGCTCTGTGCCAGGAGCTGGGTGCTGGAATCCAGGAATGACGAGGGCGCAGCTCCTGCCTTCCAGGAGCTCAGAGTCGCCTGAGCTTTGTCCAAACGCTGCCACCACCCCCACCTCGCGCAGCCTGGCCAGCTCCCGCAGAAACTGAGCCCGGCTCTGCGCTGTGCTCCCCAGCCACATGTTCACGTTATTTGTTCAACAAACAGTCATTAGCTGCCTACAACACACCAGGCTCTGTGGTTCCTCCTATTGTCCCAGACTGTGTCTACATCTGTCCCTACAAGCTCTTTGATGATGGCGCCATGTTGGTGATTCCCCAGTGCCTAGGACAGTGCCTGATGCCTGCTACCTGCTCATGCTTGTTGAATGAATGAATGAGTGAATGAATGAGTGCAAGACTCTGTATATTTGTGTGTGCTGAGATGAGGCAGTGGACAGCCAAGGAAAAGGACAATGTGATGTAGAACAGAGGGGCCTGGAGGGCTGTAGATCCAGCTAGGGCTCTGCTGAAGAAGCCAGCCCCCTGTTCTGATCAACGCAACACACCATCCTGCAGAAGTATTTCACGAATTTTTACAACAAACACTTTTGTCTTTGCACAGGTCCTGGAAATTCTGCCCTTTCCCCAGCCCCGTGAATAGGGTTTCACCT
This sequence comes from Micronycteris hirsuta, assembly GCA_004026765.1. NCBI lineage: Eukaryota > Metazoa > Chordata > Mammalia > Chiroptera > Phyllostomidae > Micronycteris > Micronycteris hirsuta. The sequence goes on along the minus strand of PVJI01000107.1, from coordinate 120,316 downwards.
GGCCACCAGCTGACCCAACCTGTGGGAGGTGCCGTTGTAGCCCCTCCCTCTGGCCTGGATGCTTCCAGGGGTTAATGGACCCATGCATTCTTCACACAGCACTCTCTCACCTGACTGACTCATGCCTTCTCCACGCACCTTCCACCCCTGCTCTCTTCTTCATTGTGCCCCCTCCTCCCCCTTTCCCTCCTTTTCTCCCCATCTCTCTTGTTCTGCATTCCTGTCGCTTCTCTTCCTCTATCTTTTCCACTTTCTCATATTCCCACCAGGTTATTCCCCCCAGTTCATGTCTGCAGCTGGGTAAATTTCTATAAACAATTAAGTTCGTAACAAATTCAATTGTATTGCATCCTTATTAGGAGCTTATAGCATTTGGGAAGAGGGACTTGGGCGGCTAAGAGGCTGATAGCCTCTCTGATGGCTGAGTGCCTGGAAGTGGGGCGCTCCCATTTTCGAATGTACTTGAGCTTCACATATTTTATTATCTCCCCACATCTTCCTCTGTTGAATCATCCTGAACTTGTCTCTTTCCTGCCTCTCTGCCTGAATGTCAGCTCCTCTACCTTCTTCCAGTCCCAGGAGATATTCTTTTGCAATAGGAAGGATGCAGGCTGTGCAGCGAGAAGGACTTCCCAGTTGGTAGTTTATTAAAAGAATACTTATGGAGAAGGAGAGGATGGAAGGAAGGTGAGTCTCCATCAGTGGAAAACTGTGGTCACAGGTGGGAGAAGGGGAGACCAGCCTCCTCAGCCCAGAAACCTGGGGACCTGGGGGCCACAGAGCAGTTGATGTGGGTCTCCTAGCCCAAGACTCTGGATGGGGAGCAGGAGAAAACATCTGCACACATCTGGAAGATGCTTGTCCAGCTCCATTAGCCTTGGCACCAGCCAGACTGTATTTGATGTTTGATCTTGTCTTCAACATGGGGCTGGGGGCAGGGGGAGACAGCCGATGGGATGGCAGGGACTGCTCATGGAGACACCCTGTCCCCAGTCTGGCTCCCCTTCCCTGGTCCCCTGACAGCCCAAGACAACTTCCGAGGCATAAATGGAATGCCAGAAAACCAAGCACTGACCCCCCGCCCCGTCTCCCACAAGGGTGCAGCCAAAGCCAATTCCCCTTGGGTGAGGGTGGGGCGCTAGAGCCTCCCACCCACCTGCTCCCCCCTACCCCCACCCTGTGCCTTTGTGTCTGTCCCAGGCCCGAGGAGGGAGGCTGAGCGCCAGACCACAGTCATGCCTCATTTTGGTTCTTTATGCAGAAAGCAGGTCATTAATCGAGAATTTTTTAGGGAGGCGGGGGATGAGTCCTAAAGCCATTTTTGGGAGAGAAGGGTTTGTAGACAGCAAGGAAAAGCAGCAAACTGCTATCAAGTAGGACTGGACTGGACAGAGGGAACGCAAAGCTCCTGTGCACTTACTGAGTGTCTGCTACGTGCAAATGCACAGAGGTGAATAAGGTGGTCTGCTGGGGCAGTAGATACATAACAGTGACAAGGACAACAAAGGCACCCACAGAGTGGATGGAAGTCAGTGTATCTGCCAGAGGAGGGCTTCATGGAGGCAGTGGCATGAGCTGGGCTGAGGAGGGTGAATAGAAGCTAACCAGGCAGAGATGAAAGGGGAGAGCCTTCCAGGTCGTGAAGCAACACTAACACAGACTTGGGGTGTTTGGGGGAGAAAGAATGTAGCTGGTGGACTGCAGAAAGGGTGTGAGAGTGTGTGCATGCAGCGGGGGTGGGCAGAAGCAATGTTGGCAAAGGCTCAGATCTACTCTCCTTCCCATTTACACGGCACTTTACAAATTGCAAGGTGCTTTTCAAAGTCGCAATCTCATTTAACCATCATTGCAACCCATGGGAGGCAGGCCGTAGATGCCAGCTGGAGCTCAGAGAAATCAAAGGATTGATCCAAACTGCATCTGAGCAGAGTAAGCTCTGTACAGAGTCTCTGGCCCTTGTGGGGCCTTCAGACTGGGACAGGTGGAGGTTAGTCGGGTGTCCAGATAATGCCCCTGGGGCCCCAGCTTAGACCCAGGGCTGAGAAACAGGGGAGAAACAGGGCAGAATGAAGGGGGCAGCTCAGGCAGGCTTCCTGGCAGAGGGAGCCATAGAATTTGGTTGTCATCGAAGGAAGGGAAAGCTGCTGTGGAATTTAGTGAAGGCAGGGGTTGGGAGACAGGGAGGGCTCACCTGGCACAAGGGAAGCTGCAAAACTGAGTGTTGGATCAAATCGCAGCAAAGTGGAATGAGCTGGAGTGACGGTGAGAGAAGGGTCTGAAGTCAGTCCCGAGGGACCCCAGGCACAGTGGGTAACGGTGGCTTTACGTGGGAGACAGTGTGGGGAAGTAGTTACAAACGGACTTTAAAGTGGGCTTTAGAGCGGGAAGGAGCTGGGTTCAAATCCCAGCTTCACAGCTTTCTAGCACTGACTACGTCAGAGGAGTGAGAATCAAATAGGCTAATGCTTAGCCCAGAATCTGCTACATGGCAGGTGTGTCCATGATGGGGTGTCGCATGAGAAGATAATGAGAAGATAATGGGAGAAATAGAACTTTTGAAAAAAAATACTCATGGAATAACTACTGTGTGCTAGGAGCTAAATAAGAAGCTTCTAGATAGGTTAGAGTTTTCGAGATTTGCTGGGTCATACGACTCTCTGGAGTGACTTAGATCCTCTAGCAGGGGCGCTCATTCCACCCCCTTATTCCCCTCCGCCCTACACCCCCCCTCCCACCAGGATTCCGCCCCCCCCCCTTATTTCATGTCCATGGGTTGTACATATAAGTTCTTTGGCTTCTACATTCCCTGCACTATTCTAAACCTCCCCCTGTCTATTTTGTACCTACCATTTATGCTACTTGTTCACTGTACCTTTATCCCCATTCTTCCCCACCTCCCCACTGATAACTTTCCATGTGATCTCTATTTCTGTGATTCTGTTCTTGTTCTAGTTGTTTGCTTAGTTTGCTTGTTTTAGGTTCAGTTGTTGATAGCTGTGAGTTTGTTGCCATTTTACTGTTCATATTTTTTATCTTCTTTTTCTTAGATAAGTCCCTTTAGCATTTCATGTAATAAGGGTTTGGTGATGATGAACTCCTTTAACTTGGCCTTATCTGGGAAGCACTGTATCTGCCCTTCCATTCTAAATGATAGTTTTGCTGGATAGAGTCATCTTGGATGTAGGTCCTTGCCTTTCATGACCTTGAATACTTCTTTCCAGCCCCTTCTTGCCTGCAAGGTTTCTTTTGAGAAATCAGCTGACAGTCTTATGGGGATTCCTTTGTAAGTAACTGTCTCCTTTTCTCTTGCTGCTTTTAAGATTCTATGCTTAACTCCGATCTTGGGTAATGTAATTATGATGTGCCTTGGTGTGTGCTTCCTTAGGTCCAACTTCTTTGGGACTCTCTGAGCTCCCTGGACTTCCTGGAAGTCTATTTCTTTTGCCAGATTGGTGAAGTTCTCCTTCGTTATTTTTTCAAATAAGTTTTCAATTTCTTGCTCTTCCTCTTCTCCTTCTGGTACCCCTACAATTCAGATGTTGGAATGTTTAAAGTTGTCGTGGAGGTTCCTAAGCCTCTCCTCATTTTTTTGAATTCCTGTCTCTTCATTCTGTCCTGGTTGAGTGTTTATTTCTTCCTTCTGCTCCAAGTCATTGATTTGAAGCCTGGTTTCCTTCCCATCACTGTTGGTTCCCTGTACATTTTCCTTTATTTCATTTTTCATAGCCTTCACTTTTTCCTCTATTTTGTGACCATATTCAACCAATTCTCTGAGCATCCTGATTACCAGTGTTTCAAACTATGCATCTGATAGGTTGGCTATCTCTTCATCTAAGAGGCTTAGTTGTATTTTTTCTGAAGCTTTGATTTGTTCTTTCATTTGGGCCATATTTTTTTGTCTTGGTATGCCTGTTACTAGTAAGGGGCGGAGCCTTAGGTGTTCACCAGGGCAGGGCAACCCTGAGTTGTGGCGTTGTATGTGGGGGAGGAGTCTGAGAGGGAACAATGCCACTTGTTCAATTCTATGCCAGCTTTCAGTCACTTACCCCGCTACCCACAAGCAAATTGGGCCCTTCTGGTGCTGATTCCTGGGTGGATCATTTTGTGTATGTTCCAGGAGCCTGTGGGTCTCTCCAACGAACTCTCCTGTGAGGCTGGGAGTTTCTCCTGCTGCCGCCTCAACCTCCACAGATGTTTGCAGTCAGAGGTTTTGAGGATTTATTTCTCCATGCTGGAACCCTGGGTTGTGCTGTCTGTCTCACTCCCTAGTTGTTCCTCCTGGTTTATCCTCACGCGAATGTGGAACCTCCTGCTCCACCAGCTACTGCCTTGCCTGCCCTGGACCTGTAGCATCCGCCTTACCGTGAGTCCTTTCCACCCCGGCTGCCCATCTCCGCCCCTCCTACCAGTCTGGATGAATGTTTCTTCTTTAACTCCGGGGTTGTTGGGCTTCCATACTGTTCGATTTTCTGGCAGTTATGGCTGTTTTTTGTTTTTAAATTTGTTGTCGTCCTTCTTTTGGTTGTGCAAGGAGGCACAGTGTATTTACCTACGCCTCCATCTTGGCCAGAAGAAAATCTCATAATGTTTTAAGTAAATTTACAATTTTGTGTTGGGCTGCATTCACAGCCATCCTGGGCTGCGTGCGGCCTGCGGGCCACAGGCTGGACACCCCTGCAGGGGGACTAAGTGTTTTTTGCAAGAGTCCCGGGTGGTCGTTAAGCTCAGGCAAGTTTGAGAAACACTAACAGGTGAGAAAAACCAGAGAAGGCTGGCTGTAGCATGGAGAGGGAGCAAAAATAGGAAAGAGGGACCCAAGACTGAAAGACACGGTGGGCAGCTGTTGGTGTGGTACAAGCCAGAAGGGTTATATTATATATCTATTGCTACATACAAATTATCCTAAAACGTAGAAGTCTTAAACAATTTCAACCATTTATTATCTCGCATAGTTTCTGTGGGTTCTGAATTTGGGAGCAGCTGTGCTGGGCAGTTCTGGCTAGAGGTCTATTGGGAGGTCACAGTCACATGTGAGCTGGGGCCACAGTCACCTGCAGGCGTCACCCGAGCTGTAGGATCCGCTTCCAAGACGGAGCTCCCGCTGACACTATGCTGGCTGTTGCCTGGAGGCCTCAGCACACGGGCCTCTCCATGGGGCAGCTGGGGTGTCCTTACAACACGGCAGCTGCTCCCCTTCAAGCAAGTGATCTAGGAGAGAACAAGGAGGAAACCACTCTCCTTTCATGACCGGACATTGAAAGTCACACTCTGTCATTTCTGCAGTCTTCTGTTGGTTTCACCGCTTGGCCTTGTTCAAGTGGCAGAGGATGCAGACATGAAAAGCAGAAGGTGAGGTTCATGGAGGCCACGTTGGAGCCGGGCTATCACACGAGGTCTGACCATCCCCATTTCATGGATGGAGAAAGCTGAGGCTCACCCAGCGCTACTCCAGTCAGCCAAAGCCGAGGCTCAAACCCTATTTCCCTGCTCTGAGCCCAGCAACTTTCCACCACCCCAAGCTCCTGGGCGATGAACCCGCTGGTGGTGGAGCATAGGTCTGTGTGCCCCTAGCTGGGTGGAGGGGTGGGGTGACAATCAGGCCTCCCAGGCCTGAGAAATAAATATAATCACATGTTTGCCTAGGCGGGTGGCGGGGGGAGGGGCTCTTCATCTAAACATGCTCTGCCCTCATGGCCTGTGTTTTCCATTTAAAACCACACTCAGAATGACTGGGAAAGTATGCTTGATCCGGGTGCATTTTTCAGAAATTCAACCTGTTGGGGTTCTTGTCCCTTTCCCAGTGCCCCCAAGAGCAGGCTTATCCCACCCCCCAAGTCTTCGTGGCTTACTCGCAGGGTGGTCTCAGACCCCTGTCTCACCCTCTCTGAGCCCCCAGGAGCTGGGGTGGCTGCCAAGTCTCATCTGGTGTTGGAGCAACATCAGTCTTCCTGTCTTGTTGCCGCAGACATTGGGGAAGAGCTGCTTAGGCAGGGAGACCTCTGCTTTCAAAAGGGCCTGAGTGTGGGGCTGTGCCTCTCCCATTAGAACTTAATCCTCACGGCCTGTGTCTCCCAGGAAGTGGTAGCCCCCCAGAGCGGGCTGTGTGTCCTTCCTCAGTGGACAAGTAGTTGGGGAGAGATGGCTAAGAGCAGGTTGGGGTGGTCTTATGCTGAGGGGTTGGGTCCTCCCATTCCTTCTGCTATTTACCTCTCACCAGTTTTCTTTTTCATGGTTAGCAGCCTTGGCCCGGGGAAGAAGAGGGTTAGTGAAGAAATACAATGAGGGAGGTGAGGGAGGCCGAGGTGAGAGGTCTCAGCATGGTACTCCAGTCTCCTCCACCTGCTCCCTTCGCGGGCACTCCCTGCCCCCTTGTCTGTGTGTTGACCGCCTCCCCCAGGTCCCCAGCGAGATGGGCCTCCTGGAACAAAAGGTTGCAGAGCTAGAAAGGACCCTTGGGCTCACTGTGCAAATGGAGAAACCGAGGCTCAGAGAAGGAACAAAGCGCTCACTTAGTTGGCTGCAGAAGGCAAGCAGCCTCTCTCAGGTGTAGCCACTGGGCAGAGCTGGCAGTGGCCACCATCGGGGTCAAAGGTCACATGCATTCAGGAAGCCCAGCCCTCCTAAGGGGAGGAAGGAGAAGAGGAGAGGGTGCTCAGAAATATCAGAGAATCCTCTTGGTGGAGAGGTTGATGAGGGGGATAGTTTATGTAAAGTTCCCTGGGGAAGGGGACAGGGACGAGCATGAGGAACCTGGCTTTAGACAGGTGGAACCAGCTAGCCCTCCAGGCCTCAGTTTCTCAATCTGGAAAATGGGAATTTGTTTCTCCAGCCTAGCTAATTGCTAATTGTAGATCAAAGCCTTTCCCTGTTGTCCCTGGCCTCTAAGCACGGAGGGCATGAACTTGGCCTTCTTCTGACCGCACCTAGAGTTTCCTCTGTGGTGGAGTGAGGGAAGGGAAATAAATCCTATGGGAGGATTAGGGCCACTCAGGTCGCTTGGCAGCTCACATTACAGCCATGGGGATGGGACTAGGTTAGAAGGACTTCCTGGCCGAGTGGCAGTGGCCCTAGAGGGCGTGGTCACCCCCAGCTGGATGGAAGACCCTCTCTCCTGACACAGCCTCCTTTCCTCCTCCTCCCAGGAGGTACGGTGGTGTGGAAGGTGCTGGACTCCTGGGCACTGCAGGGCTCCTCTCCCCACCAGGTTCGGGAACACACAAGCCACCTGCCTCATTACAAGCCACGGAGACCTGATGGAGGAGGTGGGGAACCACACTCTGATGCCCGCCCCCCGCACAGTTCCACCACAACCCTGACCCTAAGCTTCCTGCTCGGAGGAGGCAGTGATAGGGACAGAGAAGGTGACTGTGCAGAGGTTGGACTGGCCATGCATGGGAGAGGGCCAGCATCCGACCGTGGGGAAAGGGCATAGAGAAAACAACCATTTCACACAAAAAGGCGAAAAATATTCAACCAGGAAAAGCTGGTGGCATGGCCTGCCTTTTAAGACCTTCGGAATTCGGGGAAAGACCCAGACACCACTGAAAAACCACAACCTGTGCAGGGAAGGACTCTGTGAGGGAGGGCTGCTTTTCAAACAAGTAAATGAGAATTTATCCAGTAGTTTTAAGGGTTTGAAGACAATAAAATAGATTGATGTGATAGAGAGTGCCTGCAACGGATGGAGTGGTCAGGGAGGGCCTCTCTGAGGAGGTGACGTTTGAGCTGACACCTGAAGGCCAAGAAGGAGCCAGCCACATGTGGACCTGGGCTTGGGAGGGAGCATCCTGGACAGAAGGAACAGCTTTTGCAAAGGCCCTGAAACACCTGGTGCAAAGGCCCCGAAGCTTGGCAGATTCTGAGCCAGAGTAAGGCCAGAGTGAGGGGGACGAGACTGGCTGGAAGTGGGGTCCAAGAGGTAGTCAGGGGCCTTGTAAGGTAAGGCAAGGAGGTTGAATTTTCCGCTGGATGTGATGGAAAACCACGAAAAGGTTTCGATAGCGGAGTGACGCAATGAGAGGTCTTTTTTTTTTTTTTTAAAGAACTGGCTGCTGTGTGAAGACTGGATTACAGGTGCCCAAGTGGAGGCCAGGAATGGAAGCAAGACCCGGGGTCTCTGTGTGGTCCGACCAACAACCACTGGCGGCAGTGGAGACAGAGAGAAGAGCCTGGTGTAGGCTTGGTTTAGAGCAGCAGGCTCTGCTGACACTTGGTTGTGCCTGAGGGTCAGAGGGAGGAGTGGAGATGACGCCTGGGCTCTTGGCCGCAGCAACCGGGTGGCTGGTGGTGTCCCGCTGAGGACTATTCTCCATTCATCTGCCTCGAGCCCAGGCTTCCCTCGGCAGAGGCCGCAGGACAGTCGTTCATTCATGGATTCCCACAGGAGGCATTTCTGGAGCTCCAGCAGGGCCCTTTCCAGCCTCCAGTCCTGCCCTGGCCAGCCTGTGCCCCATTTCGTACAGTCAGGGTGGGCGGCTGCCCTCTGTCCAGCCTAGGGGTGTGGCCTCACACACTACCTTGCCCAGGTGAGGTGTACAGACTTTAGGGGCCTTGGAGAGCTTGAAAATCCCTCTGCGTAGTGAGATGCTTGGGGGGTGGGGGGGTGTCCCCGTCCAGGGCGTGGAGCCCCCACCTATTCCCTGTACCTGGGAGTGCAGGTAACAGTGGACACGTGCTGACATTGTGCAGTCTAATGAATGACAGACTCATAGGAGTCTTGGATGCCAGGACGAAGACACTGGCAGAGGAAGGTCCCCAGGAGCATCTCTGCCAAGCGGTGATTGTCTTCTACTGAAGGGCCTGAGACGTGGAAGCTCAGACGAGTTAGCAAAGGCCACACAGCAATTTCTCAAACAGCCTCAGGACTCTTTCATCGTGTTCTGTGCACCTTAAGACAAAACGTCGAGTACTACGCTACAGATCTGTGCTCTGAGTCACTCACCATCTCTCACCATTCTCTCTTCCCTTGGAGCCAGACCCTCGTTTGCTTCCGAGCTTTTGCCCTAGCCTTTCCTCTTGCCCCCAACGCTCTTTCCATTTCCAACTGCATCCTATCTCCCCTTCTAGAAAACCACCCCTCACCACGCACACCTACATAGATGTCCCCTGTGTTGCTCCCTAAGACCTAAGGTTTCATATGCCCCCCTGTGGCTAGGATGGGGTGTCTAGGATGGGGTTGGAAGCATCAGATGGCAGCTTGGTGCAGCGCCCCCACCCCCTTCCTGGAGCCCCAGTCTGTCAGCAGTGATGGATGCTGGGCAGTAGTCCCTTGGAACGGATCCTAGATCTAAAAGCCTCACGAAGCCATCCTGGGTGGGAGGCGGGGGAGGGACACAGGGGTCCCCCAGAGCCCGGCTCCCTGCCATGAATCAAGCGGCCAGCAGAGCCAATTAGTGCAGACAAGAGCCCAGCGATGAATCATGAGCCCATTAGTCAGACGGCTCAGCTTGCACCTCCCCCCATCCACGGAGGGTCCTGGCCAGGGATGAGGGGTTAAGTTGGGGGGGTCCTCCCTCCCTCTGGAGGGCCTCCTCTCCCCCTCCCAGCCCTGCCCCCTCTGAACTGCTAGGAAGACCTCCTACCACGGAAGCTAGGGTGGACAAGATGACAGTCAGGTCATTTGCATAGATTTGCATGGTGCGAGGGAATTGGAGGCCTCCCACCCCCCACCCCCTGGCCAGACACACCTCCCCACCCAACCCTGCCAGACTGGTTCAACCTAAGAAAAGACCTGGTAGGTGACCCGTTAGCTTGGCCCTTTCCTCCATCCTCCAGGGACAGAGGGCTAGACCTGGGTTGGCAGGTGGTATAAAAGATGAACCCTGGACCCACCTTCAGAGATAATCCAAGTTAGCCCCTATCCTCCAGACCTGACCCCCCTCTGACAGGGAGGGAGATGAAGCCCACAAGGGGCTTGGCAGAGACCCAGCTCAGCTGGTGGTAGAAGACCACACCTGTCGGCCCAGCCAGTGCCCAGGGCCACCTTCCTGAGCCCTTGTGGATCTCTGTGTTCGTGTCATTTGTGGCAGGCTAGAGCCCCAACGCTGGACTCTGGTGACTGGTCAGTGATCAGAACTGAATCCGTGTTGAGCAGTGGCCGGGGAGGAAGGGCCTGCCCTCTGTCTGGACACTCTTAGGGAGTGGCATCAGAACTGGAGAACTAGACATGGCCAAGAGGCAGTCAGGAAGGTGGGGGGAGAGACTAAGCAGCCAGAGCTTGGACGCCATGTGACAACTGCTGGCCAATGACTTGGCCCTAGGCCTCTCTCACCTGGACAATTGCAGTGCTGGCTAATGACCAAGTCAGCAATGAGTGTGGTTACTGGAATAAAGGGCTCTCCTTTAGTAGTTGATCCTTACTATTACTTTCTCCATTTTATAGGTGAGATTGTTAGGTTTGGAGAGCGGAAGGGACTTGTCCAAGGTCCCAGAGCAAGAACACGGGAATCAAATTTGAACCTGGGTCTGGCTCAGTGCTTGAGCAGGTAGTCGCCGAGCCCTTGACTCTGACTCGGCCCTAAACGTAGCCTCGTTGATCCAACCGCCTCGTTGGCCTTTCTGGGCTCTGACTCAACATGCTGGAATCTGAGCTCATCCTCCCTTCCATCCCAGCCCATTCCTCTCTGTCCTGCAAAAGGTGCCTTTAGCCACCGGCCGCCCAAGCCAGCAACACGGGGATAACTCTCCCTCCTCCCTTTCCTCTTCCACATCCAACCAGACATGCGAGTGTGGACTCTGGTCCGTTCTCTCTGTGAAATGGGCCACTCATTGGACCCCTGTCTCCCAGCTGTGTGGCAGTGATGTGGCTCAGGCTCTGGGACTCTCCTACCTGGACTCCAGGACTCTCCCAGTGGGCCCCCAGGATCTCCCCCCGCAAACACACAATTCCTTCTTCCATGTGTGCTTCCTCAAATACAATCTAATACTTCACTTCTACCACCTACCTTAAAGTCTTGCCTCCCCATTTGCCTCCCCTTTTTTCAAGGTCAAGCATCAAAGGGCCTCCACAACTGGTCCCAGCATGCCTTTCTAAACGCACATCTGGCCACTTTTCTCTTAACACCCAGTGAGCTATTGGCCACTTGGGATTGCTCACCTTGCCCAGCAGGTACCAAGGTTTACAAAATTCCTCCTAGACTTCATTCTGCTCTACCTTGGCCAGAAATGTCCCTTTTCCCCTCTCTGCCTGGTACACTCATGCTTATCCTTCTTTTTTTTTTTTTTTCTTTCTCACCAGAGGGTATTTTTTTAAAATTGATTTGAGAGAGAGAGAGAAACATCAGTTGGTTGTCCCCCATACGCGCCCCAAACCTGCAGCCTTTTCATGCAGGGGACAACACTCTAAGTAACTGAGCAACCTGGCCAGGGCCGTACTTCTCCTTCTAAGATCAATCACATGTCACCTCCTCGGTGAAACTTCCCCTGCCCTGCCCAGGAAGGATGAATTGCCCTCTCCTCTGTGCTCCCACAGCACTTTGCTCAAACTGCTGGCCTAGCACTTCCACATGCAGTAGTGCAGTTAGCGGGTGTCTGCCTGCCCCCCACCCCCCGCCTGAGAGGCAGGGGCCATGGCTTACTCAACTTGGCTTCCCTGACGGGTCTGGCACACCAGAGCTGTTCAATAAAGGTTTGATAGATGGGTGCACTGTCCTCTCTCCCCTCTTTCCCTGTTCTCCAACTTCCTTTCTTTTGGCCTCGCTCCCAAGCTGAAACCATCCAGGCAAAGGAGTCATGCTGGAAGGCAGTCCTGGGAGTTGACCATGGTCTCTTTGACCTCTGGCGCTGCTGGTACCTGATCTGCAAAATCACTTGGACTAAAAAAATACAGATTGGAGTCAGGGACTTTGGGTTCTGAACTGAAGCGCGAGATCTTGAACAAGCCACTTCTCTGCCGTGGCCTCTGTGGCCTCATGTTAAGTGGGGGTATGGGTACAGGGCAGATGACAGCTTTAAAGTCCCTTCCAGCTGTGATGTGGCATGAATCTATTGATTTATGATTCCACCACGGAGGGCCCTGGACAGTTGGCGTTTTGTGTGAATGAGAAGCAAAATGTAGATCTTGGGGGTGGGCTGTTCAGGGCAGACAAGCAGCTGTCTGGGAGGTGGCCCCTGGGAGATCGAGGGACCAGGGCAGGCTGCTGGCTCTAGCCCTTGTGATTCAGTTAATTGTGAAAATCAATGGTCTGGCTGGAGGCAGGAGCCAGGGCAAAGCCTGGAGGTGGAGACTCCCGGGGAATGAATGGAACGGGGCTTGGCATTGTTTCCACATCCTCTCCAGGGCTGGTGCAGGGGTTCTATAGGCAGAACAAGGTCCAGGAGGGCTGGAGCTCAGGGAAGGAGCAGTGCAAGGGGAAAAGCCTGCTATTAGAATTTGGAGGGACAGGGAGAATTTGAGGCGCGATGAAAATAGTCATCATATGCACATTAAAGAGTACTTCACGGTTGCACTGCCACCCCATCCACTCTGAATCTAGACCTGGGTTCTAAGGCTGGCTCTGCCAAGTCCCTATTTGTCTTTGAGCTCCTGTTTCCCCATCTGTAAAATAATGTCTGTCCTTGACCATCTCTGAGGGCCCTGGGCCTGGCACAGTAAGTCCATGGTTCTACCAAGGGTCCCACCAGCCTCAGCCCGCAACCCCACATTTACCCTGTGACCCACCCAGGCCACCCAGGTGTCACCCGCAGGCCCTAGCTGGCTTTTCCATGCCCGGCTGGCGTTTCAGTGCTCTTCTTCAAAGCCCATCTCTGCTTCCAGGCAGGCCTTCCAGCCTCACTAAGACCCTGGTTTGGAGTCAGTTGGCTGACAGAGCTGACTGCACTTTATTTTTACAAGTAAGTTAAGGGAGCACAGGTTATCATAAGGCAGTCCGACCTCCCTCCCCTTCTCCCTCTGCATTTCTCAGCTGATGCCACCACAGTCCTCTCTCACTCCACAGGAGGAAAGAACAGTCACTGGGTGTCCTGGGGGAGTAGGAAGAGCAGGACCCCGGTGGTGATGGTGGAGACCCAGGGGACCCTGGTGGGGCGAGGGGAGAACCGTGCTGGGAACTGGGCAGGGGGGAGGAGCAGGGGGCTGCGCTGAACCAGTCCCCTGTAGTCAGCAGCCTCCAGGGTGAAACAGTACTCCATTTGGTGGGGCAGAAAGGAGGCGCTAGTGTTGACCCCGAACCTGGAAGGAAACATTCCCTCAGCAGTGAGCCCCCAGCCCACCCCTTTGATCGCCCCTCACCAGCTCCCTAAGAGGTTGTTAACATCTTTCTTTACAGGGCTGGGGACGCAGCCAAGACTCACACCTCATCTGGGCCCTGGGCGGCTGCCTTTGTACTTTTCCCCATGCCAGGCGCCCGCCCTGGACAGGAGGAGCCTGGCCGTCCTCCACAGGACTCTCAGGGAGCAGTAGTTAGATGATCTCAGGGGAGGAGCGATCGGAGCTCATAGGGGACTCCCAGTCTGTTGGGGCACAGGTGGGACACACACCTCAGCTAGCAGATTGAAGAGACAGACAGTCCAGCAAGACAGAGCTGAGTGAGAGGCTGGGAGCTTCCTGGAGGAGGAAGCAAAGAGAGACCAGAGGAGCAAGGCCAAGGAAAAAGAGAAGGAGTCTGTGGGAGGAGGGGAGAGGGGTGTACAGGGAAGGTATGGGTGGTAGGCCCACCGGGAGTGTGGAGGAGGCGAGGCAGGAAGGTGGGCGGTCTCAGAAGCCGACACGGCAGTGCCGAGTCTCAGTTGACACATCTGTAAAAATGGGCCCGACGCCTGCATCCCCAGTTGCTGTAAGAATTAGCCAAGACCCTGCCTGTAAAAGCCCTGGCTAGAGCTCATACTCCTTCCTCATTCATTTCCTGTCCTCCCTTCATCCCTCCGCCACCCCTCCAAGCCCTAAGGGGCCAGCCCTCTCCCCATGTCTCAGCATCTGGCCTCATCTGGAAACATCTGCCTCTCCTGCTCAAGGTCTCAGCTAAGACTCTGAAAGAAGAGCTGATGGGAGCTAGGGCTGAGGAGGGGGCCGCAGACGGAAGGAGCGGGAGGGTCATCTTCCTCACCCCCACCTCCCACGGCCTCATTCAGTACAGATTTGTCCTTAATCTCCACATGTCCCCTCGCTCCTGGCTGCCCCCAACACACACCTGCTTTCTCTCTCAACTCCTCGGTGTGGCCCCTCTGGGTCCCCCCGTAGAGGCCTCTGCTTTGCTTCCTGCAGCTTTTCCTTCAGTGGCTGCCCACGATGGATTCTCCAGCTTCGTTTCTAAATGTGTAGCCAATTTTGTATCCTACCCTGTAACACATCCGTGTTGTTCTGTGGGAAGATACTTCACCTCCCAGTTAAATGACCAAACTTCTCCCCGAAATATCTTTGAATGAGAAGCAGTGCCCACTTTCACTCTTTGGCTTTGCCAGCTGAAGGCACCTGGCGAGGACTCGGGGCTGCGTGGGGACACAGAGCCCGCAGAGCCCTCTGTCCTGCCCCAGGAGAAGGAGGCAGAGGCGTGAACGAGAGCAACAGAGTGGGTGCGGGGTGGGGCACGGGCAGGGAGAGGGGAGGATGCCGGTGTTACCGTGTCCTGTCCCCCAGGCTGGTGGAATCTAAGCTGTCCTCCGTGCCAAGGGACAGGACCAGTGACGACACAGTAGGTGAAAAATCACCTAGGCAGAGGGTCTAAGGGCGATAAATGGTCATGGAAAAAATCCAATTAAAAAAATCAGCGAGGCATGGCCACTTAGAATTGTTGGCTCCTGACTTGACATCCAATGCCCCAGTGAGGTGGCAGCTGACCTCATGTTACTTTTGGGGGTGAGCGATCAATCCCATCGACAAGGGTGGAAAAAAACCAACAAAGTACCACCTGACTTCATCTCTAATAATTTATTGATTCTTGAAAAGAGAAAGGAGAGGAAGCCAACCCAAGCCATGGCTGCCAGTTCAGTAAGCCATCAGGAGTCTTCTCGCATTGGAGATGTGGTTCCGGTTGCATGGTGCAGCATCGTCTGCCTTGGACAGAGCTCCTGGTGGGGCCTCAGCCTCCCTCCTTGACGGCAAGCTCACTGAGGACAGAGACCGCGGTTGGCGCGGTGCCTGGCTCACAGGGGGCTCTGCTCCTCTTCCACGGGCTGTCGACTCAGCCCCCAAAGTGCTTTCTCTGCCTCTGTCTTGGCTCCTCCAGTTCCCTCAACAGTCTTCCTAAACACCAGTTAGATCCTCTGACTCTGCTTAAATGCCTTCGGGGATCCTCCATAGCTGTAGCAATAATCCCCAGAGTGCCCTGGGGCACAATGGTCCCAACGGTTGCTCCTGAAGAAGCTGTCCGGGGGCCAGATAAGGTGAGAAAGTGCTCTGTACTGGAGCTTCCCACCCCGCGGAGACTCAGGTTCCACCTGAGTGTGACAAAGGCCCTGCGCAGTCCTGCAAGGTTAGTGTGCGGCCAGATTAGGATGTCTAACATGGCTATTCCATCACACACAGCGGTTCTTGTCGAGAAGCAGCCAATAAGCCGCCCATGGACACACTTTGGGAAGCAGTGAACTGAATGGTGAAGCCTGAGGTCCATTTGGGGAGAGGAAGGACAGCTGTGACGTGACTAGTCCCTGCCTGAGAGGGCGGGGGTCTGTGGGACCACTCGGGGAGCCGTGCGGGCCCAGGGTGCCCAAGGCGGGGTGTGGCTGTGGGCGGATAGGACCGAGACTGTGGGTCAGGAGACTCCATCCACAGCTCTCTTCTCTGAACATGGAAGTTCTGGGCAAGTGCGTGTATTCCTGGACTGGGCCCATCCTGAATTGGACCTGGCAGCCCCCATCTAGGGGGTCACTGACATGGAATGCAATTATGAGATCTTCCCCCAGAAGAATATTCCAGCTCGTCAGGTAGATAGTCACAGAGGCCATGTCCCAATGGATCAGGGACAGCAGAGCCTTCCTTTTTGAAACTAATGAATTTTAATAAAGAGGTTTTACACAAGATATATATTTTGATCTTTATCAAAATTCTGGGCTTGCGAGTCTATCTCAGCATTAATATTTTAAAAGTATCCCAAATACAACCCTTAGAATACACAACATCACAATACAATAGACAAGCCTAATCACACTATGAATTAGTGAGTTTTTATAATAAAGGCGAACAAGCAAGATCAGAAGACTCCATCTGATTCAAGTGAAGTTTACCCAACCTAATTTATCATACGGTGGAGGCCAGGACACGGACCCATGTTTTAAAGATCTACTATTTTAGGAAGAATTTAATCGATCATAAACAAAATAATATCAGATCACCGTGCCAGTGTTTTCTACTACAGTAGAATGTGCGCGCTGCTCAGTTTGGTGCAAGAGCCTGCCATGGTGGGAAAAGCGCGGGCCTTGGCGGCGGAACCCTGGGCTCCCCTCCCAGTCCCATCACTTACTAGGCGCTGCTGGGCTTCGGGTCCATCATTCAACCTCTCTGTAAAACGAGGAAACAGCAGCTGCCTTCAGGCTTGTTGGTGGAATCAGGATTTAAACTGAGATCTTCACGCCTCCAAAGCTAGGTGCGTTCATCGCCCTGTGGTTTAAGTCTCATCACCTGCAAAGTTCTAGAAGTTCCCAAGGGAAGGGTTAAGTTGCATCATCCATCCACTCATTCAGTCCAAGTATTTATCGGGCACCTACAATGTGCCAGGCACTGAGGAGACAATGCAAAAACAAAAACAAAACACGCCAGGTCTCTGCTGGCCTGGAGCTCACAGTCTGGCGGGGACGGAATCCTTCATTCATTTCTTCGACACTGAGCCGTGCTGGGCTCCGGTCCCCTGCATCATTTACAAAACACTTCCACTGTCATCCTTCCATTCGTTCCCCAGAATCCTCCGATGAGGCAGGAAGTGCAGAGATTACTACTCCATTTTGTAGCCAGGGAACTAAAGATCCAGGAAAACTAAGTGGAAAACTGAGCCAGAAACCAAAACCTCTCTTCTCTCCTCAGGAATTCACTGAAGGCCTGCTCTGGGCCAGGTGCTGTATTTACGGTGCGGGGCAGATGTCCAGTCTGGCTGTGTGGCGCTGACGTCCTTGGTGGCCTACATGTCATTGTGATCTCTGGTTCTCTCTGAGGCTCTGACCCTCCTCTCTCCAAGCCTTCATCCGTGGACCGTCCACACGACGGGGGCACATGAACTGATTCCTCAAATTCCAGCCTCTCAGCTATCCTCCTTTGCAGCCCAGGAAATCCTTCCTGCCCTTGAACTTCCACACCTTCAAGATCAAGCATGGGGCCTCCTCTGGGTGGAACAATGCTCAGGGCAGACCGGGATGGTTCAGTTCGTCGGCACATGCCGTGAGTGAGCCCAAGGCACAGGCACTAAGCAGGTGCTCACTGTGGGGTCACCCCGGGCTGGGGAGAGGGGCAGGATCCAAACACGCAGATCTTCCAAAGCCAATGCTGCCAGCAGCTGGAGTGGGAGCAGAGGAAGGAGACATGAGGGGCCGAGTGGTGAGCCTGCCATCATTTTACTGGGGGGCCTAGAAACTGGCAGCAGGGAGGGATCCTGGAGGTCTGAGCTGCATGGAGAGGTGGGGGTGGGCGATATCACCCAACACCCAACTTGCTGTCAGCTTAAAGGAGCACATCCCAGCTGGGCAGGGGGCTGACAAAGTCAGCAGTCTCCCCCAGCCCGTTCTGAACGCTGCCTCCCCTCCCCACTCCAGAAACACTCCTCAGATCATTCCCACCCCACCAGAATGTTCCTTGTGTTTCTGCCAGCTCCTGTGCCTACATCTCCCTTTCTGTCTGGAGCATGCTCAATCTCCTTCATCACACAGAGGCTCCAGGAGGTGGGCCAATGCCCATGTGACTGGAGGGTTCTGGAAAGCATCCCCTCTGCAGGTAGAGTACAGAACCTCCTTTGAAGCTCCCTCCACCTGGGCTGTCCTGCCTCCCAGGCCAGCACCAACTTCAGGGACAAGCACTCCCTCACCTCCACCAGATCCCGACGGCTCCCCAAGTGTTTACAGCCTCTCTCCCGCGCTCCCGGCACATGGCCCTCCACCTGGATCCTGTCTGCTTTTTCATGCCCTGCCCCTAGTTCTTACCAGTGCTCCCCCAGCCCTGCTAGCAGTGAGCAGTCTAATCTAAATTATGCTCCCTGCAGCTTTAGGTGCATATTTTCTTACTTTCCAGATTTTGTAAGGGTTATGAATAGCCTGAAGGATTTGGGGTAGATCCAAAGTACAGCTATCTGGTACACTATCCTTAGAGTTCACCCTGTGAATTTTTGTCTCCACGAATGTATTGCCAGGAGAAAGTAGAATTTCTTTTTCCTTCTTTACAGGTAGGAAACCCCATAGGCAGGAATCCGGGCGTCGTCCTTGGATGGGCTCCTCCACCCTCCTCCCCTTACAAATCCCCTGCCAACTCCTAGTTCAAGCATCAGCTTTCACCTGGGCCATTGCCTTCACCTCCTAACAGGTATCCCGCCTCCGCTCTCATTAACCACGATCTACAGCCAACCTGAGGTTATCACGTCACCCCCAGCACAACCCCAAAATGCTTCAGTGGCTGCCTCTGCTCTCAGATCAAGCTTTTAAATATGACCTAGCAGACCCCGCACGGTCAGTCTCTGCCGATCTCTCACTCTACTCATTCCCCTTGCTTTTTGTTCTTCAGCCACATCTGCCTTCTTGTAGCCCCTTGTCCGTGCTCCCTCCTGCCACAGGCCCTTTGCATACATTGTTTTCTCTGCTTGGCCGTTCTTCCATCTCCTCGGGTTTTGGCTTAAGTATTGCCTCCTTAAGGAAGCCCCTTGGCTTCCCTGGCAAGTGAGGTGCTCCATGTGTACTCTCAGAGCGCCACATTCTGCTTTTCTTGGCATTGACCACGGTTGCCATTCTGACCTCGTTTGTGTGACTATTTAATTGATGTTTACCCCGCACACTGAACTGCAGGCTCGGTAAGGGTAGGAGCCAAGTGGGCTTTGCTCTCTCTGTGTGCCCATGGCTAGCGCAGTGCCTGGCACATGGCAGACTCTCCATAAATACTTGCTGCTTGAATGAATGAGGCTCAAATGAATGAAGCACCGGGGGGGAAAGCCACCCAGCGAGGCTTTAACCAAACCAGAACCAGGGCCTCAGAGCCCTCGGGTTAACTTCCGGGAGGCGACCGGGGATGTCACCATCCATGCCCTAGTGGATGAGGACATCTTCATCTCTCTGTTTGGCTGGCAATTAGTCGTTATTTGGAAACAGAGTTTGCTATATAACAAGCAGTTCTCCAGGGACTGGGTGGGAGGAGGACACTGAATCCCACCGCAGCCCCTAGCTCTGCTGCTCCCTCTCAGTGGTCAAGTTCTTGGCCTTGGGAGCCCAGCGCTTGCTACATCTTTACCTTTAAAATGGCCCTCCCCAGGCCCATCCCGAAACAGAGAGGTGGGAGGCTTCAGTCGTTACTTGAAGTGGAGACCTGGTGGGAAGGAGAAGGTGCAGAGGAAGGGGAGGGAAAGCAGAGCATCCATGAAAAACTCAGGGACACAGGATGGGAGAGGGACTCATGGAAGGCAGGGTGTCTGCCATTTGGGGAGATACCCTGGGAAAGTGGTTCACCCTCTCTGGTCCTTGGGTTGCCCCAGAAGGCATACAATTTTTCTCTTTATAGCATCCTTCCCAGGAGAAAGGGAGAAAGAAAGCAAAGGACATCTACTGTCCAGAGAGACCAGGCAGGCTCCTCTGAGCAATCCTGAAGGGCTTCCTGGAGTAGAGGAGCCTCATAGAAGCCACAAGCAGACTGGGAGGGTAGCTGCAAAGCAGGAGGCAGCAGGCCAAGAAAGGTGGTGTGACCCTGACTGGTGTGGCTCGGTTGGTTGGGTGTCATCCTGCAAAGCAAAGGGTCGCTGGTTGAATTCCCGTACAGGGCACATCACATGCCTAGGCTGTGGATTCCATCCCTGGTTCGGGGCGCAAGGCAACCAATTGG
The DNA here is from genome assembly GCA_004026765.1 of Micronycteris hirsuta. Classification (NCBI taxonomy): domain Eukaryota; kingdom Metazoa; phylum Chordata; class Mammalia; order Chiroptera; family Phyllostomidae; genus Micronycteris; species Micronycteris hirsuta. The sequence continues at coordinate 100,383 of PVJI01000107.1, read as the reverse complement.
TGTTTCTCTCTCACAACGATGTTTCTCTTCCTCTCTTTTTCCCTCTCTTCCCCTCTCTCTAAAGATAAATAAAATCTTAAAAAAAGAAAGAAAGAAAGAAAAGTGGCACGACCAAGGTGGAGGGAAGAGTGCAAGGGAGGCAGGAATCATCCTGTCACTTGAATATGTTTGGTCACGTCATTCTCCGCTCAAAACCCTCCAGAGGCCCTGGCTGGTGTAGCACAGTGGATTGAGCTCGGGCTGGGAACCAGAGGGTCCCGGTTCGATTCCCCATCTGGGCACATGCCTGGGTTGCGGGCCAGGTCCCGTGAGGGCCATGTGAGAGGCAACCATACATTGCTGTTTCTCTCCCTCTCTGTCTCCCTCCCTTCCCCTCTCTCTAAAAAGAAATAAAAATAAAATCTTTAAAAAAAAAAAAAAAAAAAAAAAACCCTCCAGAGGCTCTGCGTCTCACTCAGAGAAAAACCCAAGGCGTCTCCTACTTTCTGCCCCCGCCCCCCGAATGCCACTGTTCAGCCACTCTGGCCCCCTCCCTAGTCCTCAAACTCATGTTCCTTAGGCTGTCCCTCCTCCTGGAACCATTTTCCTTAAACAGTCCCACAGCTCACTGCCACACCTCCTGGAAGTCTTTACTCAGGTGTCACTTTCTCCCCTGATGATGTTATTTAAAACCACACTTCCCTCTCCTCCCCCCGCCCCGGGGGGGCACTCCGCGATCCCTTTACCTTGCTTTCCCGCTTCCCCGTAGTTCTTACAACCTTCTAACATGCTCCACAATCGACTTACTCTCTCTCACGAGAAAGCAAGCTCCACATGGCGGGAATAATTTACCTGTCGGTTTATTGATATATTTTCAGCACCAGGGACAGTGACTGGCACACAGTAGGTGCTTGATAAATATTGTTTGAGAAGCTGACTAAGAGAAGCAGAGGGTGTAAGTGGGGCTGGGAATGGAGTGGGCAATCATTTTTCCCTTGGTCAGCTGGGGGTAAAGAGGGCCAGGGTGGGCGGCTAGCACACGAGCAGCCACCCGGCAGGCCAGGAACGCACTGTCCCACTTGCTGTCAAGTCTGTCCCAGTTCTCCTCCTCCTTGCCTCCCGAGTCCTCTCTGGGTGATGGTGCTCCTGGCATCTGGCAGCCATCAGTCCCCTTCAGAAGTCCCTGTGAAATGAAGGGGGGTGGCTAAAGCGTTCCCAGATTGGGGGCAGGCAGGCATGTGTTGGCAAGCTGCCCTGGCCCCGGGCCCTCCCCCCCCAACCTCAGCCCTGCCCAGAGCTACCAGCCCACTGGCTTCACCACCCCCAACACCCTGCGGGCCTGGAGGAGGTTGTTGCCAACCACACACAACTCCTGGCTCCGGATTTGAGGGAGGAGGAGGGGAGCTGGCAGGAGGGAACGGGGCAGGCAAATGGGACCTGACAGGGGCCGGGCACCTCGGGCAAAGAATGTAAATAAAAATCAGTAAATATTTAGGGGAAGTGGAGCAGGAAGTGGGAGAGGGAGGGGTGGAGGGGACGTGTTGGATTTCCCACAACATCTGGAGGGCAGCCCCCTCCACCACCTCCCCCACAGCCCAACTCACCCCATGTGGGAGTTCGCAGTGTGGGACAGGGTGCTAGCCGCGGGCGTGCGTGTCTGCGCCGGACTGCCTAGACGCACGTGCGCCCGGGGAGGAATCTGATGGCCTGCGGTGTCTGCTCAGCCACGTGCTTGCTAGGGCAGCCTCACCCAGTCCCAGACTGAGTGCTTCCCCTGAGTCCCTAGTGTCCTCCCTTCCACAGGCCCTGCTGCGAGCCAGGCGGTGGTCATTCTGGGATAAAAAGACCATGTCCTTATCCTCAAGGAGCTTCTAAGAGACAGGATGATGATGACGCTTGAGGCGGGCCTGGACAGAAGTCAGCTTGGGGGGCTACACACCCAGGCCAGGGGGTAGTGACGTGAAGTGGAGGTCAGGGAGGGCTTCCTGGAGGAGGGGGATCATGAAAGCACAGGGAGAGATGGACGAGAAAAGCACGAGTGTGTTGCAGAGGGAGGCTCGTTTTTAGAAGTAGGGACATGAACATTGATGGGCAAGGTAACAACAGCCGATGGAGCAGGGGGCCAAGGAGGGCTGAAGCTCCATCTAGCCCTGGGGGAAAATCTAAACACGGAACCCAACTCTGCAGCCACAGGGCACGAGAGGAGACGACACAGGACAGGCCAGCCTCCGTCTCACCATCCTTCTCTTCCATAACTTGCTGATAAACCTGTTCCTGGACAGGGGTTATGTCTCTCCCCGTCTCTATAGCTTCCCCCTCAGCCCCTGCCAACTGTGGGGGCATGGCACAGAACGTGGGAGCCCAGAGCATCTCCCGAGTCCCACTCCGTCAGGCTTCCAGGGGAGGACAGAGGCCCAGAGAAGGGAGGTGACCAGCCCCCAGGTCCATGGCTGGCATTAACTGGGACCAGCCAGGGTGAGAATCCGGGGTCCCTGACTCATGTAGGAGAAAGTGGGGTGGGTGGGGAGGTTCTCATTGCTCTATGCCACTCCAGGGCCTTCCCTGGGGACCCAATCTATGTCTGGGCTGTTGGCGGATTACATGAAATAACCAATGTCCTGCCCACCCCTGCACACACTCCCCTACTCTGCTTGCTTCTTCAGCACACACTGCTGATGTCCTTTGCTGTGTCCCTTCCCACCAGGGGACGTTGGATAGCTCTGACATAATTGAGAGGGAGCTCCTGAACTGGGAAGGGACACACCAGGACCCTGACTGTGCCTGGAGCAGAGGGGAAGTAGGAGCAGGCCCAGGCCAGGCCCTTGAGAGAACTGAGCACAAACCTCATAACACGTAGGTGAGAGGATGGAGACATCCATCCATCCATCCATTCATTTACTCCTCCATCAACTAGATTTTAAGCGCTTAGAGAGGACTGACCTCTGGATGCTTGGGAGACAGCAAGAAGCAAAACAATCTAAAGCAGTGGTTTTCAAACTACGCCTGGTGACCCCCCACCTTAGATGCTGCCATGGAGGGGAGAGTGAGGGACGGGATAGGAGCTTGAGGAAGTCTCTGCCTCTCCCCCCACCATTTCCACCACCTCAGCCGAAGTAGCTTCCACCTTTCTTCTGCTTTACTGGTCAGACTCCCGGGAAGATTTCGCTTGCAGGCTCCCAATACTATTGGGAACAAAACTTGAAAACCACTGCTTTCCTAGAGCAGAGGAGACAAATACTAATCCCCCCCAACCTCATCCTCCTGCCAAACAGAGGTCGCTGCTATTAAAAAGGAAAGCTGTTGGCATTTGCGTCTAACTTCAGAGCAGCGGGCTTAGGGTCCCGGGACTGAGGTTAGACCCCAGGAAGGTCTAAACAGATTTTCCAAGCTTTACCTCTGCCATGCAAACTGGGTTGGTGCCCCTCAGTGGGGCCCGCCTCCTGGCGCTGGCCCGCCCGCCCTCGCACTGACGCTGCCTCAGACAGAAGTGCAGGGTCCCTAAAGTGGGTCCCAGGACTGAGTGTCATCCTCCCACCTCCTGCTTCTAAGCTGGGGAACAATTAGGACCTTTGTCCAGCAGGAGAATGCCCAACGGGTGAGGTCACCCCCAACATGGCTCTCTTTGTCCCAGAGCCAGGGAGACACCAAGGCTGAGTCCAGGCACCCTCCCCCTGCCCCCTGTTCTCAATGCCTGGGCACCCACCTCCCACGAAGGACTTCCCCAGGGGCCCAGGAAGGAGCGCTGACAAGGAGGGAGGCTGGCGTGGCCATCACTTGTGCAGGCGAGGAAGGTTCGCGTTGGGTATACTCAGGGGAGGGGGCTGAGAAAAAGTTCTAAGCTTAGAGGATGACCCTTCCTCACCAGGATCCGCAGCCAGGCTCTCATGCCTTTTGGTCTACAAAGACAGTTCCAAACCCAAAAAGAAAAACTGGGGAGTCTGATCCTAGGGGGCCCGGGAGCTTGCCTCCCTTTTCAACCGATAGGCCTTTGGGAAAGGGGGGTGAGCTGAAAGTCCCTACAGGTACAGACACAGGGACTCACCCGGCCCCAGCAGCCCCCACCACCCACTACAGGAGAGTCTGGAGCGCAAAGGACAGAAAAAGCTGGGGACAGAGGAGGCAAGGAAAGTGTCTGTGGCCTGGGAGGGCAACCATGCTGGAGTTGGAACCAGAGTTGCTGAGAGGCCGAGGCCGGAGGCTGCAGGAGGTCCTGTGGGCAGGACAGACTGAAGGTGGCAGAGAGGAGCAGCAGGGGCAGGCTGGAGCGGGGCGGCCCACGTGGAGTTTGGAGAGGCCACTGTGGTGTCACTGAGCACTAGGCTGGGAATCAGGACCCTGGTTCCTGGCTCTGCCCCTAACTCGCCCAAGAACCCTGGCTTGTTTTCCTCTCTCTGGGCCTCAGTTGCCTTCATCTGGGCACTGAGATTCTTCTGGAGTCAAAATTCAAGTTGTCTGGACTAAGCAGTTCTAAGCAGCTTAGAGTGCAGGAGCACAGATCTGAGGCTCAGGGTGAGGGGCCTTGTGGTCATCAGATGAGACATGGTGGACATGGCAGGACAGGAAGGGCCCCCTGAGAGCTTCAACTGTGGGAGCAGCTGCCTTTGGGGAGTGGGGTTGGAGCAAAGCTACGCAGGAGCCAACGATGATGCGGGCTGATGAGGAAGACAGTGGTGCCGTTTGTGGAGAGTACAGCCATCCAGAGGCCACCAACGCTGGGAGAGTGGAGGGGTGGGTCCCCTCGCAGGGCTGAATGGACAGCCAGAGAGTGCCAAGAGCATTCTGGGAGCAGGGGGCAGTGACAGGACACTGAACGGTCTGACCAGGTCAGCCTCTAAATATGGATCCTCAGACTTTGGAAGCAGCGTGCCTCCCCCCAACCCATTCATTCTGGACCAGGCCCCACCCCATCTTGGTGGAATGTTGTGTGAGCTGAGAATAGTCATTGCTGGGGTCAAGGAATGGAGGGTCACTAGGGACTAATTGCCCTAAATAAATGAGCAATTAAGGCTGTTACAGGAAGTATCCAGACCCCTTCTGCCCACCACCCTGAAAAATCACCATGGCAACCATGGCTGGCTCTGCCCCAAGAAAGGCTGAGCCACTTGGTTGGCTCACACGGCTGTCATTCAGACAGTGGAGAGGGTGTGGCTTCAGTTAAGAAGAGCAGAGAAGATACCAGAGAAGAGGCTAAGGAGGGGAGGCAGAGGGGTGACTGGGGTGACATCTGGATGAGGATTCTGGGTGATACCTCCCATTCAGTGAGGAAGAGAGGAAGAGTCTGGAGCACATTCCATGACTGCAGCCTGCAGGACAGCTGCCCCTGTGGTAGTGGGGAAGGCAGTTGCCAGGAGAAGTAGACCTTGCCAGGTCCCCATCTCCTCTCAGCACCCGGCCCCTCCCCCTACACTTCCTGTAATGGCGTCTCCAATGGGGAGGCCATTAGTCCTGCTCAGGGCAGCGCCTAAGTACTGTGGCTGATAAATATAACATGAGCCCATCGATTAGAATCCTCTAGTCCTGCAGCAACTCAGCTCCCTAATGGCTCCCCCTCCCCTCCACACACTGACTACCCACCCACACCCCACACCCGGGGCTGCTCTTCTTGCTTACTCGGGACTATGAGGAGCGGACTGAAGTGATATGGGCAACACCCAGGGCCCGGTCAGAGGGGCCACTATTTGGAGTCGGGCTGGACCATTCTGGGCAAGTCTGGGCCCCAAGGTGGCCTGGAAGCCCCTCTGTCAGTTGGGAGTAGTGAGGACAGGAGCAGCCCTGGCATAGCACCCAGGTCATGAAGTGTGGAAGGCAAAGCGCTGTGCCCTCTAGGAGCTGGATAGACAGCTCCCGTCTTTGGGAAACCCCTGGTGACTTAAAAAAGTCTGCAGTGAAACCAACCTAGACCCTGTTGTCACACCCTCTCCTCCCCTGGGATCTCTCAGCACCGCCACAGCACCTGTCCCAGGCCAGCCGAGCAATCCCCTCCCTATCTCTCCCAACCCTGATGTTCCTGCCTTCACTTCACCATCCCTGGGGTGTCCACACTCCTTTGTCAGACTGGGAGCCATGAACGCAGGGGCTGTGCCTCTCCGCCCCATCAGCCTGGGACCCCAGAGTGGTGGGCATCATCTTCTCTGGACTCAGGGACTCCGGAAGTCATGAGCTATCCCCTCACACCCCTAAATCTGGCCTGGAAGTGCACAGGGTGGGGTGTGCCCTCCATAAGATAATCAGACCAATTAGACCTTTAGACTTTGTTAAGCTTGGTGCTAAGAGCTGAAACAGCAGAGCTGAGACAGCTCTGCACAACTGCCCCCAGCCTGGGACCCCTCAAGGCTCTGACCAGATGCTTGAAGACATCTGGAAGAGTCTTGGCAAGAGACGCAGGAACAGCTCCTGCCCCGGTGCCAGAGGGGGCTCTGGTGGGTGGGGGTCCAGGCCCGGGAGGGGGCTGCGGTTTTGCAGAGCCATGTCTCTGGGCAGAGGCTGCCCACAGAATCTTCTAAAAGGAAGGCTGAGCCAAGCTGGCTGCAGCCAGGAAGTTAATCCTTAATGTGCCTCTGGCCTCGCTGCTGTGCAAACTCACCACTTAAACACTCCAAGCCGGTGGGGACGAGCCACAGAGCCCACACTCCTTGGGGTGGGGTTTGGTATCATGGCGGGCCGAGCACCGGTGATGCCGGGTGTGCTGCAGAGGTGCCTGGCCGCCGGAGTGGCTTTGTATGAGAGCAGAAGAAATGAATTTTCGCAGGTTGGCGGTTTGAGTGCCATTCTTCTTTCCCATGTATCTATTAATAGTAGCCACTCTAATGACGGTGGCTACATTGCAAGAACTTCCTAATGGGCACTGAGTGGAAGACTAGAGTGAGCATCCTTTGAGGAAGTAAAGAGTTATCCTTTGAAGAATTTCTGGAAAAGAAGTTGATTCTGGGAGAAATGGTTGAAAGCACAGTAATGGGACGGGCAGATGGGTCACACTTCTAAGATGCCTTAGTCAGCTCGGGTTGCCATAACAAAATGTCTCAGACTAGGTGGCTTAAACAACAGACATTTATTTTCTCAGAGTTCTGGGGCTAGAAGTCCAAGGTCAGGGTTCCAACTATTTTGGGTTCTGGGGCAGTCTCTGCTCCTGGCTTGCACATGGCCTTTCCTTTGGTGCGTGTTTGCCGGGGGGCAGAGACAGGATGAGCTCTCTGGTGGCTTTTTAAAATAAGGACACTAATCCTATGGGACCAGGGCCCCACCTTGATGACCTAATTTAACCTTGATGACTTTCTTATAAGCCAAATAGATGTATCTCCAAATATGGTCACATTAGGGGTTAAGGCTTCAAAATAAGAATTTCTAAGAGGGACACCATTCAGTCCATAGCACAAAGTGAGAATTATCTCTCCTTTTAAAAAAAAAATTTAATTTAATCTTTATCGTATTTTTTCCATTACCATTTAGTTCCCTTCTATCCCCTTCCCCCAGCAATCACCACACCGTCGTCCATGTCCGTGAGCCCTTTTTCCTTTTTGCTCAGTCCCTCCACCCCCTAGCCTCCCCGCCCCCCTCAGCTGCCATCCTGCTCTCCATCTATGCGTCTGTCCCCATTTTCCTTGCTAGTTCAGTTTGTTCATTAAATTCCCCATATGAGTGAGATCATATGGTATTTGTCTTTGTCTGACTGGCTTATTTCACTTAGCATAATGTTCCCCAGGTCCACTCACACTGTCGCAAAGCGTAAGTTTTTCCTTTTTATGGCCTAGTAGTATTCCATGGGGTAACTGTCCCATGGGTGCTTTATCCGCCCATCTACTGATGGACACTTGGGCTGCTTCTGTATCTTGGTGATTGTAAATAATGCTGCAATGAACATAGGGGTCTTCTTCATTTTTTTTTTTTTTTTGCACATTGCATGCCCATTTTTTAAAATAAGCTAACTTGGACTTCCCCTTCCAACTTGTCAAACCAACTCTTTCCTATCCCTCCCCACCTCCTGGAAGGGCCTACACATCTGATCCCCTCCCCACTCCCCTCTTTCTGAGCCTCCTCTTCTCCATCTCCCTGTGGCCTGGTGGGCCTTGGACAGAGCCGCTGAGAGCACGGCCCCTCGATGGCCTGAATGCAGCCCCCAGCCCAGGCTATATTTAGTCTTGTGCCTGAACACTGGACAAAGCCACTTTGCAAGATGTTGGTGGGGACAGAGTGGAGAGGCAGCTGCCCTTCCTGCCCCTTCCTCTTCCCGATATGGGTCCCCTTCGGTTGCCCTGCTGGGGTTACAAGAATACTAAGACTTGGTGGGACTTGCATTCTATTTCTAGATTATGCACTGGGAAGTGAGTTCTGCACCCCCTGCCCCAGCCCAAACGGGGCCATCCTGGGCCAGTTTTTCTTTCATGCCCTCACTGTGAATTGGAGTCATCCAGGGAGCTTGAAATCTGTGGACGCCCAAGCCCTACCCGAAACATTCTTATTTAATTGGTCTTGGGTGAGGCCCTGGAATCCTTTTATTCTTTTTAAAAATCTCCCCAGGGGACCGTCATGTGCAGCCAGCATGGCAAAGCTCTGTTCTAGATCCTTGCCACTCCAAGTGCGGGTCCTGCATCCGCAGCAGGGAGGGACAAGGGAGGGACAAGGGAGGCCCGTTAGAAATGCAAATTCTTAGGCCCCGCCCCAGCCTGCTGGATCAGAATCTGCATTTTAACAAGATCCCCAGGGGATTCCAAATCAGGTTAAAGTTTGAGAGTCACTATTCTAGAACTTTCCACCATAGTGGCTAGGATTCCAGATCTGTGCTTCCAAGTCTAGGTTCGAGTAGCAAAGGGCTTCAGTCAGGCCAAAGCAGAAACAGGTTCCTGTGCATGCCCGCCCTCTCTACTTTATGCTTAGGAGAAGATTCTGGTATTGTGAGAGGGTCCACCTCTCTCTCCCAGGTCCACAGCGCGGACTCGCTGTGGTATGTAGGCCCTTCCTTCGCTCCTCCGCGTGTCCTCACACTCATACATGCACACACACACACACACACACACACACATCCCATATCCCAGTCTATACCCCCAAGGCAGACAGGCCACTACCCACAGGCCATGCTCAGAGAGGTTCAGGAATGTGTCTTGAGTCCTGTAAAGCAACGCCCAACTTTTGGTGCTCAGCTCTCATTTCTACCCAAGAACTGTCCACTGGCTCTGTCGACATCAAATAAAAGGGTCCCCATTTTCCTTCTAAGAAACCCCAAGAGCCCCAGTCATCAGAAATTCTGTCCCACATCCAGCCTAAATTCTCAGGATCTACTTCACGGAGAGCATCCTGTATGTAATTCTCATCTCGCCTTTACTTAAAACCCTTCGCTGGTTCTTCTCCGTCTATAAGACGAAATGTAAAGTCCTTAGAGGAGCATCAAGGCCCTGCAGGATCTCAAAGACTTGCCCATACAGAGCTTCACTTCCGGCCACTGTCCCTTCCCTGCACCCAACCGCAGAGCCAGCCGGGTTCCCGCTGGCTGCGGAGCACACGCTGCCGCCTGGGTGATGCTTTCCCTGCACTGGACCACTTTGCATTTGCTGTACCCAGCAGAAATGGCTTTCATCTCTTCTTTGCCCATCTCCCAGACAGACTCCTATTTATCCTTCATGTCCCAGATCAGATCACCTCCTCCAGGAAGCTTTCTTTAACCCTCCAGGCACAGTAAGTGTTCCTGTGGCTATTTATAAGGCCCCTCTCCCAGCCCCTATTAGCAATACATTCTGTCCATGTCTGTCTTTTCCACTAGTCTCTTCAAGGGAAGCTCATCTCTGTGACTCCAGCGCCTTAGCCCAGCCCCTGGCAAGGAGTAGAATGACAATAGCTAACATTTACCAAGTGCTCATTCCATACTAGGCACCATACAAACTACTTTCCATGTATTTTATCATGCATTTTTCACAACAACCCTACAAGACAGGTACTTCTACCATCCCCATTTTATTGATGCAGCGTCTGAGGCTCAGAAAGGCAAAGCCACTGGCCCAAGGTCACACAGCAAATCATGGCAGATGGAATGTGGACTCAGTCTGTCTGGTCCCGGAGCTCATGATTTTCATCGTTGCCCTCTCTAGGGCTCGTTAGATGGCTGATGGAATCAACTTAATGGCTCCTGAGTGGGCATTGCCAGGAATCACCTCTTCATCAGCACCGTCTTCTTCCTCGGGGTCAGTCTCATCTTCTATCGTCCTCGTTCCCTTCGTCAGCAAGCGTCCCTTGCTGCAGTAGGGCAACGACTGTCCTGGCACAGTCAGCCTGTGGCAGGCATTAGGCCGTCATGCCCAGGCTTCTGCTTCAGCTGAATGAATTTGGGGGGTTGGACTCCTTGGGTCCAAGTCCTGGCTCTGCCACTTCCTTCCTGTGTGACCTTGGACATGCCACTTCACCTCTGGGAGACTTTGAGCAAGCGCTTCATCTCTTTAAACCTAGGTTTATATACCGGGGGCAGAAATGGTACCCGCTGCCCAGGACTGGGAGAGGGCTCGGGGGGCTCTCTGTGCGAAGGCCTGGCCTGGCTCATGTTCACTGGCGAGCTAAGGCCCAAGGGGAGTCAGTGTTATTAGAGGAAAATGGCGTTCCTGGTTCAGACTTCTCTTCACCCTTCCAGAGAGCAAGACATGTGGCTCTCTGGTCACTGACCTCGATTTGGTCTCCTGAGCGGGAGAGGAGAACTTTGAGAATGGAGGTTGTGTCCAAGAGATGGGCCAGAGGGCTGGGGGTTGAGGACGAAGGAAAGGTGGCAAGGGTGCCCTGGCCTGTGGGACCACCACGGGCTCCGCAGACTCTCCCCTGGGTGGCTGCCGGCCCCGGTCTCTACCCATTCCCGCAGTGCCACGGTGCTCTGTCAAAACCTGGAGGCGACCCTCCATCTCAGCCTCACGCCTTCCCTCTTGGCCCTGCGACAGAGCCTTCTTGGCACCGTTCCCCGGAGGGCTGGGGGGAGAGACAAGAAGACAGAAAGCGGGAAGAGGGGACCTTTGTCCAAGCCCCCAGCGACAACCCAGTCCTCGGGTCAAGGCCAGGCCGAGGAGCCAGCACAGAGTCCCCTCCCTTCGTCCTTCCCTGCCCCATGAGGAATGTGTCCTCGGAGGCTCACCAGCTTGGTGGTGGACTTCAGCTCACAGAGGGGGCTGTGTCCTGCCACCCATTCCCTCTGAAGCCCCCATTGTCAGGCTGGGGGTGGGGGGTCAGGGGCAAGCTGGGAGCATGTCTCAAAGGCCTAATGTTCTCAGAGGTGGGAAGGCTGAGGGGCCCCCCCGGAAAGACTGGCCACAGGACACCTGGCTCTTCTCCGCCTTCCTGCCCGGAGCCCCGGTTGGGCTGGCCGGAAAGAAGGCATCCCAGGAAGTGGGACAGTCATCAATACATCCTCTGCATTTGCCTGCCTTGCACTGAGCTATTCCCTAAGCTAAGCCTGGCAGATAGGCTTGAGAAGATTCAAAACAAGCAAGCAAACAAACCAACCAGCAGGTGGATAAAGTGCTAAAGCTAGTTTTGTAAAGCCTCCCTGAGGGCCAGCTGTCGTGCTGTGGGTCTCACAATCATCACAACTACCCTGCAGTAGCTGTGATTATCGTCATCGTCCCTACGTCACAGACAACGCAATGAGGTGACTTGCCCAAGGAGACAAGGCAGTAAGGGGCAGAGCCGGATGAACCCAGGATGGTTAGTCGCAGAGCTTGCATTTGCAATGACTATGTGAACCAGAGATGGAAGAGCACTTATGGGGCAGAGCGATGGGGAAGGCGGATGATACCCCTGTGCACCCAGAGCCAGCTTCTGGGCACCTCCAAGGACCCCACAGGTCTCCCAGTCACTGTTTTAAATCTGCTCCCTGGATCCTGCCCTCAGTGGGGTCCCCAACCCACAGCTTTGATTGCTTCGGTGTGGGGCCCACCGGGTCAAAGAGCAATGGGTTCGTCTGCCCACGCATAGCACTTTGCTGCGGCTCCACCAGCTTCCACCAGAGCCTCCTCCAAGCTGGGCGGAAAGTGCTAGCGCATTTTTCCCGTGGGGCATGAGGCCAGCAGTGCTGGAGGAAATAAAGGCCCTGAAAAGAAAGCACAAGATGTCGCTGATGGTTTTGATAAAAGCACCAGGACTCACTCATGGAGCCACACGCAGTCCTTTTCGAAGCAGTCTTCCCCAGTAACCCCTCACATTTTGGGAAAACCCTACCATGGGCCAGCTTTAGAACTAGCAGCTCAGGCCTCCGGAGCTCCTGGGCAAAGGCAAAGCTTCCTGCCGTGAGGGGTGAACTTGAGTCTAGGGGCCAGCCAGGAGGCACCTGAGTCCAGTGTGGAGAGCAAGAGGTGCTTCCTCCATTGGGCAGGCGGGCGTCATGCAGCACACAGCCATAAACCAGACGCTTACCCTGGCCGCGGTACCAGACTGGATGGCAACGGGGCTGGCCCAAAGATGAACAAGGGATCCAGGACACTCGTCGTTTGGTGAGGAGGAAAAAAACGATCCCTGAGGAGTCCAGGCTCTGTGGACCACACATGTGGGACCTCCCGCAGGGCAGACCTTCTCCATTTAGGGGGCTCTAGGACAGACTGAGGAGTAGAGGGACCGCCGCGAGGCTCAAAGATCAAGTACACCCCAGAGACTATCTCCAGGGTGTGGGGAGTGGGTTACAAAATCCAGGATGGCTTCCTGGAAGAGGCAGGCTTGGCTCTGGGCTTAAAAAGGTGAGTAGGATTTGAACAGAGTTCATTAGGAAGGGGGGTTTCGGGTAGAGGGGACACACTGGTTAGTGTTATTTTGGTTAAAATAAATCAATAAATAAAACAAACCATAGCCTAGAATAGTTATCACGGGCGGGTGGGTGTTCCTCTACAGCCGCATTTAAAGTCCTGGCTGAGCCCGGCTGGTGTAGCTCAGTGGATTGAGCGCGGGCTGGGAACCAGAGGGTCCTGGTTCGATTCCCAATTGGGGCACATGCCTGGGTTGTGGGCTGGGTCCCCAGTGAGGGCCATGTGAGAGGCAACCATACATTGCTCTTTCTCCCTCCCTTCTCCTCTCTCTGAAAATAAATAAATAAAATCTTAAAAATAAATAAGTAAATAAATAAATAAATAAAGTTCTGGCTGAGAAGTTCGACCTGAGCTTGCATCCAGTCTCAGCCATTACTACCTGTGTAGCCTTGGGCAAGTGACTTAATCTCTCCTGACCTCAGTTTTGTCATCTAAAAAGTGAAGCTAATAATAGTGGCTTCCTCATAAGATTATTTGAGCTCAAAACAAGATCAGTTCTGAGAAGCAGACGCTCAGTGATTGGCCCGTGGTAAGGGCCCAGCCAAGGTCAGTTCATATAACAACGGCACCAGCACGTGACATGCCCCTTGTCCTGCTCCCCAACTGTTGAGAAAGGGGACGACCCTTTGTGGGTTCTGTCCTCAGCCCACAGTCTCCACGGATGCTCCTACCCAGTCAACAGACCCTATGGATTCTTCTCAAGCAATCCACCCCTCGTCTCCTCTCTCTGCCTCCGACACCAAAGCAGCAGCCCTGCCTTAAAACCTTCTTTTCACAAAAGCTGCGCTGCCTTTCCCTCTGCCTAGAACAGCGGTCCCCAACATTTGTTGGCACCAGCAACCGGTTTCACTTGAAGACAGTATTTCCATGGACAGGGCAGGGAGGTGGGTACCAGTCTGCAGCCCAGGGGTTGGGGACCCCTGGCCTAGCACATCCTTTCTCCCTTCTCTGATGGTTAAATCCTAGACATGCTTCAAGGTCCAACTCAGACATCTCCTCCTCCCTGGAGCCCTCCCAGACTTGGTTCCCCATCAGGGACCGTGGCTTGCTTATGGCTGTGCCCTCCTACAGCTGGCTGTGAAACGTGGCTGAGAGCCGAGGCCACACTCGGCAGCTGCCCAGGACTGCCGTGGAGCACTCTGGGGGCAGAGATGGCTGCTGGGAGAGGCTCCACCCCACAGCCCCCTGTAATAGAGCAGGATGGGGCTCCAGGAACCTCCACAGAGCCTGGCATGGATGCCAACCACCCGGATAGAGCCCAGGCAGCGGTGCTGGCACAGCTCCGCTGCCGGAGATGAGGGTGAGACAAACAGCAATTAGCCAGGCACAGGCTGGGCTCTCAAGGCTAATTACCAATTAGATGGGGCTGGGCGATTAGCGACATGAAAGACACAGTCAGCAAATAATCACTGGTGTGGGGAAGGGGGAGGGGGTAGGAGGGGGTGGTCTGTTTCTGCTGACAGGCCTGGCCTCCTCATGGTTAGCCCAGTCCTGTTAGGGGAAAGGGTTTCCACAATGGAGGGGCTGACCTCCTAGGGGGACTTGAGCAGAGTTGCCGCCTTCTTTCTGATTGCCAGAAGGAGCTTCAGAGTGGGACTCCTAGCCTCCGTTTGTAGGTGGTGTCAGGGAGGTCAGGTGAGAGCTGTGTCGCCCTTGGCCAGGTGAGCCCAGAGGACCTGGAAGCCGCACAGAGCCTACACCCAATGGATGCCTTTCTGTCTGGAGCCTGGCCTGGCATGGCCGGGCTGAAGGAGGGAGGGGGAGGGGGCCGAGTGCTTCCTTCCTCCTGTCTCTTGGCTCAGCACTTCTTCACTCTCTGTCTCCTCTGTTGCCCTCTCCCTCCCCCTCCCTCTGCTCATTTGCTCTTTTTCTTTCTTTCCCCCTCCTTCTCATCCCCTCCGTCTCTCCATGGCTCACCTCTTGGGCTTTCTGTCTCTCTCTCTCTCTCTCTGTCTGAGGGCCTCTCCCTCCCTCCCTGAACTCCACACAGCCCACTGCGCCTGCTTCACTTAAGCTGGGGGCCTCCACCCTCGCAGGAGGAATTGAAGTTGGACAGATACAATGACTTCCTGACAACCAAGGCCAGGCCACTCCAGGGTGAGCTGTCCCTGGGTGGGAGAGAGTGGGGATGGGGAGTGGGCCTCTCGCTTTAGACAGCCTGGGGTGGGGAATAGTGATTCGTGTGAAAGATCCTGCAAGGAGACTGAATGGTAGGGCTCCCCATCATACAGATTTGGGGCCAAAATCAAGTTCAACCCTGAGTGAGGTTACTAGACTACCCCCTAGTCATTCACTTCTCTCCGGTCCCTGGTCTGCTTGGAGCCTGGCAGGCCCTGCTGGGCCAAGAGCTGCTGGTCAACCTGCCGAAATGGCTGGTGACCGAATGTGCCCATCTTACAAGCCCCGATGAGCCCTCTTAGGCTAGGCCCTGCGGCGGCGGTGGTGACGGTGACGGTGGTGACGTGTGCACTCTGTGTGCGCACATGCGTGTGAATGTGTTTGGGAGTGGGGCATGTGCAGACCAGTGTGACCTGTCTCAGCCCCTGTCATGAGGTCTGCCTTGTGGAGCCCACCCTCCGGGGCCAAGGAGACAAGAAGGAAAGGACACCGCTCTCCCAGAGAGGAGGTGGGTGGGGGCTCAGTGAGGAAAGACTTTTCCATAAGGCCAAGTGCTCAGTGAGGGGAAGAGAATTTCCTTAGGGGGAGGGGTTCAGATCTGGAAACTAGCTTAGGAATGCAGACCTGGCCAGAACACCTGGTTTGCACATCTCTGCTAATCTTGGCAGCCCCCACCCCTAACACCATTCGCACAGGACATCAAAGCATCCTGGGCTCTCATCCCACTGTGGGTGGGGCTCCAGGGACTGCCCCTGCCCCCAGGGACAGGTGCCACATCCCTGCTTCCCTTTGCTGTCTCTGTGTCCTGAGCCTGTCCCCTCCTTCCCCGGAAGGTAGGGAGATTCTGCCTCTGCAGGAAGGAAAGGGGAGAGGAGGGGGTCTCCTCCACTCTGCTGGGCTGTCCTGAGGGCAGGTGTGTGTGCTGGGCAGCACTGGGAAGCTGCGGCCTTTACAAGGATGGCTGTGTCTGGCCACGGCTCTGTGCTCGGGCGTGTGCCAGCCCTTCCTCCAACAAGCAGGCTGGCGGTTTTCCCTGAGTCCCTGCTGCTGTGGTCAGGAAGCTGGTGACGGGCCCAGCGGTCGACCACTCTGGCCTCTGAACTCACCCCTCAGCTATGCCCCCCAGACAATGGGGCTTTTTCTGCACAAGATGGGCATGGGGGACCCTGTCATGGACTTGTGACCTGAGGACAGGGCTGCCCCCAGGGTACCTCCCAGCCTTGGTCACACTCATGGACATTGACTGGCCTTGAGCCAGAGTAGACTAAAGAGGAGAGGCCCTCCTTCTGGCCTGTCTCAGGAAGGCTCCTTGCTCCCCCCAGCTCCCTGATACACCCATGGCTGGGGTTCTGGTGGCCATGGACTGGGCTTTCATTGATGCAATCAGGAGCCCTTGGAGTGACCTGTTTACCAGAGGGCCAACACTCAAGTGCCATCTGAGTCAACACCAAGTAGAGGGCTGAGGGATTCGGCTAGAGAAAGAATCAAATCCAGGTCTGATGGGAGACAGGCTTCCCTGCCCTTAGGGAGCCCTAGTCTCGGGGGGGAGGGGAGCTATGACCCCAGCCAGGCAGCTAATCCAATGAGACTCAGCCCCACTCCCTCCCTTGCTAAGTCCTCTCCTACTATCAGAGCCCCAACCCCTCACTGAGGGAAGGGTCCACCCGACTGGGGTCCCCCACCCCACACACAGAACAGGAACAGAGGCAAAGGCCACCTAAGGAGGTAAGTGTGGGCGGAGAGCCTTTGAGAGCAAGAGGGGCGCTCTGGAGAAAAGGGCGCATCCCTTGGAGAAGACCAGGAGGGCTTGCCCCAGGCAGGGGTGGGGATGAAGCTGGGCAGGGAATTCAGGCGGGAAGGTCTGGGCCTGGGGAGACACCTGGTGGGGGCTCAAAGGGAGGCGAGGATGCACGGAAGAGCTTCTGGGGTGATTCCCTTCCCGCTATCAGGAGCACCCCAAAGACTGCCACAGAGAGGCCCGTCTCAGCTCCAAGACAGCGCGGCACGTGAGGAGGAAAGGCACAAGATTTTCCTCCAGGTTTCCATCTCTGGCCCAAAGCCTTTTCGCGTCCTCTTCCCCCTTCCCTAGCAGCCCACACCTCCCGAGCCCCGCGAGATCAGTGGGGGGCAGGAAGCGAGGTTCAGCGCCCTGCGCCTAGGCCGGTCGGCCAGCTGTTCTGCGCAGCTGCTGGGGGCTCTGGGGGCTGCGGGGGATTTGATTTGATTCAGGCCCCAAAATAGCCTTCGTAGCAGGAAGCGGCCCCCTCCCCCATCCCCTCCAGGATTCTCCATCCGGGGGCTAAATTGACACCTTAGAGGTTCTGCTCCCTCCCCTCTTCCCCACCCCGCGCGCTCTCACCCCCTTGTCCCCGGAGACCCATTCCATTTTTTCGCCCTTTAGGCCGCAGCCATTCTCCTGGCACCTCCCCTCTGTCTGACTCTATCTCCCCACTCCCTTCCTCCAGGAAGGCTGCCATGGTCACCCCTTCCCCCATAGTGCCTACAGCCGCTCTTTGCCCACACACGATCCCCAGCCCTTCCCCCATCCCAGCCCTGCTTGGAGGGGACAGGGAGGGGCAGGGGGGCGCGGGGGAGTCTAGGCCGGGGCCTGTGGCCCGGCACGGGCAGGCTGCGGAGGGCACACAAAGACGCGGCTGCCCTGGCCTTTGATGAGTAATCGCCGTTCCCTGGAGCCACGATTCCACTCGGCTGCCTCGGCCCCCTGCCCCCACCCCCCTCCAGCTCCTCAAATAAGACTCGTTTTTGTTCTGAGGACACAATGCGAGAAAATGTCACCCAGGGGGCGTGCCCCCTGGCCTCAGCCCTGACAACCGGAGCTCTTAATCACCCGGCCTTCTTCCTCCTCAGCGTCCCTCTCCAGCAGCTGGCTGAGCTGGGGGAGGGGGTGAGAGGAGGACCAGGGGGACAGTTACCACCTTCGCGGGTTGATAGTTCTTCCAGCTGAAAGTCTAAGGCTTTCGCCTTTTCTCCTCGCTGGGATGCAGTCCCTGCACCAGCCCCTCCCAAAGGCCCGGGCCTCTGCTCAGTCCTGGGCTCTCTCTCCATCAAAACCTGCCGGGGTCCCTAAGACAGGAGAAATGGAGAGGAGCCTCCAAAGTGCACCAAAAGCTCAAAAGGGGGCCGCAGCACAGAACCACGCTGAGGCTTTGATAAGTGCTACAAAGAAACCAAGAGTATGGCAGAAAGTGATGGGGAAGGGGGGGCAGGCGTTGTCTCTCCAGTGAGGTTCCAACGGGAGCCTTCCGTGCAAAGGTCCTGTGGCCTGTGGTGGTGCTAAAGAGTGGTTTGGAAGGGCAAACCCTGCCCCTCCATTATCTCCCTAAATGTTTCTCTTCACCTGCCCACAAAGAAATACAGTCTAGTCCTGGCTGCTGTGGCTCAATGGGTTGAGCACCAACCTGTGAACCAAAGGGTCACCAGTTTGATTCCCAGTCTAGGACACATGCCTGGGTTGCAGGCCAGGTCTCCAGTTGGGGGTCCGTGAGGGGCAACCACACATTGATGTTTCTCTCCCTCTCTTTCTCCTCCCTTCCCCTCTCTAAAAAATAAATAAATAAAATAATAAAAAAAGAAATACAGTCTAGCCCGGCTGGTGTAGTTCAGTGGATTGAGCGCGGGCTGGGAACCAGAGGGTCCCGGTTCAATTCCCAGTTGGGGCACATGCCTGGGTTGCAGGCCAGGTCCCCAGTGAGGGCCATGTGAGAGGCAACCATACATTGCTGTTTCTCTCCCTCTCTGTCTCCCTCCCTTCCCCTCTCTCTAAAAATAAATAAATAAAAATCTTAAAAAAAAAATTAAAAAAAAAAAAAAGAAATACAGTCTAAATAAAAACAGTGTGCTTGCTGCGCACACAGCTTCTAGACAAGTTCCTTGCCCCTCCCCCCTTTCCAACCAAATGACTGCCACTAACCCCTTCTCTATAGGAATTCTGGAACCTTCACTACTCAGGTCTTTTTGTCTCTTGCTCATCTTATACACTAGCCAGGCTGGTCCACTCTCCTTCCAAAACCTAGGCCCACCTGTCCACTTTCTCTGTCTCCACTGCCACTGCTCCAGCTGACGCCATCCCTCATTTGTGCCACTTTGGCAGCCTCTGTCTGGCCTCCCAGCTCCACTTTGTCCCCTACCGTGCATTCTCCAGAGAGAAGACACAGCCATCTTTATAACATGAAAATCACATCATGTCACTCTCTTGCTTAAAAGCCTCCAAAGACTGCTCGTTGCTTTCAAAACGAAACTCAAATTCTTCTCTGTCAGTAAAAGGAGAGAGGGCAGAAGATTCACGTGTTTGTGGGTTCTCGCTGTGTGTAAGGAGAGAGACCAAAACAAAACAAAACAAAACAAAAAAACCCCCAGCCAGATGATGACGTGGACAAGTGTGATAATACTGCATCACTCTGAGGAGTATGAGCGAATCAATTACACTGGTGTATGTGAGATCCAGTAAAGAAAAAAAATCCAGATTCCTTATTTTGGTCCCCAAGATCCTGGCTGGTCTGGCCTCTCCCACCTCCCCCACCTCATCTCCTACCGCTCTGTCCTTCCTTTGCTCAATGGGCTCCAGCAGAGAAAAAGGGAAGATTTCAATTCAGCATGCAGTTTCCCAGACCATTCATATATTTATTCATTCATTCATACAGACTTGTGTATTGAATCAAGCATTGATTACGAGTGGAGATGCGGTGCTAAATAGGGGCTTACAGCCTAGTGGGGGTGGCAGACAGGTAACAGAGGCAAAAGAAGTGTGATGGGATCCCTGCCTGGGGTACTCGGGAAAGGCTTCACAGCCTTGAGCTCCAGGACAGGTCCAAGTTCACCAAGCGAAATCAGGGTCAAAATTCTTGGCCGAGGGGACGATGTTTGCCGAGGCAATGAAGGACAGAAGAACATGGGCTTATCGGGGAGTGGGGAGAAGTGTGGTGTGGATGGATCAAGGAGCTAGGAAATGGACTTGGGCTGGAAAGCGAGGGTCGGACCATGAATGGACTTGGAAGCCTCATTAGAGCTTTGGATTTATCTTTAGGCCACAAGGCTTCTGCCAAGATTTTAAAGCAGAGATGTGCATAATCAGATTTGTGTTTTAGAAAGAGCTCTTTGGCAGCAGCACAGATAGATGATAGATTAGAGAGAGGACAGACTGGAGTCAGAGAGACCAACTGTTTCCGGAAAGAAATAATGCAGGCCTGACCCAGGACAGGAGTGGAGAGGGAGCCTGGGAGGCAAGCCTGTCTGGGCTTTTTGGCCACGTGGACATGGGAAAGGGAAGTGTGAGGAGACAGGGGTTGATGTTGATTCCTAGACTTCGGGCCTGGGTGAGTGGGAGGGTGGTGGGACCATTCCTGAGATGGACGGCCCAAAAGGGAGACCAGCCTGGAGTGGGGGAGGAGAGCCTAGTCTGGGGTGTGTCAGGGTGTAGGTGCCTTAGAGACAGCGGGTGGGGAGGTCTGGTTGAATGCTGGGAACGCAGTCTGTGCTGGGAGTAAATTGTGGAATGAGAGAGGTATGGATCTTGACAGAGATCCCCACCCACTCTCCCAAAGACTCTTCTCCCCCTTCCCCTTGTCCTCCAGAGAAATGTTTCTGAATTGGGGTAGGGGAGGAGTAAGTAGGGGCAGAAAACTTCACAGTGGGAAGGGCTGAAAAAATGGGTGGAGGGTAAGGGCGATGCTAGGAACCGGGGGACTGCAGAGTCCTCGTGGTGATGGGATCCTTGCTCTAACTGTAGCAGCAGGCCTCAGAAATCATCTTACAGGTGGGGAAACCGAGGGTCAGGTGGGGAGAGGGGCCTGGCCAAAACTGCCCCCTAAATTGCTCACGCTGCAAGTTGGACAGGTGAGTGTAGATTTGCTTTAGATTTATGCACCATCTGCCTATTTCCATGGGACCTGTCACCCACTCCCCACCACCACCACGTGTGTGACAGAGAAGGAGACAGCTCAGAGTCAAAGGGAAGGTGTTTGGGGAGACCTGGATGTCCTGGACTCCCTCCCTTCCCATCTATTGAGTGCTCCCTCTCCCTGGAGAGCGCCACCCTGCAGTCCACTCGAGGACACTGGCTCCTCCTAGCGGTCATAAGGAGCATTGCTCTTGCTGCCAAAGCAGCTTAGAGTCCAAGTCCCTGGAGCAGAGGACCTCAGTTCCCTCTCTCCAGTCTCCAAAATGGGCCCAATTCCAGTTACCCCGACAAACCCTCCACCTGCCTGTGTAGGAGATACTTGCTCTTGTCATAGCTGAGGCGTGACCCCAACAGGGTGTCCTCTTCTCCAGGCCTGACCCCTGGGCATGACTGATGTGTTTCTACGGCTTATGATGAGGGTAGGGCCCACCTCCCACCCTGTCATACCTAAATGCCCTTCCTCAGACTGAGAGCTCCTTGGGGGCAAGAGTCACGCTGATGTCACGTTGTTTCCTGGGGTCTGACATGGCTCCCCACAGGTATGTACGGGTGCTCAGTCAGTAAACATCTGTAGGAACTGGCAGCGCATCACCACTTGGCCATCCTGGGAGCTCAGAGGTCCCTTCCCCTGACCCACACACTCCCAGGATGGGGGGGTCTACACTCCTTGAGCCGCCCAGTCTCAGACCATCATCAAGTCCTCCTTTTTTAGGAAAAAAAAGCCCAGATTACTCCGTGCGGCTAGTGCCAGGTCCTTCCAGGCGTCTGCTGAGATGAAGCACCGCGTAGGACCACCCGCAGACTTCTGCTGGGGTCTCTCCCTAGCCCCGATCCCTCCTGCTGCCAGCCTCCTCCCCATCTCCTTCCCTGCCCCTCCACCGCTTCTCAGAGGGCCGAGGTGAGTCAGAGCCCTCCTTGGGGCCTCCTCAGCACATCCCAGAGACCATCTGTTCCTTTTTCCACACGATCTTTTCGGAGCTGAAGGTTTCTGCTTACTCTTCAATCCTGGAGCAGGGGAGTTGGTATAATTTTCATGCCTTTTCCATTCTCTTTTATGAGAAGAGTCAGTGGCGTGTGGCATCTGTGTAGGGTGGTCAGTGACGTGGGCTGTGAAAGAATTCACACAGAGAAGAAAGTGCAGAGAGCAAAGGTTTTGTTTTTACTTTCCCACGGGAGGAAAAGGGCTGGGTGTGGAGAAATGCACCAGCCCGGAGGGGTCAGGCTTGGGGCTTTTATCAGGCGATGGGGCGGTTGCAGAGCAGGGCGTTCCCATTGGGCTGCAACTTGTTTTGAGTTAGCCTGGGTGCAGGGTCCTGTCTGGGTGGGTCTGGTGTGTCCTGTTTTGTGGGTTCCTGGAGCCTCTGCCCCTTCAGGGTGCTTCCAGTCATTTTCTAGTCCTGAGGATAGAGGCTCATAAAACAATTAGGGTCAGTCATGCTTTGCGGGGTCCAGGCAACTCTGGGAATGAGGGTCTGAAAAGAGGGCTTACGTCCTATTAGCATCCAATTAGGGTGAAATGTTTTCCTCACTCCTGGCGGTGACTGCAGTTCTGAGGAAGCAAGATGACCAGGCTCCTGTGTGAGGAGGGCATCTCCAGTCTGTCATTGTAACTGCAAGTCTGGAGGGGCCTTTGTGCACCACTTTGAACTTGAGAGGTGTGTTCATACATCCCCACTTAGCAGTGGAGAAAACCGAAGCAAATGGCGTTGCTGAAGGTCACAGCATTGGCAAGACTGAGCAAGCTGGGATTTAACGCAGACCTCCTGATTCTCAAGTTCAGTGCTTTCCCCTCCCACAGAAGTGCCCCCTTGATGTGATCCATGACCTTTCAGAGACAGGTTTGGTGACCTGGAGAGAATGGATTCACGGGACTGACTCAGACACAAAGCCCATCCCTCCCTCTCTCCCTTCCTTTGAAACAATTCTGCTCTCCATGTGTCAGGCATTAGACCCTGCAGTCCAGGAGATCCTGGAAGGCAAGAGCTATGCCTTTGTCACTTCTCTCCGAGCATTCTCCCAGCGCTGTGCTGGGCCCAGGGCCACTGGGACGCAGCCGTGTTGAAGGAAGAGAGGAACCAACACCTGAATGACTGCACTGCCCAGGCACTGCCAAGGTGGCCCCTGGGGGCTTAACCACAGGCTTGAGGCCCTGGGATGCTCAGGACACTGTCTCCCCCACTGTGTGTGTTGGGTGGTGGGGGGAGAGGGACAGGGAGTACAGTTACCAAAGAGGAGTAGACTTAGAGAGGCTACGGTCACACCGCTGCCAGAAACACAGCCCAAAGCAAGCGGGGAGCGAGGAAGAAACACTCCAACCTCTCTCCCATCTCATCTTCTACCAGTGCCTGGCATGGGCCCCACCCACCTGGGAGGAGCTGGCAAGTGAACCGGGTTGATGCAGGTCAAAAGGATGGGGCTCTCCGCCTACCGGGCAGGACAGAAAATGGACCTGGGGACTGGGGGTTCAACCAGGATGGACCAGCACATTCACATACACTTAGTATTCCCAGGGTCTAACACGGCATCTGATAACAGGGAGCACTCAAGAAACACTTATTAAATGAATACACAGAATAAACTGGATTCCGGGTCCATCCTGGCAATCCCGCTACCCATCCCCACTTGTCCCCTCTTTCTGTTGTCGTAAGTCTCCTGGCAAACCCCCACCCTGGAAGCCGTCTGCCAAATGCCTCTTCCAGGCCCCGCCAAGTAGCTGGCCACTGCTGGAGAGGATCGTGCAGCGGACCGGAGTCACTTGGTGTTTCTGCACAAGCCTCACAGGGACTCCACTCAGCAGTCCTGCTGTGTTTCTCTGGGGGTCTTGCTTCCACTCCACAAGACACCTCGAGCCTTCTCACATTCCCTCACACCTCCCACCCACCTCCTCCAGCGGAGACCCTTACCACCTTCTTAACTGAGGAGCCATCGACAGGACTCGGCCATTCCCACCACCCCACCCTCACCCCTCCTGCGGTGCACCATCCCTTCCTCCTCCTCCTCTCTCACATGGCAGTGCTCCCACTTTCGCTCCAAAGCCCTCGGCTTCCCAAAGACTCTGCTCCTGCAGTGAACCGCCTTCCACCTTGGAGGATCACTCCCACCACCAGGTGGTCCCCAGCAGTCTGCACACAGACTCTTTTCCCACATCGTCCGTCTGTCCTTCAGCTCCCACCTCATTTCTCTTCTGCCCCTCCCCAGGGAGGTGCTGACACGCTCGATTTCCACTTCCTCACTTCCCAGTCTCTTTTTCTCCCCCCATGCTTACGAAGAACATTGAAACACAGGAAAATTCTCACACGAGAATGTAAAGTGAAAAACGGCAGGATATAAAGCTGCAGGTTGCCCGATTCAGGTTATTTGTACATGAAAACCGAAGCAAAGACCCAATTTGAGTATTGCTGGGTAGAGGTGACTTTTATTTGCTTTTGCAGGCTTTTCTTTTTTCCTATTTTCTACAGTGAACAGACCTTACTTTTTTTTATAATCCAAAATTAAATATTATACAAAGGAAATATCCCGTTAGCTAAACATCTGCTGTGTTTCGCCAAAGAAGAATACGTGTCTTCGCACACAACTAATCGTCACGTCAACTTCTGTGACTATTTGTTAGCAGTTCGGGGGGAAGATTTTCTCGAATAGTCTTGTGTATGCTTTCTCCTTTGTATCCTGTTTCTTCTTCCTTTAATTTGTATTTGTGATCTAAAATACATCGGTGTGTAGTTAAAGAACTCGAAGAGTCCCGGAAGGCTTCTAAAGACAAAGAGAAGTCCCCGCCCTGTCTCTCTGCACCCCAGTTCCCGGCCCCAGAGACGGACCCTTTGAAGTCTTCCATCTCTTTCTGTTAGTGCCTCCCTTCATGTCGCTAAACCATCTGCCGACACAACTATTCACTGAGTTTTCAGCTGTAAGTACCACTTACTGTCTTCCTGCCATGGAAGGTGGAGCGTTCGCTCGGACACACATACATCCTGTCTCTTCTCCCTCATCTTCCCTGCAGAGCTGCTAACTCACAGTCAATGAGATCACTCTGTGCGTATACTATTATGACTATGGAAATATTGCTCACAGCTGAGCCAACGTTGTACACCATGATATTATTTCCTATCTTGAGTAACTTCATTTTCCCTGGAATTAAACTTGTCTCTTTAAAAAAATTTTTTGGGGGGCTTAATTTTCTTTTTTTTTTAATTTTCTTTTTATTTATTTATTTTTAGAGAGAGGAGAAGGGAGGAAGAAAGAGCAATGTGTGGTTGCCTCTCACATGGCCCTCACTGGGGACCTGGCCTGCAACCCAGGCATGTGCCCCGACTGGGAATCGAACCGGGACCCTCTGGTTCCCAGCCCGCGCTCAATCCACTGAGCTACACCAGCCGGGCTGGGGGCTTAATTTTCTACGTACTTATTGCTACTTCATGCCCACATATATCTGACAGAAATTAATGTCTTCTCTCAGTATTTCTTAAATTTTTATTTATTTATTTTTAGAGAGAGGGGAAGGGAGGGAGAAAGAGAGGGAGAGGAACATCAATGTGTGATTGCCTCTCATGCGCCCCCCCACTGGGGACCTGGCCTGCAACCCAGGCATGTGCCATGACCAGGAATTGAACTGGCAACTCCCTGGTTCACAGGCCGGTGCTCAATCCACTGAGCCACACCAGCCAGGGCTTCTCTCTGTATTTTCAAACCACTTTTCTTTTCTTTGTAGCACCCTTGTCGAGCCCCTGCCTCCTCCTGCTCCCGGCTGGTCTGGGTGCTTTCCGGGGCCCCACAACCCCTTTGACCGTCATTCTAGAGATCCCTTCTGCCCCTCATAGTGGGACCTATGATTGCCTGAATACTAGGTCTTATCTTTACAATTTTTCTTCTTTTTTTTTCCCTGCAGCTTATCCTTAAGCAGCTTCCTGAGAAATGGCCCATGGGAGGCAAAGTGCTTCAGACCTTGTATTCTGAAAAGGATTTGATTCCAGCATCTTGCTTGCTCAACTGGCTGGGTATAGAATCCTAGGTAGCAGATCGGTTCCTGTTAGAATTTGACAGCATTGCCCGTTGTACTCTAAGCTCCAGTGGGGCTGGTGAGGTGCCCGCGCCATCCCGATTCCAGTTCTGTTCTCTCCGGGAGCACTGAGAATCTTCTTCTGTCCTCGTGGTTCTGAAAGTTCATGATGACTTCTTCATGATGTCAGTCCTTCTCATCCCTTAGGCTCTCCTTGGTGCCATCTTTTAGTTTGAAGCCCATGTCCTTCAGTTCGTTGTTGTCTATTTAATCATGCCTTCCTCCTCGG
Organism: Micronycteris hirsuta; assembly: GCA_004026765.1. Taxonomy (NCBI): domain Eukaryota; kingdom Metazoa; phylum Chordata; class Mammalia; order Chiroptera; family Phyllostomidae; genus Micronycteris; species Micronycteris hirsuta. The sequence goes on along the minus strand of PVJI01000107.1, from coordinate 74,329 downwards.
TGTGCTGTTTTTATTTTCCGCAGCTCCTGTTGGTAGGGTGTCAGGACCGAGTTGCTCTCTAACCCTTTCTCTCCTATTGTCCATCTCTTTATCTTTTTGTTTTGTTTTCTGGGAGTAATTTTATCTCCGGGTCCCTCTGCTGAATCTTTTATTTTAAATGTTATCTCAAAATTTTAATTTCCAAGACCTTTTTTCCATTTTCAATAATTCATTCAATAAATATTTACGGTGCCTCTGCTGTATGCCAGGCACTGTTCTAGGTGAGAGGGTAGGTGATAAGGATACAGCAGTGAATAAAGACCAAAAAAAAATCTCTGCTTTTAGGAGCTTATCTTCTACTTCCTTTTTTTAAAAAAAAAATCAACTTTACTGAGATGTAGTTTACATGCAATTAAATTAGGTGTGCATTTAGACAAACTTTGATACATTATCACAACCATGTAACAACCACCACAGTCAAGATACAGAAAATTCTTTCCCTGGCCTGTGTGGCTCAGTTGGTTGGAGCGTCGCCCTGTGAACTGAAAGGCTGTGGCTCCAATTCTGGGTCAGGGCACTGACCTACACTGCGGATCTAATCCCTGGTCAGTGCACGTATAGGACGCAACCAGTGTTTTTCTGCCACATCATAACGTCTCTCTCTCTTTCTCTCCCCTCCATCCTCTCTCTCTAAAAATAAATGAGCATGTCCTTGGGTGAGAATTAAAAAAATATATAGAAAATTCTTGCCCTGGCTGGTGTAGCTCAGTGGATTGAGCGCGGGCTGGGAACCAGAGGGTCCCGGTTCGATTCCCAGTCAGGGCACATGCCTGGGTTGCAGGCCAGGTCCCCAGGGAGGGCCATGTGAGAGGCAACCATACATTGCTGTTTCTCTCCCTCTCTGTCTTCCTTCCTTCTCCTCTCTCTAAAAATAAATAAGTAAAATCTTAAAAAAAAAAAAAGAAAATTCTTATCACCCCCCAAATTCTTTTGAGCCCCTTTGCTGTCCATCACCCCCTTATCCTGGCCCCAAGTACCCTCCAGCCTGCCATCTGACACTACAGATTAGATTTGTCTTTTCTCGGGTTTCATGTAAATAGAATCACAGAATTTTCCCTCTCTGTGCCTGGTTTCTTTCACTCAGAATAATGGCTTTCAGATTTCTTCGTGTTGCTGCTACGTCAGTAATTTCTTCTCATTGCCGAATAGTATTCCATCGCACACCACAGACTTCCACCCGTTCGCCTCCTGATGGACATTTGGGTTCCTTCCAACTTGGGCTTATTAGGAAGAAATCTGATAGGAACATTTGAATACAAGCCTCTGTATGAACATAGGTTTTTATTTTTCTGGGATAAATTCTACGAATGAAATGGCTGAATTGCATAGTAAATACGTGTTTAATTTTATAAGGACAAACAGTTTTCCGAAGTGGTCACGCCGTTCTCCAGCGGTGTTCCCACATTCCCACTACGCGTGGGTACCATCCGTCTTTTCCATTTCCATCACTGCAGTGGGTTTACAGCGGCCCCTCATTATGGCTTCGCCGGCACTCCCTGGCTGACTAGCGATACTGACATCTCCTCACGGTGCTAGCCACTCTTCGTTGACCTATCTTTTCACATCTATTGTCCATTTTAAATTTTTTAAATGAAGTTTGTATTCTTATTACTGAGTTATAAGTTTTCTGTATGTACGGAATACAAGTTCTTTGTTACAAAAACACATTGCAAATATTTTTTCCCCATTTTGAGAGAGAATTTTTTTCTTAACCATGTATTTTGAAGAGTTTTAATTCTAATGAAATCCAATTTATCATTTTTTCTTCTATGGTTTGTGCTTTTTGTGCACCCTATGGAGAAATCCTTACCACGGTCATGAAGATTTTTCACCTGCTTTTCTTCCAAAAGTCTTATAGTTTTAGCTTTTATGTTTGGGCCTATGGTCCATTTCAGGTTAATTTTTGTGTATGGAGTAAGATAAGGGTCAAGTACTTTTATTCATTTATTTGTTTATTTATTTTTAGCGAGAGGGGAGAGGAAGGAGAAAGAGAGAGAGAAACATCAGTGTGTGATTGCTCCTCACGTTCCCCCAACTGGGGACCTGGCCCCCAACCCACGCATGTGCCCTGACTGGGAATCAAACCAGCAACCATTTGGTTTACAAGCCCGCGCTCAATCCACTGAGCTACACCAGCCAGGGGTCAAGTACTTTTGTTTTTTCATCAGTTGCTCTTTTGCTCTTTTTAGAAAAGACCACCTATTCGCCATTGAATAATATTGTCATCTTTGTTCAAAAAAAGTCAATTGACCACAGACATGTGAGTTTGTTTCTGGATTCTTTATTCGTCCCATTGAGAACCAGCATCACGCCTTCCACATTACTGTATGCAGTTTACAGGTGATAGACACTATGTCCTCCATGTACACCATACCTCCCAGCCTTGTTCTTTCTCAAAATTGTTTTTGCCAATTCTAGGTCCTTAGCAATTCCACAGAGATTTTAGAATTAGCCTGCAATTTCTACCCCCAAAAAAGAAGCTTACTGGAATTTTGTTTGGGATTGTTTTGAATCTATAGATCGATACGGGGAGAATAGATATTTTAACAATATTGAATTTTCTCTTCATTGAGTATGGTATATCTCTCCATTTATTTCGTCTTTTAAAATTTCTCATAGCAACGTTTGTGGTTTTATCATACAGGTGTTATTAAATTTACCCCGAAGTAGTTCATGTTTTTGATGCTATTGTAAAAAGCTTTAAATTTCCAAATGTTTACTGTTGATTTTTAAATATTGACCTTATGTCCTGCATCCTTGTTAAACTCACACTGGTTCTAATAGGGCTTTAAAAATATTTTAAAGGAAGCCCTGGCTGGTGCAGCTCAGTGGATTGAGCGCGGGCTGGGAACCAAAGGGTCCCGGTTCGATTCCCAGTCAGGGCACATGCCTGGGATGTGGGCCAGGCCCCCAGTGAGGGCCATGTGAGAGGCAACCATACATTTCTGTTTCTCTCCCTCTCTGTCTCCCTCCCTTCCCCTCTCTCTAAAAATAAAAATAAAATCTTAAAAAAAAATTTTTTTAAAGGATTTTCCACAATAAACAAAGACAGTTTTCCTTCTTTTCCAATCTGTATGCCTCCTATGTATTTTTCTGGCCTCTTGTAGATTGTTGCACTGGCTCAGACCTCCTAATGCTAAACAGAAGTGATGAGAGTGAGCATCTTTGCATATTCTTGATTTTAGGGGCAAACATTCAATCTATTTTTCTTTTTTTTTTAAGATTTTTATTTATTTTTTTTTTAGCGAGAGGGGAAGAGGGAGAGACATAGAGGGAGAGAAACAGCAATGTATGGTTGCCTCTCACATGGCCCCCACTGGGCACCTGACCTGCAACCCAGGCATGTGCCCTGACTGGGAATCGAACTGGCAACCCTTTGGTTCCCAGCCTGCACTCAATCCGCTGAGCTACACTAGCCAGGGCTCTGCCTATTTTTCTTAATGGCGTCTTGTTCTAGTTTCATGGATGGTAGGATATTTCTCTTTATTTGAGAATATGAATTATAGGGTTGGTTGGTTTGTTCAGATTTGTCACGCTCCTTGCCTGGTCTGACTCCGCCGAGTTTTTTAATTGTGTAGCCTTTATTTTGTTTTTGCTTTGCTTAGTTTTTATTTGACTTGTTTTTCTCTTTCACGTGATAGCTTTACTTGAGTGAACGTCTGTGTCCCTTGTCTGACTGTTCATATATGAGAGTGAGGTACTGTCGACTGCCGGTTAGTCTCCAAATTCTTTATTTGTGCCTACTTGGCTGCCCAGCTAAAGAATACATTCTCCAGCCTCTTTTGTGAATAGATGAGATCATGCATGTAACCAAGTTTTAACCAATCAAATAGAATGGAATGTATATGTGCTGTTTCTGCCTTGTTCGCTTAAAACAAAATTGCTGCCCTGGATTTTCTCCGTTTTCCCTTCCTGCAAGCTGGGACACAGATGGCCCACGTTTGCAGGGAGACAATCTTTTCAGGGACGGCAAATCAATGAAGTGAAAGGAGAGTGGTCTGTAAATGACCCCGGGAACAAAGAGAAGTTAACTTTTATCTGCTTTTCAATCTGTATTTTGGGGCCTTGGTACAGCAAGTTAACTTTGCTCCAACTAATTTCCCAAGCAAGGCAGGCCCTGGAAAGCTGGTTGGAAGCTTTGCGGGCATGAGCGCTCACCCAGCGGTGGGTGTCACTCCAGGGTAGCGGCTCTCCACAGGCGGCCCAGGCCTCCCGGGGGGTCCTTGAGGCCATTTCGGGGGGGTCCTTGAAGTCCAAATTATTTTGACGGTATTACTAAATCATTACTTTACCTTTTCACTCTCATTGTCCTGAGTGTGCACGAGAGTCCTTCAGAGGCTGCATGACCTGCGAGGATGCAACAGCATGAACAAAGAACACCAAGATTTCCAAAACTAAAACGTGCCACTCCTCTCACTAAATATTTATGTTTGGGAAACTGTAGTTATTTGTCATAAAATTATGTTTACACATCATGAGTTTATTCTTGTTATTTCTAAATGAGTAAGTGCATTTTTAAAATTTCTCACTTTAATTGTGACCATATATTACCCATGTTTTAAAAGCTCTTTGGGGTACTTAATAATTTTAAGACTATAAAGGGGTCCTAAGGTAAAAAAAAAAAAAAAGTAAGAACCATTGCACTTGGGTGACTTTCTTGGCTTCTTCATTGGAGATTTCCAACTTCCAGGACCTGGAGGTTTTTCTTAGGGGCTGGTTGTTTTCCCCAGGGAGGAATTACCCACACTCGTGCTTAGAAACTCTCTGGGGCTTCTCACTACATTTAAAACATTTTAGCAAAGTCTGGCACTTGCTTATTGCACTTTGCGATCTCGTATGACTCTCTCATTTACACATTGCGCGTTGGCCACAGTCATCTTCACTCAGTGCCTTCAACAGACCGAGCCCTGACCTGCCTCAAGGTTCCTGCGCTGCGGGGGAACGCCTCCACTGTGGCACCCGGCAACCTTACACATCTCCACGCAGCCCACTCAGGCCAGGCTGGAAACGCTGCCGAATCTAGGTCTCAGCAAAACACTTTGTGATCCTCCTGGACCACAAGGGGGGCTTGTGAGGAGCGGCTCAAGGCCATTTCTCCTTCATTCCCTATCTACCAGGAAAGTCACTGTGAAAACCGTTTCTTGTAGCCTCTGGGCTTTCTAAGGAAAAGCCTCTGTCCTCACCCCACTGAGCCTCTACGGCTTTCTAAGGAAAAGTCCTCACCCAACTAAGAATATCATTGCAAACTATGATACTGCGTTAGCGGCCGTCGGGCCTCGGCCCCTACAGGACAGGTGTGCCAACGTCTGTGCTGCTATCATCCAGCCCCACCTGTTTCAACGCTGCCCTAACCCAGGGCCAACGGGAGCTGGCACCTTTGGCCACTCTTCCTGCGTAAGTAATAAACTGTCTGAATCTCAGAAGGGCCTCTTGTCTCCTTACTGGCCACATCTATCCGTCGTGCTTTGCCTGTGTCTGACATCCACGTGCTATTCCCTCTGCCTGAGTACTTTTCTCCCTCCCCACCCAAACTTTTCCACCTCTCACTTCTTTAGATCTTACCTTGAAAGTCATGTGCCCATAGAGGCTTCACCGATCAGCTGGTCCAAAATAGGCCCTTTGTGGCAGGCACAGTGGGCTGCAATTTCAACATCCATTCTCTCCCCTCTCCCCCGCCATTCCTCGCTAACAAGAACCCCAGTTTTGATTTGTTATGGTTTAGGAAGTCATGTGGTATAGGAGCAGCCAGGGCCCTCCCTGGACCCGGAGACTGACTCTTGATTTGTTAAGTTCCAACATGGCAGTGCCATTCTTTTGCCAATGACTAGTCTACAAACGGGCAGATGATAAAATTCTGCCCACCAACCCATAAGGGGACGTCTGGCGGGTGTTTCTGGGAAACCCCAGCTCACTCTGATAAAGAGACCCAAAATGTAATATGCTCTTTTCCTGCCTTCTGGCCTTGGGGTAATGCAGTGTGAGAACATTAAGCCTGGTCCTTCTGCAGTCCTCTTGTGATCTTGAGGGAACAATTATGAGGACAAAAGTCAATACCTGAAGATGGCAGAGTTAACTATGGAAAGATTCTGCATCACTGATGACCTTGTCGAGCCACTAAGTTAACCAAAACCCCAAAACCTCCCTACCCTGCGATTTATTATTTGGTATAATTTCTTGACTGCTTAAGCCATCTGCATCTGTTACTTGCAGTCAAAACTCCCTTACTGATTCATACAGACCCCCAGTCATCTAAAATAATGTCTGGGACATGACAGGGCTCCGATATATGTGTGTTAAATAAAGGAAGAAAAAGAGATGTCCTTCTATGATTGCTTGCTTTAATTCCCACCCCTTCCATGTTGGCATTGAGATAGGAAGGAGAATCAACCTCTATTTGCATATCACTTACATAGTACCCCTTCCCACAGCTTGGGAGAGTATAGGCTACGGTATCACCTATCTGCCATTTATCATCTGTGTGACTGTAAGCAATGTACTTGACTTCTCTGAATCTCCATTTCTTCATTTCGAAAATGGTGATATGAAAATAAGGTTAAGATTATGTATTTATGAAGCAACTGCTCCAAAGTGTTCAAGATATATTCGTTCTTATACTCAGTCTACCCACCTGGCTGGGGAAAGGAGCTGAAGGGGGAAATGCTCTATGTAGCAATAAGTTGGACTCATTCCTAAAGCTGCTGCAACAATGCTGTTCTATCCCTAATCTTTGCCTTGTCACAATTAAATTATTCCAAAATACCCTCCTCGATGTCCTTCTCCTTCATCCTCCCCAACTCTCCATCTACAACTAGCACAGGTCTACGCAATGCCCTCATGTCACAGGAGCGCTCCCACTGCCATTGCTTCCCAGGGCACCGTGTGAGGAAAGTGGGACAGATACAGGGTTTAAACCTAGAAAACCCATGTTCCAGTCGAGTCTAGCTCTAACTAGACGCGTGTCCGTGGGTAAGTCATTTAGCCTCAGAACCTCAACTTCCTTATCTGTAAAATAAGGACATGGGATGTTGTGATGCTCAAGGAGAATACTCTAGATACACGAATTTGACAATTATAAACCATTATACAAACATTGGTTAATTTTAATATTTTCAGCATTCCTGCTAGTGAGATTAGAACAGAAGCAAACTATACTAAGGTTATTCTTGCGTGATTCTGGAGCATGCTGTCTGTGTTTCCTGGCCACAGCCTGCCCAACCAACCACTTCCACTCCATTCATTATTCATTCATCCAACAAATACTTACTGAGGGCCCACTGCGTGCCAAGCAGTATTCTATGTTCTGGGAATAAAATTAAACGTTCAGCTCTCATAGAGCTTGCATTCTAACAGTGAGAGGAAAAAATGTGGTTGGTTAGGGCAAACCCAAATCACCTGAAGAACGCTGCCATGGATCACTGTGATGATTTGATTGCACCAAGTGGGAACAAACAAGGGGAACAGAGAGGAGCGGAGAGAAATGCAGGGAAAAGAAGTTGAAAGAATCCAACTCTACTAGAATCCAGAAATGGAACCAGGTTTCATCAGTGTCCATACACCTTAGTATTCCAGTACTTACTTAGTATTCCAGCTAAGAAATTCCATGCAAAACCTGCATCTAATCATGAGAAAATATCAGACAAACCCAAAAAGAAAAACCTCCCCCTCCTTTTTTTTTAAAGTAATGAAAGAGGAAGGCTGGGGAAATTTTCCAGATTAAAGGAGACTAAAGAGACATGAGAAATGAATACAGTACCTAATCCTCGACGGTAAGCTGTGTGTGTTGGGGGGGCAATAAAGTTTGTTACTGGGTGGATTGACAAAACTGGAATGCAGCAGGTGGTTTAAAGTTACTCAGGTGATATAAGGGGATGTCCTTATTCTTAGAAGGAAGAGAGAGAGAGGGAGGGGGCAAATGAAAAGCAAATGGAGCAAATTATTAGTAATTGATGAATTTGAGTACAGGATATACACGAATTATTTGTACTATTCTTGTGACTTTTCCAAATAAGACATTAAAAAATACTCTGTCCATGTGACTTGGACTTTAAGCCAAGTCTCTTCGCTAAATCAGTGGTTGAACCTGAATAAATTCCTTCCTTTCTCTGGGCCTCGTTCTCTAATCCAGATGCCTTCTAAGGTTTTTTATTGCTCTAGCAATCAATGTTCCAGACTCCCAGATTTCCTGCAAGGTCTCTCACCCCACCAGTTGTTTCACCACAATTTTCTCGTAAGTGCCCACCCGTGCTTTCATCAGCCGCGTATTTCCCCAGCTCATCTCTGCCACAAGCTGCATGTCCAGCCACTCTTTACGAGGGCACTAGGGCCCATCTTCGAGGAGCTTCTAGCATTGATTGGCACGTGCGTTCTCCTCCAAGAAACTACAGCCCCCAGAAGGCTTTGCGGCAGCCTCTCGACGTTCACCACCAAAGACAAAAGGCTTTTCCGCGCGGGTCAGCTGTTGCAGGGCTTTTTGGGAATTGCAGTTCGTCTGCGAAGTGTCAAGGAGCCAGGGCAAGGTTGAAAGCCACCCTTCCCAGAATACTCAGCACTATTTCTAGCCAATTGAAAGTGCGGATCTTGGGAGGAGGGCGGGGAAGAGGAGGAGCTGCCTAGCGCCTGCGCAGTATGTGTGGCTGGGGGATTCATGTGGAGGTCAGAGTGGAAGCAGGTGAGAAAGGAGGGGAACGGCTATGGTCCGCTCTAGGGCAATTCTGCAGTCCTTCTGTGCTCTCCCATTCTCAGTTTGGGTGGGCGGCGTGCATGCGTGGGTCCGCCTCCTCGGGAAGGGGGAAGGGGGAAGGGGATGAGCCCAGGACGAGCCAGAGGTTGCGTAGAATAAGGGAGGCGTGTATGGGGGCAGGGTGAGGAATAATCCAGAAGCTATTAGAAGTGGTAAAGGTGAGTGGTAAGGGCTGGGCGTCTTGGCCTTGGAAAGGGAATATTTAAATGCACGAGGACAGATCAAGGTAGTTCAGGAGTTGCGATGTGGGAGGCAAAGAGGTTGGATTTGAGACTGAAGTGGACGACGACTATGGGGCGGGGCATTAAAAAATTAAGTGCTGGAGTGGATTCCAGTTAGGTCCACCGTGCTCCCGCCCATCCCGCCTCAGTCCCACCTTCCCACCTATTCTTTGTTGTACTGGTCCCGGAATGTCATCCAACTCTTGCTTCCATAATAACAGGCCATTATTAATAGCTCTTGTTGAGAAGCGCTATGAAGAGGAGTTAAGCTGTGCCTTCTAGAATTAGACCTCGAGGTTCCAATCCTGGCTCTGCCACTTAATAGCTGTGTGATCTTGGTCTCCTCATGTAACCTCACTGTGCCTCAGTTTCCCCACTGTAATAACCTGCTTCAGAGGGGTTGGTGTGAGGATTAAATAAATTGCCATTGGATGACTGTCTCATACAAAGGTTAGCTGCTGTTATTTTTGCTGTGGGAATCACCATGTGGCACATTCTTTGAGTTGTTTTTCCCAAACCAGAATTGCACAGGACCAGCCTCACCGCCTCTCTTGGGGCCTGCTTGTCCGGAAAAGGGGAGGGTGGTTTAGTGTGGTGCGGAGCTCCCTGTGGTACCGAGCCCTTGCCTGGGGCCCAGTTTTGAACCAAGTGCTTCAGACACCTTTTCTTAAACAGTAGAAAAAGGGAAAAGAGGAATGAATACTACCATTTTTCAAGCTGTAGAATGTTATTTATTGTTTTTCAGTGGATGACTTCAAACTTTCAGGAATGGGGAAGTAACTAGCCAGCTCCAGGATGAATATCGTGTGGCGGAAAATGGCTTTCTCTGAGGATTTTGGGATCAGGTTGTGTTACTGTTTTTTTTTATTTATACCTTCTCAGGTGTGAGTGGGTCCAGCAGGAGGAGACATGGCCGCCAAAGTGTTTGAATCCATTGGCAAGTTCGGCCTGGCCTTAGCCGTTGCGGGAGGCGTGGTGAACTCCGCCTTGTATAATGGTGAGGCATCTTTGCTGCAGGGTTCCTGTTGGTCTGCACGGTCCATGGGATAACTCCTGATGGTAGTGCGGCCGTCTGTGAGTGTGTGTGTGTGACCGAGAGTGCTTGCCTGCTGCCATCCCATCCCCGGTGGTTTCACTGTCCTCAGAGCCTTGATTCCCAAGGAGCTCCCGACCTGGTCGCTGGGCGGATGTTTCTAGCTGCTGCAGTTCCCTGAAGTGGTGCTTTACCTGCCGCCCAGATGCTGCAGCGTGGTCAGGGATTCCCTGGCCAACTGAATCGGAGATCCCGTTGGTTCTCTTCTGCCTGTGTGCGTAAGAAAGAGCTCAGACCTGTGGCGACCTTGTCCTGACCTTGAGCTTTTGCTTTGCTGCAGAGAAAATATCTTTGAGATGCGTTGCTCAGCTTTTAACAGTGGCAGGGGTTCAAGCTGGCTTTTTTCCCCACTTGGCTAGGGACCCGAAGCGAGTCACAGCTTCCTCACTGCTCAAGCAGTGAGGTTGAACTAGTTTATCGCTTAAGACGCCTTCCAAGAATGAAGATATTTGGACCAAGTGTAAGGTCATAAAGCAGCTGATCAGAAAAGCCTGCTTGGCTTACAGGGCACAGCTTTTGCTCCGACCTTTTGGGCCTCCTTGGCATAACTAGGCAGTAATCACTGTCACCAGTTTCTCTCTGAGTCAGTAACGCAGCTCTGCAGCCCTTCAAGACCTTGGGGAAGACACGCTGTTGGAAAGAAAGAGATAAGACCTTCCATATTTTAGGGTTCTCGTAGTGGGGGAGCTGCTACTGGGAACGCTAGGTTAAATCGGAGCCAGGTCGGACTATGGTAACAGCGAAGACCGTGGGGAGTTTTAGAAAGAAGCTTTGGGAGGTGATTTCTGGAAATGTGTTAATGGGAGTTTGGGGATGGGGTGGTTAATCAGAAAATCAGCAGCCAATTATTTCAAGGAGACATGATGCTGAGGAATAGATCCTATTACCGGAGTCCTTGGGAAGACACATGGGACAGGAAGTGATTGCTTAGTTTTGTAGCTATTTAGAAGCCTCCGGAGGCCAGAAGTGAGGGGAGACTAGAGCAAGAGAGGGGAGACTGCATAAATGAACAGAAAGCTCCAAGGATCTTTCAAGGGCATGGTTCTTTTGGTTCAAGGGTGAGGAGATTTTTCTGACCCGTCATCATTCTTCATTCCTAGTGGATGCTGGGCACAGAGCTGTCATCTTCGACCGGTTCCGGGGGGTGCAGGACATCGTCGTGGGGGAAGGGACACACTTTCTCATCCCTTGGGTACAGAAACCAATTATCTTTGACTGCCGCTCTCGACCACGCAACGTGCCAGTAATCACCGGTAGCAAAGGTGAGTCTTGCCCGCGGGTTAGGGAGAGAGGGTGGAACGGGTGCCGTGGGATCCCTGAGAGGTGGAACTTCACGTTAACAATTCCTCGCATGTTTTCCCTCGAGTGTTGTGCACGGATTCATGGGAAGAAATATACAGGGTCCAGCAAAACTAACGCTCCTTTTTTATTACAAAATCGTAAGCATGTCATTTTGTAACATAACAGTGTCACCCTCAAGCACATCATAGGGCATTTTAGAGGAAATGTTCAAATTAAGACTATAAATTCTTACACCCACATTACTACCTCACCAACCACACTCAAGCAGGCGTTAGTTCTGCTGGCCCCTGTATACTGAAGGTGCACACACAGACAAACTGTACAAATTTAAAGAAATACGTAAAGATTTATTTCAGGGGTTACATAGTCACCCAGTTTTTTTTTGTTGTTTGTTTGTTTTTTAAAGATTTTATTTATTTTTAGGGGGAGGGAGACAGAGAGGGAGACAAACAGCAATGTATGGTTGCCTCTCACATGGCCCTCACTGGGGACCTGGCCTGCAACCCAGGCATGTGCCCTGACTAGGAATCGAACCGGGACCCTTTGGTTCCCAGCCCACGCTCAATCCACTGAGCTACACCAGCCAGGGCACTGACCCAGTTTTAAAGAAATGTGAGTTACCTTTTTGCCCTCAGCTGACCCTTCCCATTGGTCCCTGTTCCCCAGAGCATGGCGATAAAAACCAGTTTCTTCCGGCTCTTGAGCACAGCTAGCTTACCCCGTAGCGTACTCTCCAAGGCCTCTGCGTCCAGCAGTGCTGACCTCACGTTGTTACCTCCCAGAGTGAGGCCCATGTCCATGGGAGCTGTCTCCGGGTGTCCCACACGCCTCTGGATTTCCAGACGGGCTAAAATGAATTGCCATCACTGTTTTCCTCCTTCCCGTGCGCAGAGGTGCGCAGGCAGTGAATGGAAAAGCAGATGCCAGCTCAGCGGTGACATTTGCACACAGTGAGAGGGGAGGGGCTCGCAGATGTTGGTTCATCGTCTCAGTAACACTCGATGCCTTCAGTGCTGTGCCTCAGCAGACGTTTGCTCACTGTGGCCGCGCCAGCTGTGTGCGTGGGGGGAGTGGGGGCGGAGGTCAGAGATGACTGAACAGGGGCCTTCAGGAGTTCTGTCTAGCGGGGAAGATAGAGACGTGAACAAACATACAATGTCACGTGGGGAGCACTAGAGCCAAGGTCATAGGGCATGTGGGGAGCAGGGAGGAGAGCAGCAAGTGTCCGTAGGTGGCTCTGCAGGCTCCCGCAGGGGACTTAGTCTGAGCTGGGGCTTCCGAGAGGGCAGGGTGTGGGGCGTGAGCAGATGAGCAGGACGGGAAGGGTAAATGGGTGTGGCGTAACTGTCCTGTAGCTCCTCTGCTGCAGACAGAGGAGGGAGCCCCCATGAAGTGTCTGGCTTGCCTGCTGTGAAGGAGGAAATCACAGCTGGGGTGGGGTTCATCAGGAAACCTCAAGACTAACCTGAAAGCCCAGTTCTCAACTTCCCACCTTTTTGGGATTTTTTTCCTCTGCTGTTTTGTAGTTGTTCTAAGGGTATGTTACGTACCTTCCTTCGAGAAATGTTGAGATCAGGGGCTTGTGTGTGTACATTTCCTACTTTTCTTGGCTCTTGGTTCAAGATTCTTATGGGTGCTTCATCCATATTCTCTTTTTTTTTTAAGTTAATGAATTGTTTTTATTCTCACCTGAGAACATTTTTTCATTGCTTCTATAAAGAAAGGAAGAGGGGAGAGAGGGAGAGGTACAATTGGTTGCCTTCTGTACACACCTCCACTGGAGATCCAACCTGCAACCTAGATACATGCCCTGACCAGGGATTGAACCCTCAGCCTTTCCGTTTACAGGACAACACTCCAACCACCTGAGCCACACCGGCCGGGGCCTGGTTCGTGTTCCTAATGAGTGCAAATGAGCTGACGGTGCTGTAGTTCTGAGCAGGCCCAAGCCATCAGGGGACATTGTGTTTCCCTCCCCGAGCCCTTTGACTGGGCCAAGTAATGAGAAGTGGGCTGTAGGTGATTCTGATGGCCTCCTAACATCTGTTGCATTTGACGGTGTTTTTCTCGGTCAGTTTCCCTGAACATGCCTGGAAGGCAGCGGAAACCATCCCCATTCTTACAGAACCAAGTTGAGATTGGCTAGAGCTGTGTGAGGTCAGATAATTAGTAAACAGCAGAGTGGGACCGCAGCCCAGGCCTTCGGACCGTCAGTTTGGTCCAGAGTGGACTATAGCTGCTGAACCGCAGTACCCTCCCCAGAGCATGCTCCCGACGTGGGCCGCGTTCACCAGGCCTTGGAAAGGCCTTGCCCTAGAATCTCGGCATTGCCCTGGTTTTGTAACACATTCAGTGTTCCAGCCGCCCCATGGCACCTACTGAACATGTCTGAATTGCATATATCAGGGGCCATTCAGGACATACTGAAACCAGAACTTTTAAGAAGTTCCTAACTGGTGTTCTGCTGGATTCTCTACCAAGGAAACCAGGCATCCTTGCTCCTTGCCCTCTAGGATCTTATAATTAGCCACTCTACTTATGAATCGCAGCACAATTGGGGTAGGAGGTCACGTAGAAGGCCACCGTGCATTTTACTTGTAACTCCAGCATCTGTCCCCTCTCCGAAGACTTACAGAATGTCAACATCACCCTGCGCATCCTTTTCCGTCCGGTCGCTAGCCAGCTTCCGCGCATCTTCACCAGCATCGGAGAGGACTATGACGAGCGTGTGCTGCCGTCCATCACCACGGAGATCCTCAAGTCGGTGGTGGTGAGTGGACAGGGCTGTGGCCTCGAGCAGTGTGGCCCCCAAGAGATCCCTAGGCAGCAGGAAGGGCCTGGCGGTGGGAGGATTGAGATGTGGCCGGTAGCTCCCTAGCTCCCTTCCTGCTTCCACGTTTTCCTTACTGGCCCCCCCCTGCTCTCCCTTGGGACCAGGCTCGCTTCGACGCTGGAGAACTCATCACCCAGAGAGAGCTGGTCTCCAGACAGGTGAGCGACGACCTTACCGAGCGAGCTGCAACCTTCGGGCTCATCCTGGATGATGTGTCCTTGGTAAGATCCTTGGGGAGCCTGCAGGGAGGGGCCTGCCTTCCCCTTTCCTAGAGGGGAGACTCGAAAGCATGGAAACTTCTTGGCAGTATGAGGCCCTTCTCCTTGGGCTTGTTTTCGGTCAAGGGTTCTTTCATCTCATCCCTGCCACACGTTTTTCTTTGGACTTCTGGGCCTACCCAGCCTCACTTGAGTTTTTCCACCATCCCAAAACTATGACTGCACCCCCAGGCTCCCCAGGAAGTGATGGCTTGTTGACCCTGTTGACACAGGAAGAAACGGCCTGGTGAGACCGGAGAGCCACCCGGGTGGCCTTGCTCCCTAGCGCAGACCGCCCAACCTGACTGTGGGAATCGAAGCTTAGCGAAGTGAGCTCCGGGAAACGTGACGGGTTCTGTTCCCCAAAGCCTGGTGTGGGGGGACAGGGGACATCTCAGAGACCCGAGCTATCTATCCTCTTGACGCTGCATATCTGTGCATTTGCGTGACACTGATTGCCACACTCAGACGGAAAGCAACACAGGCCGGGATAGCATTTCAGACTGAGGAGGTGAGGGGAAGGGTCATGTTTCTGGATTCTGTGGGAAAAATCACTTGGATTCGTTCGGGTCGTGAGGTAGAGCGTTCCCTGTTGAGTTCCCCTGTGCCTCGCTGGGGAAAGGCCCTGTTTCCCCTCCCAGCGGCGCAGCTGTTCCAGCCCTCCCGCCGGACATCACCTGGTGCTAGCTGCAGGCAGGCTCTGCCTGGGAGCAGTTGCTGCTGGGGAAGGGCCTGTGGGCTCCCTCTGCTGGCGAGACTCCAGGCTGCAGCCATTTGGCTCCTCTGCCCCTGAATTCCTCAGGCTGCCCCGCTTACTGTTGACCCGAACACCTTGGCAGTGGGAGAGGGCTAATACAACCTGAGGAGCAGCTTGGCATTTTGCTAGACTTTAACCACATACTCCGTTCTGGGGAAATGTGGGCTGACCACAAGAAACCATATCTAAGAGGTGTGAGAAGAAAATTAGATTTCCTGGGGAATTTGCTGCCCTCAGCTGGCCCTTTGAGAAAGGCATTTTATTCCTTAATTGCACGTTTCATTTTTTGTCTCTCAGGACTGCATTTTCTTTCCCAAACCCTGAATAAGAGTCCAAGTCTAGAAGTGGAGCAGGCAGCGCAGAACAGCTGCAGTTTAAGAGCCGGGGGTGTTAACAGTCCTGGAAGGCTGTGGGACTAGGGTTTACTCTTCAGGAGAGATTTTTGAGCTGCTTATATTTTTCTTTAAAAAGCAGCGGTTGGGAGAATGGAGGAAGAATCTGCTAGCAAAACCAATGTTACTTTTTCCCTTTATCTCTTCCTTCCCAATAAAAAGCTGGGTAATTAAGGAAATTATTCTAGACTTGGCAGTAGGCATTCTAAAATCTGTTCCGATTGTTTGCATGATCACGAGAGACTGTCGCTTCAGCTAGGTCTCAGTTGCTTATGTTATTAGAGAAAGTCTGGAGAATCAGGATTTTAAGCCGTCTCCCGAAGTAATAGCTTTCCCTGCCTTCTCTTTCTTTTAAACTCTTTAACAGAAGCGCTCACATGGGGAAGACCGCGGTTTGCACCCCACGTTCTCCTGTCCTCTTCCTGTTTGGTGGTGGAGGTGCTGTGAGAAAGAAGTGGCCCGGTTCATCCGTAGGCACGGAGCATCGGGCTCTTGCCTCCCTGAGAACCAGCTGCATCCCTCCCTCTCGGGGGCTCATGTTCCCTCTGGCCTCTCTGGGGGCTTCAGGCCATCAGAGGGCCTTGGAAGAGCGTTAGTCCTGGTGGGGGTCCTGGAACCCGCAAGTCTCCTTCCTTAGGGAGGTGGTCAGTCGAGAAGATACCGCCAGTGTCTGTGGGCTGTTTTCTCCCTGAGATCGTCTCCCTGAGGGTGACAGAATGCTGTGCAGGAGCAGTTGGTGCAGCCGAGGATTCTGGGCGTAAACTCGGTTTGGCCACAGACATGGAGGTGGGAGGGTGATCTGGCCTCCTGCTGCTGGAGCCGTTCCTGGCCTCTTCCTTCCAGCAGCTGCGGGGCCTTGCAGCCACCCTGTCTAAGCAATTACGCTGCCTCATCTTGCGCTCGCTCTCTCTCCTTAGACTCATCTGACCTTCGGGAAGGAGTTCACAGAGGCGGTAGAAGCCAAACAGGTGGCCCAGCAGGAAGCGGAGAGGGCCAGATTTGTGGTGGAAAAGGTGAGCGTTCAACCAGATGGCAAGAGGCCCCCTTCCCTTTTCTCCTGTGCTCAGCCTCCCATTTGCTGGGTGGCCTGGAAATTCATCATCTGTCATCTCTTCTTCCGGGATCATTGGAAGGGACTATTCTCCTGCAATTGGTTCCAGAGTCTTTGGGGGCCAGTCAGGGATACATGAAGTTATGTTCCTAAGTCACTGAAGGGTCATTTTTCCCCCACTTCCCTAAAATCAAAACCACTGCTACAGATAAAAAATGTTTCCCCAAGAATACTTGCAACTTCTCTAAGAAGTCATTTTTAACTGTAGTAACGCGGTGAAAGCCAGCAGCGCGGAGGATCTGACGTTGCACCAGCTGCGCTGTCGTGCCTGGCTTTTTTCAAACACTGAATCTGTCCAGATGTTCAGGGTGCGGTGGGACACCGCGTATTTGCGTCACAGCCGGTCTGGGCGTTCTGAAGGTGTATTTGTCTCTTGCTATTCCCTGCTTCCCCCCACTGCTTGTCTTGAGTTAGTATTCTAACTCAAGACCCCTTAGTCCTTAAAGTCAGGGATATGAGGGATCAGTGGGTGGTGGCCAGCATTTAGTTTTAGAGAAAGTAAACGCTACAGCAGGAGCTTTCTTTGTTCTGTGTGAACTGCCTGCCTCCGGAGCCCGGCACGTGCCCCGGACTCTGCCTGGGGTACTCGGTGCGCGGTAAACATCTGTTGACTCAACAGTCACAGCCCAGCAGCTTCAGAACCGTGTTCATGTAACTCACCTGTCACTGTGCTCCCACACTCGCGTTGGCCATGCATTGCAGGAAGATGTTGTCCTCTTGACACAAGTACAGAAAGCCTAGAAGGTCCCGTACTGAGTGCCCGGGTTCCTGGCCGGCGACTGCTGTCCCTCACAGGCAGCTCTCAGGAGCGTCACGCGTGCCTGCCGCCCCTGTGTATTAGCTCCACTGGCTTTGGTGACAGTCAGTTGACTTGGGACCAGCAGGAAAGATTAGTCTGTGGACTGATTGCACCTTCCTCTCCTGTTTCTCTTGGCCTGGGGTGCTCCTGCCTCAGAGTACAGTGGCCAGACCAGATTGCTCTTAATGAGGACTTTGAAATAAGACAGCTGTTCACGCAGCTGACAGAACGCTTCCTACCGTGATGAGGGGTGGGTGGGACAGGACAGGAGAGGATTGGGTGGGTGGACAGTGCTTGTCGCGCCCGTCTAGAGGAGGAGGCAGGTTCCCGGACTTCCTTCCGGAACCAGCAAAGGTGCCTGACCTGGGCCTTCAAGGCTGTAGCCTGCCTTCCAGAGCTCTGAGGTGTGATCTTGGTCTCTCTCCACCTCCGCTGTCGTAGGCTGAGCAGCAGAAGAAGGCGGCCATCATCTCTGCTGAGGGCGATTCCAAGGCTGCTGAGCTGATCGCCAACTCACTCGCCAGTGCGGGCGATGGCCTGATCGAGCTGCGCAAGCTGGAGGCCGCTGAGGACATCGCGTACCAGCTCTCGCGGTCCCGGAACATCACCTACCTGCCGTCCGGGCAGTCGGTGCTCCTCCAGCTGCCCCAGTGAGGCCCGCGCCGCCTGCAGCTCCTCGGGCCGTGGGCCACAGCCGCGAGGCTTCTCACCATCGCCTCCTTCTGCCCCCACCCCAGAATCACTGTGAAATTTCATGATTGGCTTCAAGCGAAGGAAATAAAAGTAAAATCAGTTCAGATCACTAATTACTCTTATCAGATGAAACTCATTCGTTCTTCTCATTTCCGTCCATCTCTTTAACCCACCTCCCTACCCAAAACTGCCAAGTGCCTACGCAGACGGGCGGGACCCTTGTCTTTGGGGCTGAGGCACTGGCAGTCGGCAGAAGGAAGGCAGAGTCTCACGTGTGAGCGGCTGGGGTGCACAGTTGTTGGCCTGAGTGGACTTGCAGCCTCCAACCCTGCAGTTATTCAAGATTTGAAGAAGGTGGCACACAGCTCCGCCGAGAACACGGGCCTCCATTTTTTCCAGCAGTCCCTGCACAGACCCAGCTGAAGAGAGGGGCCGGGCCGGTCAGAGAGGAAGTGGCCTGTCTCTTACCGTAAGGCCAATTCTCTGACTGGGGGTCCAGCGGAAGCAGGTGTGCACAAATGGCATAGATTGAAGAATCTGCCCCTGTGAAGGTGGGTGGGCTTGATTTGCTGCCCCCCAAGGGTCCTGAGTCCGGGATGGACTTGGATAGTGAGAGAGTAGGCCTGGACTGAGATGTGAGTCCTCTGGAAGACTTCCTCTCCGCCCCCCACCCTGGTGTCTCAAACACCCAGCGGAATTCCCTCTTGAAGGATTGCATCCTGCCGGGGCTGAATGTGCCTGCCAAAGACGTGCATCCTGCGTTCCTGGCCCTCGCTCGGAGACTACCCTTCCAGAGGGCTCCGTGCCTATGCTTTGAAGGAAATGACCCTGGGAAGAAAGAAAACGTGTGTAAACTGCAGTCAATAAACGACACCGACCTTCCAGCTCAGTCTTGTGGGTTTGTGTTCGTGGGAGCCGTGGGATGTGCACAGAGTGTTCCGGCAGCTCTTGCGTGCACCAGTGGGACGAAACCTCAGCAAGGCTGAAAGCGCTTGAGTGTCAGAAAACACTGCTGGGTTCCAGGTCCGTCCCCGGTTAGGTGGGGTTTGGCCCGAGGTGGGCGCTCAGTGGGTGCCGCCGAGTGAAGGGTCATGAACTCTCCTCTGTGGCTTTGGTGGCACTAGGAACTGGGGGCTGGAGGCCTGTCCACCAGCCGTCAGCAACACTCCCCTGACAGGGAAGTGACCGGCGTGTGTGTGTGTGTGTGTGTGTGTGTGTGTGTGTGTGTCAGCTCGCGGTGCACTCTCGTTGGATTTTTATATACACGAGAGGGCTCTGCTGTGGATTCGTGTTGCTTACTCTGCTTCACTTTGATGTAGAGATGACTTGGCTGAGCTTATGCATTTGGGGTGGCGGGGCAGGAAAGCTGCACTAAGAGCATGAGCTGTGCCAATCACCCACCTCATCCTTATAGGAACAAAGTGGGAGTGATGCGGCGCAGTGAGCGCTCACGTTGCTTTAGCCTCTGCTCTCAGTTTAATCCCCGGGCCCAGCACCTGGCCAAGGCGAGGGGTCCTCTGACCTCAGTTCTGCATTTCTTCTCCCAAGGGGTAGGCCAGCTGTCAGCTGAGAAAGGGATAATGCAGAGATTTGGGGTGGGGCTGGGGACTGAGTTCCCCATCCCTGCACCCCACTCTCCCCCCAGGGCCTCTCCACAAGGAGTGAAGCCCTTCACGAACCGCGCTCCCCCACCCCAGAAGTGTGCGCTGGGCTCCTGACCCTCCGCTGAACCTCAAACATCCCACCATAGCTTCATTCTTCTGGATACTCCCACCAGCCTCCTATCTAGCCTGTCTCCCTAACACGTCCTGGGGTTGTTCATCTCAGGGTCTCTCTTCTTTCCTTTGTGTTTTTGCTGAAGAATAGCGAGGCCTGCAAATGATGAGTTTCCTGGACTCAAAACATGTTTAAGACCGGAGCAGAGGAAGCATAATTCCTAAATAGGTTCCAGGCCGGCTCCCACTCTGCAGCGTCCTCCTTTCCTGCCGTTTATGGTTTTGGACACCCTTGGGGGGCGGGGGGCACTGTGCAGGAGGCTCTTCTTTTTCCCAGGACCATTTCAGAAGAGCAGTTGTGTTTCTTGCATTTGACTGGGAGATTGGGTTTCCTGCCCCAGGTGTCCGCAGGGGAGCCCTCCCAGCTTCTGGGCTCCGTCTGCCTCGGTCCGTCCTTTCTCAGTCCGGCCAGGCTCCTGCTGGTTTTGCCGTTAGTCTCCCTGCCATGGCTTGTGCCAGTGGCAGCCTGGGGGCCTCATTCTGCCTTGACTTCCGGCAAGTTGTAATTCTTTTCACAAATGTGCAAGGGCTGTGAACTGGCTGCTTAGCCCCAGAGTTCCCCAATGGCCTCTGGGTTTCTCCAGAAGCTGCCACAATGGGCCTTTCTTCATATGCTTGGGATTCTCTGGGCTGTGGATCAAAAGCCACGTCCTGTCTTGGCCAGGGAAGGGGCAGAGCAGGGAGCCTCTTCCTCTCTCCTTGGGTCAGGCTGAATAGTTCCCTTGTTCAAGCATCCCATCCAGGGGTTGCTCAGTAAGAAGGCAGTGGACCCCGGACAGGGATGGCAGAGAAAACCCTCAGAGGGTTGCCCTTCTCCTGCCTTCTAGTTTTACATGAATTCCACCTGGGGGGGGCACCAATGAGGGAGAAGCTGTATTGTGGTCGCACCCAGGTGGGTTGATCTAAAAGACCGAGAGGCAAAGGAATATGAGTCAAATCCTGATGTAGCAAATGCTCTACCAGGGCATTCCAGCAATCAGCAGGGTTAATGCAGATAGGACCTCCCTTGACCTTTGCCCTCCACCAGTAATTGTGGGTAAAGCTGTCCGCTCTGGTTGAAAACAACCTGGGCGAGCAGTTGCAGGAGGCTGGAGCTGATTCCTCCCCTTGCCTCGGCCTTCCGTTCATCCTGCTCCACACTTCATTTTTCTGAAGCAGATCACGTTCCCTCCTTCCTGAGCCGTCTTCAGTGGACACTCCCTGCTCGCTTAACAAAGCGCAAACGTCTTGTCCTGGCACTCGAGGCCCTCCGTGGTCTGGCCGGTGATTCTTTAGTCCGACTTGTCTCATTGCTGTCCCAAACCTAGGTAACGGTGCCCACAGACTGGGGAGTGTTGTTTGAAAATGCAGGCGGGAAGGGGCCGTGGCTACTGGCATTAGGTGAGAGCCAGAGGCGGTGGCTGGGTTGCTACGAGATCTCCTTTGCATGGCACAGATCCAACGAAAAATTACCCCAAAGGGATGCCAGGAACCTTCCCACTGAAAGCATGCACCAGGACGAGTTCCTTGCTCCTGACTGCATACCCCCCCCACTTTCACTGCACCCTGTGCTTAGCGTCGTCACTTCCTCCTGGACAACCCTTCCCCCGTGTTTCACAGAGTCGGCTGTCCCCTATCCTTGGCGTCCTAGCTCAAATTCTTTCTCTCCCACAGAACTGCCTCTGATGTCCCCTGCTACTGTCTGTTCCCTCCCGAACTCCTTGTCCACACTCCCATGAGGCATTTAGCACCCTCTCCGTCGGGTTCCTTCTCTGGCTGTACAGTGCTGGGGTGCAAGGCACTTAGATGATTCAATGTTCATTCCCCTTTCCTCTTCTTTCCCTTAACAAGCCAAGCATGCCTGGCTCTTGATGGGAATTCCTGAATGTTTATCAAATGAATGGACGCAGGAATAGAGAGTGTGGGACCCAGGTTAGAAACAAGGGCTGGGAGTGATGGCCCCCGTGTCCCCTGCCACTCCATCACATTAAGTCACCTCAGGCTACTCTGAAGCGGGGTTCTCGGGGTCTCGCAGGCCAGCCCTCTGCTAATGTGCCACCCTGACCCCAGTCTCTCTCTCCATACAGCCTCTGTGTGTGGACTGTCCCCTCGCTGTCACCTGCCCGCAGCTCGCTCTCTTGCTTCTGTCTGGAACACCACTCATATCCTCCCCACCCCCTTTTTAAAAATTATCTTTCCGTTACAGTTAACATGCCATATTAGATTAGTTGCAGGTGTACAAAATAGTGACCAGACGTTTACACGCCTTACAAAGTGATCACCCTGATAAATCTAGCACCTGCCTGGCACCAAACACGGCAAGTACAGTCTCTCCTCCCTCTTTCAATCCCTGCCCCCTCCCTGTCCCAAGCCCAGTGTAAAATCCCTCTTCGGCAGGAATTTGCCTCTGGCTGAACTCTTCCCAGCTTTCCTTGCATGTGTCTCCCTGTAAAAAGGACTTTGGCAATGCAGGGGCCGAGGACTGAACAAAAAAGGAGTGGTGCGGCCTGCCCAGCCGGCGGAGGCCGGGACACATTGGCAGGGCCCAGACGCACCTGGCTGGGAGCGAAAGGATGGAAATGTACTGGGTCTGGGAAAACCAGTTTCTAGTTGGAAGAGAATGCCTTTGCCTAGGACGCCGGGTGGTTAAGGAGGAGGCTGTCCTTCCAGCACCTTCCGATTGAGCTACTTCGGAACAGAAGTGAAGCCGAAGGTGCACAGCTACTCTGGGGGAGTAGCTGTGCACCTGCTCTGGGGGAGCTCATTTTTGGGGGGATGCAACTGCCTGCCTGGGTGAGCCAGAGAAGCCAGGGTTCAGGGACGGCTTGGACTTGTCTGAGTTTGGCAGCATGAGCTGCAGACTCTCAGGTTAGGGATTGTAAACTGCAGGACCTGTGGGCAAGTGCACCTGACTACTTTTTTTCTTTTTATAGCTTCACTCAAGGGTATGCTTATTTTTTTTTTAATAATTTTTTAACCTATTCATTTTTAGACAGAGGGGAAGGGAGAAAGAGACAGAGAGAAACACCAATGTGTGGTTGCCTTTCGCATACCCCCCCCCCCCCGACTGGGGACGTGGCCTGCAACCCAGGCACGTGCCCTGACCGGGAATCGAACCAGCGACACCCTGGTTCACAGGCCGGAGTTCAGTCCACTGAGCCACACCAGCCAGGGCAAGGGTATGCTTATTGATTTTAGAGAAAAAGGAGAGGAAGGAAGAGAGAAAGAAAGAGAAACATCGATCGGTTGCCTCCTGTACATGCTCCAACCAGGGAGGGATCCCACAACCTAGACCTGTGCCCTGACGGGGATCGAACCCTCAACCTTTCGGTGTATGGGGTGACATGCCAACCAACTGAACTACCAGGCCAGGGCTCCCACTACTTGTTTTTATATAGCTCACAAGATAACAGTGGTTTTTACTCTTTGAAATGGTTGGAAATATACCAAAAAAAGAATAACATTTCAGGACACATGAAAATGATATGAAATTCAAACCTCAGTGCCCGTAAGGAAAGTTTATGGGAATGTAGCTATGCCTTTGCGCTGCAGCAGCAGTGTTGACCGGGTCCCACAGAGACCACGTGACCTGCGAAGCCAGGTATCCACCACCTGTGCCTTCACGGGAAAGCTCGCTGACCCCCAACCTGGGGGACTAGATGGCCTCGGAGAAGAAGGGGAAGGCGCTGGAACTGGGATCTCTCTGACATGGAGTGGGGCAGAAAGCTTTAAAGTCAGACACAGTGTCACCAGAGTCCTTGGTTGTGTCTGTGACCTGGAAGCAGGGTCACCCTGCGGGCCTGGATTTACAACAGATTTGTCAGAGCTGCTGTCCTCCGTGGCTGGTACACGTTTCTGAATGGGGCAGAAAATGGGGATGGAGGTAGCAAACAGGTGGAATCAGAAAGGAGGGATCCCTCAGGTCTGGGGATCTCCAGGCCTGGGGTAAAACGACTTCCCTGCCCACCACTCCTCTGCCCTCCAGGAAGGGATTGCTGCTGGACTGCCCTTCCAAAGCCAGGGGGGACCACACCCAAGGAGGGGAGCCCAGTACAGCGATGACTCCCGGAAATGGGGGCCCCTGGGGGCTTCAGTCTACGGGCTGAGCAGTCTCTTGGTTAAGATCACATCTATCCTGGAGATGACCGGAGACCCCAAAAGAACCTACAGATGCTCCTCACTGTGGGTTATGCCAAAATCTAAAACTGTACCAAGCACCTGAGAACCGATGAGCTTGTCATCTTTGGCTAGAAACTGCTTCCTTTCCTTGCTGGCCTGTGTCAGCCTCAGTGTGAAATGCCACTTCTCTCTTCTGTGTCCACAACCCTCCCCTCCTCAAGATCCTGCCCAACACTCACTTCCTTCGGGGCTCCTTTCCTGTCTCACTCCACCCCCACTGAAATCACAACAGCACAGAACTGAGCAGCAGGCTTTCGGATCCTCAGGAGTAGCTCCTTCATTTGGGTGAGGAGAGCGAGGAGAGCGAGGAGACATGCCCAGCGTCCCACAGGATGCAGGTGACAAAGCCAGGGGTGGAATCCTGGTCTCCAGACTCCCTGTACTATGCTGTGTCTGTCCCATCGCTCAGCTTCTGAGTGCTCTACATCTGGGGCCCCTTGTCCTGGAAACCCTTCCGTGGCACATCCAGCCGGGCAGGCGCCTGCGTAATCTCTGTTCCTTCCCTGAGCTCACTGTTATCCCCAGCTGGACTGTAACAGGTGGGAGGTAGAGACAGCGCCTCCTCTTTCATAAGGTCCTTCACACCAGTGAATCCAGGACTCCTTGCTGACATTGTGAAACTCCAGGTTGGGCTGGACTTCCCAGGTTTCTCACTCCATAAGGCAACTCAGTTTAGTGGGAAGGATATGAGTTCTAGAATTAAAAAGACTTGGGTTTGGCCCTCGCTGGTGTGGCTCAGTGGATTGAGCGCCCGCCCACCTGCAAACTGAAAGGTCGCAGCTTTGATTCCCAGTCAGGGCACATGCCTGGGTTGTGGGCCACGTCCCTGGTTGGGGGTGGGCAAGAAGCAACCGATTGATGTCTTTCTCATACATTGACGCTTCTCTCTCCCTCTATTTCTCTCTCCCTTCCCCTCTCTCTAAAAATAAATAAATAAAATCTTAAAAACAAAAAAGAAAGACTTGGGTTTGGATTCCGACTTTGCCCCCTGCTACTTACTAGCTTAGGAAACCTTGAATTACCTAAATACTTCAAACATCTTTTTTCCTTCTCAAAAAGACTAAGGGCACGAATGACCTGCTTAGTGTTGTTGAGAGTAAATGAGGTGACAGATGTGAAAGCGCTTGGCGCAGGGCTCAGCCCGTGGTGCTCCAAATACTCTCCTGCCCCCAGTGCTTCCTGGGGGCTGCCGGCCCCTCCCCAGTGTCAGGGACCAGGAAGGATCTTTGGTTTCCTGAGGTGGCAGTGGGCTTCTGTGTGCCCCTGATACCGAGCCAGCTATTGAGAAGGGGCCTAGCGACTGTCAGGGGTCAGACCTGGTTTGATTCAAACAAGAAGATACAGGAGGGGTTGTGCTCTGGGGTCCCCCTCCTCAGGAGCCCAGGGGTCTCGAGGTAGGTGGCCAGACCTGGCATTCAGTAAGCTGTGTTCGGTCGTTATTGGAGGTGGAGGGAACAGATTGGCTAGACAGATTCCAAGGTGTTTTTTGTACAAGAGATTTGTGCTTTAGCCTGTGTTGTGTCACTGTTTCCACAAGTCCCTTTACATCTCTAGGTCCCCCGTTCCCCATCCTTTCGTGGAGGGAAAGTCCATCAGCTGCTTGCCAGCTGAGCTTGGAGAAGCGCTGGGTGTGTCCGGTAGGGAGTCCCTCCTTCCCCTGCTCCAGCCAGACCAGTGTGAGTCTATCAGTCTTACATGGGGACCTTAGTCACAGCTGCCATTTGAAGGGAGGGTTCCATGGCTGCAGAAGTTTGACAGTAAATGAGATGACAGATCTCAAAGGTCCTGAGAGCTTTTCTCTCTCAAGTCTGTTTCAGACTGAGCCCCGCAAGGCTGTAGCCTCTCTCCTCCACCAGATGGCAGCAATCTACCTGCTGCTGCAGGTGCCAGGCGGTGTCAACAAATACAGGATGTTCAGAAAAAGATCCCAGGGAAGGGACAAGGAGGAAGGACATTAGCGCCAACTCCGAGGATCATTGGTGGAGGTGACCCCCCGCAGATGACTTTCTGACATAGAACCCCTTGGGCATCTGAGGCTGTAAATACACCAACTGTCCTGTCCCCAGCACCAGCCAGACAGGTGCTACCCTCTCCTTGCCCGGGAGATCACCACTCAGCTCAGCTTTCAGCTCCCTTAACCCAGGGCGCTGGGTACTCCGCTTTGGCGGCCTGAGGTCAGTTTGTAGAGCTCACCCACTTGTTCATGAATGGCTAAGACACAGAGGGGACTTCAGATTCTCTTTCTGAAGCCCCAGGAGTTTTCTTCTAAGGTCTTAAAACACTCAGGAGGAGCAAAATTAAATGTTAGAGGCCAACAAGCATTTGGGGGAGCCTTGGCCTTGCATCTTGTGAATGCTCTTGCTGAATGAACAGACCTAAAAGGACAAGTGTAGTCTACACAGGTTGCTCCATTCGTTCATCCAACGATGATTGAGCACCTACTGTGTGCAGTCCTGGGCTACATGCTTCAGGGGTTTAAGAGATGAATCAGACCCAGGTCCTTTATAAAAAGAGTGGCACAATTTAGTCCAAATGACAGGTGACCGGGCCATGCATATTGAAGCGCGTTATGTTTTTCCTCTGTCAGATTTCTGTTCCTTATTCTTTGATTCAAGTCTAAGCTTTAATGATGAGGCTGTGAAATGGAGGAAGAAACAGAGAGAGGAGTGGTTAGAAGGAAGCCAGAGACAGCTCAAAGGTTTGCCATCAGGAACCCACAAAGGGAAGTGTAGGATTGGCTATTCTCTCTGCTACCGGCGAGTACCGGTCTTCAAGCAGAACACTTTCCCCACCTCCTCCCATCAATTTTCCTGGAGACTTTGTGATCCTCACTCTACCCTGTTTCATCTTGCAAATGCACACTGCCTGGTTCTTTACATTGCCTTCAAAATAATACTTAGTGACCCAACATTTTTTTTCTTGTAAATAATAGAGACATGTAAAAGAATAGAACAGAATGAACCATAATGCCATGGCCCACAGATAATATTTTTAAAATGTATAAACGTCACTAAAGGATGCAAACAGTACAGAAAGATAAAGGATGAAAAGTGGAAGCCTGCTCACCACTTTTCTCCAACGCTTCTCTCCCCAAAATTAGCCACGGCTAGGTCGCCTAAATTCCCTTCCGGGAGAAAGGCATGCATGCCGCAGTACACGCCTTTCTGAGCCTCTGTGAGCACGTTCTCTGCTGTTCTGGTTATTGATACAACAGAGTCTGCACTGTCTGTGCTTTGCTGTCTTCACTGCTCCAGATATCTGGGGCCCGTCACCCCAGTGGGACATACAAACCCGCCCCATTCTCTTCGGTGGCCATATCCTCTCTCCTGGTGTGGCTCTATCATATTTTGTTGTCACCAGCAGGCTTCTGCAGACTTGGTGGTTTTCGTGTGTTTTGCTCTTGCAGACGAAACCGCAACGCACGCTGCCCGAGTGTTGAAAGGGCCCGGTGATCTCTGCATGAGATTTTCCTACAGGGCAAACCGGTTGGGCCCAGGGGTCTAGGAAATAACCTTTGGGGGAGGGGAGATGGCAATGCTTGAGCCCCCAGAGCTGCGCAGAGGCTTCTTTTGGTGAATGTGTGACTCTGACTCCTTTGGGGAAGTCCTTACCCCACCTCCTGTCCCTGCCTCGCTCGCGTGGCTGTTACCAGGCTAGGCACCCGAGCGCGGTGGCCCTGAGGTGGAGTTCCTGTATCTCCCAGCTGGCTAAGGGCTTGCTGGGTCGGTGGATAGGCTCCCTGTGGCTCTTGCCTCAGACCAGGGTTGCTCTGATTAGCTGGCGTTCATGGCCACAGGGTGCTGCTCTGAGATTCACAAACAAACAGGAAGCCAGTCCACTTCCTCCTTGCTAGTGCTGGTCCCCCCGTCCTTATAGCCCAGACAGCCTCACAAGGCAGCTTCCTGGCCAAGGTAGCAGGGGAATTCTGGGTCCTGCAACCAGGATAGGCTCCCCAGCTCTGCGTACCTATTTGCTCAGCAGGGACAGCCTTCCTGACAATCAAACTTAGCTTCAGATCTCTCCTCCTGGGGAAACCTGTTCTGATAACCCCCACCCTGGGTGGAGCCCCCTTCCTCCTTCGGTTCTGAGGTGGGGTTCTGAACTCCTAAGCAACTGTCTAGGTGTTTGTGGTGGGAGACTGTTTTCTCCCTGAGGCAGCACTGACATTTCCTTCTGCCTTTTCCCAGCACCCACCCAGCAGGGTGGTCTCATTGGGGTGTCCCCCTGCCTCATCTCTCCCTTGGCCTCACGCCTACAGGATAGTCAGAACTCTTAAAGGCGTGTTGCAAGGCCAGGCCCTGCTGAGCTTTCCAAATTGGTCACCCCCAGCCAGCCAAGAAATATCTGTAGACTGAATGACTGACCAACTCCAAAAGGAGTGCCAGGGGACAAGGGGGATGGAACAGCGTTGCAGTAGCAGCTCACGGTGGGGCCAGAAGACTTTGCTACTTGGGACCGCGGGGCAGCTGAACAAGGAGGGAGCGGTGGGGACAGTTATGGGTGTGAAGCAGAGGTGTGTCTGGGGCGGAGGCTGCACCTATTCTGTCTAGTCAACAGGTCCTGGGGGTGCTCTGAGCCCCGTGGGAAATCAGGTCCTTGCTTTTCAATTGGTAATCAGGTAGTTCCTATATACATTCCGCAGGGGTGCCCGTTTTTGAGGAAGTAGAGTTTTAAAAAACACAGTCAACTTAAAAACAATGCTGAGTATATGTAACCCTTTTTGGTGACTCAGAGCGTGCAGTAGGAGACCTGGTGCCTGGGGCACTCATTAGGACTATCAATTAATTTGGAGAACAGGAGCTGTGGGCCCAGCAGCCTGCAGTGAGTCACCATCAGTTGCTTGAAAAAAAAAAAAAAATTCTTATATCAACTTGTTTAGTTGCCCCTGTTCTCTTTTTAAAGAAGGCTGGGCAAAGAAACCAAACTTAAAAACAAGTAGTCAAAAGTCCCAAACCCTTAAAGCCCAGTTATCTCTTCTTTGCAGTTGTTTGGGCTTCAAACAAAAGTTTCTCTGTTAAGCACCTGAGTGCACAGGAGCGTGAGCCTCGTGGGGGTTGGATGCCAACAGGCGAGGACAGAGAAGAGAGCCAACAGGCCGGGCTGGGGGCTGAGGAGGCAGCACAGGAGCAGAAAGGGCTTCCTGGTAGCAGAGACCTTGGGGAAGGTTAGGAGGGCAGGGAGGGGGTGCTGAGCTCCCTGAGCTGCATTTCCAAAGCCCAGAGAAGACCGTGCAGACCAGCAAACAGCAGCTCTGTAAGTCCCCCAATGCTCCCAAGGGCATCCATGATGTGGGCCACACGTGGACCGAGAGCTGACCCTGGTGGCTGTTCAGGGACGTGTGAGGTTCCAGTGTTCCTTGATCTTCACCAAGTTCCAGTCTTCATAGCATTGCCCGGTGGGGGCCGGGGGGGATTCAGCTCCCTATGGGTCCTGTGCAGTTTCCAAAGCTCCAGCCTACAGCTGCTGTAGGGTGTTTACTCCAGAAGCAGAGAAGGGACAGCTCAGCAGAGACGGGTAAGGGTGAGGGCAAGGCTGGGCTCCGCAGTGAGAGACAAATTGTAGCCTCCACGGCGGCCCGGCACTCCCAGCCCTCCCGGCACACAAGCAGCCCCACCCAGCACCAACTGGACAGTGAGAGGTGAGTGGAAACCTTGGGTTAAAAATACCCAGTTGAGTTGTAAAGAGAAAGAACAGGAAGGAAGTGTGGGGAGGCAAGGCAGAATAGACAGAAAGCCCCACAGAAGGAGAATGAGATACTATTAATTGCTGGGAGCTGATCAGGTAGAACAGGTAGGGAGCGTCCTCCAGGTGTCTGAGGGGCTGCGGGGCAGGGCATGGGGTCACGGACATGGTTCAGGCAGGCCCTCCCAGAGAAATGAATGACTCAGGCCCTCGGAGACCGGAATTCTGGTCCCCTCAATGAACTCTGGCCCAGGAACGCAGTGGGCAGTCAGAGGGCCTCTCCCAAGGACCGTGGGGCCTGAGTGACCAGAGGGGAGCCCGCCATGCCTATCATTCTCTCTGGGGAGACAGAGCCTCCTGAGCCAGCAGACCCTCAGCCCTGGGCAGGGGACAAGGGTGTTCAGCTGGTCTTGGGGACAGCAGCCACACTTGTGATGGAAAGGGAGAACAGAGAGAAGGCTGAATGAGGTGGCATAGCACTGAGTCTGCTGCAGAGGTTACCATCAGGGCTTTGGATCCAGGATGCTGAGTGTGACTCCTGACTCTGTCACTTACTAGTTGCATGACCCTGGACCATCATGTAACTTCTCTGTGCTTCGGTCTCTTCATCTGTAAGATGGAGATGCCAGCGGTGCTGACCTCGCGGGGTTGGGGTGAGGGTGAAGTGAGCGGGCAGACCCAGCGGCTGTTTCCTGGTCACTGCTCTTTAAGTGTTAGCTGCTGGGGGCGGAGTAGGGGACAGAGCAGGTGGTGAGTGGGAGGGAAGTTCCTGATACCTCACATCAATGGAACCCTTCACAGAGAGCCTGCCACCACGCCAGACGAGGAGGGTGCAGAGGAAGGAGGGTATAGAGAGATATAAAGTATGGGCTCACGCGTTTAGGAACCGATATCTTATGGAGGATGCCAACAACGAAACAATCACATTTCAGCCTAACGTGAGAGGGTTTCATGCCCAGTGCCAGGGTGCAGACAGATGGAGTAACTTTCTCTGCCTTCAGTGTTTGGAAGGTGCCAGGCAAACTGGTCTTGAGGTTAAGCCGTATAATTCAGCAGGCCGAGAAAACATGGAAAGCTATCCAAGTAAGAGGGAGCGGGGCGTCCAAGGTGGCGGCCCTGGGCGGCTGGCTGAGGGTGGCCAATTTGGAAAGGTCAGCAGGGCCCAACCTTGCCACACTCGGTCAAGAGTTCTGACTTTATCCTGTAGGCGTGAGGCCAACGGAGAGACTCGGCAGGGGGAGACCCAGATGAGACTTTGGGACGTGAAAGATTCATCTGGCGAAGTGTGGAGGGGAAATGAGAGTGGGAGAGATTGCCGGCAGGGAGCCCAACTGGTTACATGGCCCAGCCATGGTCAGGGCCAGAGGTGGCAACAGGAGGAGGACTAACAGAAAGTGGACTAATTTGGAAAAATGACAGGGAGGAAGGTGCGAGACTGACTCTGTGGTGTCTAGTCTGGGCAACTGAGCATTCCGTGGTGACTTTAATGGAAATAGAGAATGCAGGGAGAGAAGCAGGCTTTCCCAAGTGGGTTTTTGAGGTGAGCTAGAGGTGGCTGAGACAGCCAGGAGGGCCCTGGAGGTCTCAGAAATGGTAGGTGCAGTAACAGAAAAGAGGGGCATAGCAGGGGAGTCAAGAAAGCTTTCTTTTCTTTTTCTTTTTTTTTTAGATTTTATTTATTTATTTTTAGAGATGGGAAGGGAGGGAGAAAGAGAGGGAGAGGAACATCAATGTGTGGTTGCCTCTCACTCACCCCTACTGGGGACCTGACCTGCAACCCAGGCATGTGCCCTGACTGGGTATCGAACTGGTGACCCTTTGGTTCGCAGGCCAGTGTTACACCAGCCAGGGCGTGTTCTATTACTTTAACACGTGGATGGACACTGCGTTGTGGGCCACGTGTGACACACGGCATCTCCTGGGGGAAGCACGGAAGAGGAGCAGAAGGGCTGACAGGGCTCCCGTTTACGGCTAGAAAATTGCAGAGCGGCACAGGGTACATTGCCCGGTTAGAGGGCATTACGGACCATGTTATCCAACTTGGCTGAATTTGCTTTCACAAAAGGGACAAGGGGGTTAAGAAGATTCCTGCATAGAAAACTGCAGGTGGAGTCCGCCCCGATTCAGCAAGCATGAGCACACGCAGAAACGGCAAAGCTGGCGCTTCTCACACGAACTCGTTGTCAGCCCATCTTGAGGTTAAAACAGTGACAGTCTGATCAGATCTCACATGAAGAGGGCCACACGCTTCTTTTTGTCATTCGTAATGATCCAGGTGACCACCCGAATTGCGAACTTGCACTGCCATCGTTCCTAAACCTCACCCCGAGCATACGCTGTGCTTGAGATACAAATGGCAGCAGACCATGCACACAATTTGTGCATAATTGAACATATCTTTAGGGTACATGCTCGAGTTTTATGACGGATGAGATGTAACTGCTCAGCATGGGAGTGTTCATCTCCCACAGCGTTTGATTTGGGCAAAAATTCTTCAGTCACAGGTTTTGGGTCCCCGAGAAGGAACTAGTTTTTACTTTATCACGTCTACACATCTGAAATGGCACGTATTGCATTTACCTCTTAGAACAAAGGATGCTTTTATTCCGGAGCGTGGCCTTAATGGCTCGCTTCTGTTTCATCGCCTGGGTTCTTCTCTTCCTTCTGGAAATGAGGAAGTGACTAGTTGAGCTCCCCGGAGAAAGGTATTAAGTAAATACAAGGCGTTGCCGAAGTTATTGTTACTATTATTAAAAACACTCTTAGGCAGCAGGGTGAACGCTGCTCCAAGGGGTTCCCATAAGGAACCAAGGAAGAGGTTTCTACACGCATCCGACTGTTCATCTCCTCTCCCTCAGGAATCCAGGGGCCTTCCAGGGTACGAGTCCTATGGGGCATGGAGGCTGCTGGGGCTTACACACGCTGAAGCCCCCAAAGGGTGGGACTGCCATTCTCTGAGGAGGGCAGAGCCCAAGATCAGATGGGAGCAGCGGGGTGGCGGGGGTCGGGGGGTGAGGAGAGCACTCACGGGGAACAGCCCCGCTGACACCTTCCCCGGAGACTTTGCTCCTTTCACCAGCTACAGAGGAAGCTGGGGAGAACATGCGCACATGGCATTTGACATTAAAATAATCAGTTTTACTTTTTCAAGGCACGCTTGTGTGGAGAAGTTACTAGGATGGGGAGGACCATTTGCTACAGTTTAGGCCCAACATTTACGTATTGAGCATGTGCCCTGTGTGCACGGTGCTGTCCTAGGCACCGAGCGCCCACAGAGATGCACCAGACCTCACGTGGGCGATGCGGTGGGCCAGTTAAGGTAAGCACATAACCGCCGCGTGGGGTGGGCACAGGGGCCTGAGAGGTCCAGACAAAGAAGCCGATGTTCCAAGGTGGAGTGAGGGTCAGGAGATGATGGCCTCTGGCCTGGGCCTTGAAGGCTGGGAGAGCGTGGCCAGATGGAGATGGAGAGAATGGAGTTCCAGGAGAAGGGCTGAAGCCCTGAGTGGAGAAGCGTGGGAGGGGACATGTACAGCCACCGGGGAGAGGGCACTTCCCGCTGGCATCTGGAAGGTGCAGGAGAAGAGTGGGGCTGGAAAGCTAGATTAGAAACAGACTTTCAATAGCCACATGCTGGACTCTGAGGTCCGGAGGCAACCCTCAGTGAGCGATGGGGAGCCTTGGAAAGCGTGGGGGCAGGTGAGGCAGGGAACCCAAGCAGTTGAAAACAGAACTCGCTCAGGGTGCTACGAGGAGTTAGTCTGTGGCCCAGCCAGGACCTGAATTCCGATTTGTACTGGCACAGGCAACGCTCCTGGACCTCACGCTGGCCACACCGACGTGGGTCTGTGGGAAAGCGCTCCGGGCCAGGGGCGGGCAGCCTGCTTCCCTGGGAAAGCCTGGAGCCCGAGTCGGCAGGTTGCCGGGCGTCCTCTCCCGCTGCTGGCTTGGGCCTTGTTGAGCTGAATCTTCCCATGGAACCTGGGTGGCAGATGGACTGCAGTTCTTGGGAGCCCAAATGGGTTGGGCTGGGCATGGCAGAGTGTGGGATCAAAACAATAAAAGGAAGGGAGAGGAGCGCTCGCCGTGTCCTGGGGTGTGAGGCGCAGGGCGTGGGGCCTTGCATTCCTGGACGGTTAAGACGCCGAGGCTGATGATTATCATTATTACTCCTGCTCTGGCTTCGCTGAGCTTTCATCCTGTAGGACCCTGCCTTGCTGGCCCAGCATCACCAACCAGCAAGGCCTCCTGGGGTGGGGTGGGGTGGGGTGGGGCGGGGCGGGCGGCTCCTGGCTGCAAGGGAACACGACATGACTGGGTTTCTCCCCCAGTTTGCTTAGGGGACTTCCGAGCGCTGAGCAACTTCCTAACCCTGGAAGCATGGACAGAATTTCTCAAGGGGGAAACTGAGCAAGGGCCTGTGAGAGAGAACCCTCTCCCGCCCCCGCCACCCCTTCTTCACAAGGCCATGCTTATCCTCCCCCAATTGGGGCAGATCTTGTCGACCTGGAGGGGAGCCAGGGAAGGTGTGGATTCTAGAAGAAAGAACTGGGCCAGGGCCAGGGTAGCACAGCTGGTCCCCTCCTTGCTAGCCACTGTGGGCACCATGAGGTCAGGCTCCTGGGTTCTCATCTCTCTGGAGGGTCCTGCCTTCTGGGGGGATCTCCCACAAGCCCCCGAGGGAGGCCGATGTTGCGGACATGCAGAGTGCCTGCTTTCTTGCCTCAGAGGCCACACTTAGCATCCCCGGAGAGAAGGAGCCTGGGTCTTGTAAAGACGGGCCAGGCCCAGGGACAGAGGGCCAGACAATGGCTCAGAGACAGGGAGAAGTGTGTGTGTGTGTGCGCGCACACATGCACGCACAATTGCTAACACCAGGCTTCCAGTGGTGACGTGTCCCTGCCTGCTGAGACGAGATCAAAGGGAGAAAGACTAGAAGGAAAGGTGAATGACAACCTGACGACTGGGTGGGGGGCCCAGTGGAGCCCCACAAAACGCATGGGCCCTGTCCGGCAATGGGAACCCCAAGGAGAAAGGAGGGAGCTGGCCTGGCAGGCTGCGGGCTGAGGCCCGGCCAGCAGGTGCCGGCGTCGCCTTCCGTGGCCTTCCCTGCTCGGCCGTGCACCTAGCCAGTAGCAGTCTTCGGGAGCGCCTGCGGCAGGAAGCAGAGGTGGGAAGCCACAGAAGGGTAGGCTGAGGAAGCTGGAGCAGACAAAGCAGTAAACAGAACTTCAGGGGCCTCCGTAAGCTCTCACATCCTCAGTAGCTCCCAGAGCCCGCCAAGCATGCATTTATCAAGCGTTTATTAAGCAGCTACTACGTGCAAGGCACTCTACTTGGAGCGGTGGGTATAGATGCCTAAGACCTGGCCTCTGCTCTCGGGAGAAAAACAAACTTTCCTTTTTTGCTTCACCTTCGCTCCACGCAGTATACCTCCAGAACCCTGAGGCATCTTCTTCCTCTCTGGACAGGGACTGTCCCCTGCTTCTGTCCCCATCGCCAGCTCTGGATTCACACAGAAGCAACACACTAGAATTCTTGTCACTTTCTTGAAGTCCACCTGGCTGAAATACTCAGCCTTCTGCCCCTACAGTCATCTCCTGAGCTTGTGTGGTGATCAGGCTGCTCCAGGACACACCGTCCTCCAGCGACCCCCACCATCTTCGGAACGCAGTGCAGCCTGTAAGGCCTTGGCTCATTTGCCTTCTCTTAAAAAAAAATACACATTTTTATTTATTTATTTATTTTTAGACAGAGGGGAAGGGAGGGAGAAACCTAAATGTGTGGTTGCCTCTTGCATGTCCCTGACTGGAGATCTGGCCTGCAACCCAGGCACGTGCCCTGACTGGGAATTGAACCACCGACCCTTTGTTTCGCAGGCCGGTGCTCAGTCCACTGAGCCACACCAGCCAGGGCTGTCTTTTCTTATTGGTGTCCTAAAGAATCTGCGGTGGCTCCCTGTTGTTTATCAGAGAGCATTTGAACTTCTATTTCCCAGGGCCTTCCCGCTGTGTTTTAGCTCTTATTATTACCACCCGAAGATGTCCCCTCCCCTCCCCAGCACATCAACATTTATAATGAAATTCTACGTCTGAATAAGAGCAAAGAGCTCTTTTAAGGGGATCACTTCCACGTTTATAGTTGATTTATTCGACCAACTTTTAATGAACAGCTGCTTGTGTACCAGGTGCTGTGACAGGTACTGACCTCCCGCTCATGGTGACTAGAACAAACGCCCCCTCCCCCCACCCCGCCCCGGGCGGAGATGGGGGGCCTGTGAACTAGCAGGCAGGGCAGATATAATCCCAAAACTAGAACGAGGGGCGTGGTCAGGCTGGATGGCCATCCAGGGTGTCTGGCAGTCTGGGCACTTCTGCTAAAGCCACGCAGATCTCGTTCACTTCCTGTCTGCATTCTTCAGAGAGCAAAGTACGCCTTGCTGGGGGGGGCGGGGGACGGAGAACGTTCCAACAGGATGTCCACCCAAAAGGCACCAGCCCCCCATCTGTTCTCCCTGGATGAGGCCCCCGCCCCCCCACTTCTCAAAATCAGTCTCCTAGGGAAGTGACACAGGAAGCAGGCACGAACTCAAGAGCCTGAGAATTCCACATACAAACAAACCCTTTGGGCAACAATATTGAGGAAGGGCACTTCTCCCTTCCACTGTGTTGGCAATAACAGGTCTTGCAACCTCGCCAGAGGCAGCCACCATGTTGGGCATGACATCCACTTCTCTGTTCTCTGATGGCATTGCCCCTGATGGGTCCCTCGTCCTCCAATGTCTCCTTTTGAAACTCGTCTGTGAATGCAGTTGTGGGATGTTGAGTCAGTGTTTACCCACTAGAATTGGTAGAAAGCTCTTCCAACTGTCTAACCAGGATGAGACGCTGCAAATTTCACCCCCTGGCTTGTCCACTGCCCTCTGCAGAAAAAATGATCGATTATAATCTACTCTGAATGCTCTGGAAAGACTTCTATAAAACTGAAATAAGAAAAGGTCTTTGGATCTGATGCCCTCATTCTCTCTAAATGTCAACATCTCATATGGAAATTTTTTGAGAGAATGTCATGCAGCAGAGGGAAGGTGAGCTCCGACTTGCTGGAACGCAGCCTCCTGGGAGGGACGTTTGTGGTTGTGGAACTAAAATGGGTCCCAAGAATGCTGGGGGGGATTAAAGTGTCCCTTTCTAGCTGTGCCTGGTGAAAGTGAAAGTGGCTTGAGCTCTAAAAGGACAATGGCATTAGAGAAATACAATTCTCAAAGGCTGCTGCCCCAGGTTTGTGGGAGTTTCCTCTGTCAAGAGGGAAATCACTACATCAGACAGAAAGAGTTTCTCTCTCTTTTTTTCTCTCTTCCTCCCTCTGACCTCCTTTCTTCCTTTCCTTCCTTCCTCCCTCCCTCTCCCTGCCCCCACCTCCAGAATCTAAAACAGCGAGTCCCTACAGAAAGATGTCTTTGTCCCTGCTGTAAAGCCACCTCCTGAACGCTTTTCTCTTCTCTTTTCCAAGCTCAATTCTACCATCCTTTCAAGTTGAGCTAAAGTCTAAAATCTTTCACGCGTCCCTTCCCATCTGGTCAGTCTCTGGTTGAACCCTCCTCTCTTAATTCCATTAAATTCTGTGGCTTGGTATGACTACCAAGTGTCTCGTGTTCCCCAATGGTTTCATGTGTATGCATCTTGTCTCCTCAACCAGGTTGCAAACTTCCAGAGGGCAGAGGCCATTCCCTGTATTTTGGAATCCGTCTGCACACTAGACACAGGGCTGAGTACATAATAGGCCTTTATAGAGACCTTTAT
The DNA here is from genome assembly GCA_004026765.1 of Micronycteris hirsuta. Classification (NCBI taxonomy): domain Eukaryota; kingdom Metazoa; phylum Chordata; class Mammalia; order Chiroptera; family Phyllostomidae; genus Micronycteris; species Micronycteris hirsuta. The sequence goes on along the minus strand of PVJI01000107.1, from coordinate 36,678 downwards.
TGACCTTTCACTTCTCATTAAACATCACAGAATTCACACAGGAAAAAAATTTGTAAGTGTAATAAACGTGAACAAGCCTTTATTTGGGTGGAGTAACCTTCTTGTACAACATCAGATAATTCCTACTGGAAAGAACCCTGAATCTGAGGTGTCCGTGGGAGAGCCCTCGGGTGAGCTGGGAGCGTGGAAGGCACATCTGACTCAGCGTCATGGAATTCGATGACGTGAGTGCAGCGACTGTGCGGGAACCTTCCGTCAAGACGATCCCAGCATCAGTGTGCAGGTTAGAGAAAAACCATGTGTCTGAAGAATGTGGAAAAACCTCCTCCGAGCTCTTCGTCACCACCACCGAGGAATTCACCCAAGAGAGCAGCGCAGACGCAGGCAAACAAGGGGGTGCAAGGAGGGACACGGCTCCTGTCTTTGGGAAGCATGTGAAATAGATTCCCAGCTGCAAAATTGAGACCTGGAGAGGAAGCATTATATACTATGGGCACAACTGGAATATCGTAGAACTTTGATTAGCACCTTTTTCTTTCTTGGACTTGAGACACTTCCATGTCTGATTTCCTTTGTCATCATCTCTCAGTAAGGAAGGGAAGGGAGGGGAAGGGAAAGGAAGGGAGGGGAGGGGAGGGGAGTGGGGGAAAGGACGGTTTCCCCAATGCTTGTTTTGGATGGAAAAATGGGCTGGAGGGCCCGTGCCCCTGGTGGAAGGCACCCTGGCAGTCAGAATAAGAGCCCTGGTCTCCGGGGGCCTTTATTTGGTGTGCCAGGGACCATGCAGTGCTGAGACCAAAGGTCTAAAGAGAGGTTCTGTGCCCGCAAATGGCTTATAGTTCAGGGAGGGAACAGATGGGTCCTTAACATACGGTGCTCCTTTAACAAGAGTGCAAATGAAATGCAGCAGAGGCCCCGGGAAAGGAGCCCTAAGTTCCTTGGGAGGAAGCAGGAAAGGCTTCACAGAGGAAGTATTATTTGAGCTGAGATGTAAAAAGGATGAGGATTTTTGCCAGACAAACAAGTGAGGAGAGGGTGTTCAGGTGGAAGGAACAGCGCATGCAAAGGCATGGAGGTAAAAGAGGGCATGACCTGTTGAGGATCCTGGAGTTCCGTGGGCCAAGCATGGGGGGAGGCGCAGTTAGGCAGAGAGCACAAGGCCCTTGAATGCCTTGCAGAGTGATCCAGATTTCCCTTTAGGCAATGGGGATTTAGTTTTCCAATGCTGCTGTAACAAATTGCCACAAACTCAGTGGCTTAAAACAACCCAGATTTATTCTCTTTAGGTTCTGGAGGTCAGAAGTTTCAATGAGCCAGAATCAGGGAGTCGGCACGTTGTGCTCTTTCTGGAGGATCGAGGGGAGAGTCACTTCCTTGCCCATTCCGGTTTCTAGAGGCTGCCCACATTCCTTGGCTCCTGCGCCTCTCCCTGTGTCAAAGCCAGCAATCATATCATTCTGATCTCTGCTAATGTTTCTGCCTCCTTCTTCTAAGGACCTCTGTGATCGCATAGGACCCAAAAAATAATCCAGGACAGAGTCTGAATCTCAAATCAGACTCAATCTCAAATCCTTAATCCCATCTGCAAAGTCCCTCCATGTACAGTAACATATCCGCAGATTCCAGGGATTAGGATATGGACATCTTCTGGGTGGCCATTACTCTGCCTGCCAGAGAAGCCCCTCAGAATTCTGCCCAGGAGAGTGGGGGGAAAGAATTGGAGTGCTAGGAAGCATAGTGTTTGTGGGTTAAAGAGCAGGCTTAGGAGTCTCACTGCCTGCATTCAATCCCGAGTTTGCCATGTGACGGATACGTGACCTGGTGTCATTTCCTACTTCTGTTTTCTCTGCCCTGGTTTTCTTACCTGTAAAAGGGGAATATCTACTTCAAAGCATGTTGTAAAGGATCCCATGAGACAACAGAGGTGAAATACTTAGGACAGCAAAAGCTCTCAATCAGTCGGGAACGTCCTGGTGCCCAGTGCCTGACAAGAACAGCGACCTGGTCAGGAAAGAGACATTCACAGCCAATGACACACAAAGCAGAACCTAGCATCTCAGAGGACCAATTTCCTAATGACCTTCCGCACGACAGGACGAGGTGCCCTGCGCTGGGGAAACACGCACCCCTCTGAATGGCACCACGTTGCTCAGCGGAGTACCCACCTTCTTCCTCTCTGTCGGCCTAAAGAATAAGGGATAGAAGTGCCCCCATCTGTTCCCATGTTATGGTGGGATTCTCTCAGGGTGTTGGATAAAGAGTAGCCGATGTTCTGTCTTCAGCTTTCTTCCCCGAGATCTCCGAAACAACAGTGCAGTTTGACATGGAGCTGGGCAAGACTGGGTGGCATCTCACCCATGCATCTGGTGTGGTGATGAGTGTGTTTGCCAGGGGCGGTGGGCACCTGGGTCTCGGTCTCTTGCTTCCCTAACACATCTTCAGCCATCTTCTCTATCCCCATTCCCCAGCACCAATGAACTTGAAGCTATCAAAGTATTTCTTGCCTTCCTATTGCATCTTTATCTCAGGAACTCCCAAGGAATCTCCTAGTGGTTTACTTGCAAGTGGTGTTGCCAGATAAAATACAGGGCATCCAGTTAAATTGGAATTTCAGATAAACAAGGAGTAATTGTAGTATGTCGCAAATGGTATGATATGTTTAGCCCTACTTTGTTAACCAGATTATTTGATTAACCAGGACGCTCCATTCCCCAGCTTTACCAGATGAACTTGACTGTGTCTTCCCTGATGTAATCTATGGGGGAGATTGGTATTCCAGACCTGAAAATTCCAGTACCTTCTTACACGTAACTTTCTTTGTATTGTAGTAACACAGGGAAGGAAGGAAGGCTATGGTTCTAGAGAGGTGATGGGGTCAGAAAAAGGAGGATGGGTCCCTCTTATTTCGCTGTCATGAGTGGAGATAGCTCTTCAGCTGTGACACAGATTTTTCTGCTGCCCAGCTCTAAGGTTCAGACAAGCTCAGTTCCTGCTCTGGGTCTCACCTGCATCCTTCATTAATGGGGAGTGTCATCCCTGGGGACCACCAGGGCACCCATCTGTTTAAGTATATTGAATTATTTTTTAAAATTTTTTTAAATTTATTTATTTTCAGAGAGAGAAGGGAGGGAGGAAGAGCAATGTATGGTTGCCTCTCACCTGGCCCTCACAGGGGACCTGGCCCGCAACCCAGGCATGTGCCCCAACTGGGAATCGAACCGGGACCCTCTGGTTCCCAGCCCACGCTCAATCCACTGAGCTACACCAGCCGGGCTATATTGAATTATTTTTAAGGAAAAAACGTGCTATACAATGCCTGATACTCTAGTTGCTGTCTTTGAGATTGACTAGGGTAATGTTGAAGATTTGCATCATCTCTGGGATGCAAATGACAGTGTGATTTTGGATTGAATGTGTAAAATTTATAGTAACCACTGTTACAGGAAACGCAAATGAAAGAATAGTTGAAATCTGCAAGGCTAGTAACTGTTGGCACTAAGGTTCGCTCAAGGCTTCTTCCTGGCAGGTGTGGCTCAGTTGGTTGGAGCAGTGCCCCATAAACTGAAAGTTTGAGAGTTCGAGTCCCAGTCAGGGCACATGCCTGGGTTGTGGGTTCGGTCCCTGGTCAGGGTGCATGCAGGAGGCAATGGGTTAATGGGTTGATGTTTCTGATCTTTCTGATCCATGTTTCACTCTTGCATCGACACCGCCCCCCTGCCCCCCCCGCCCCCCCACCCCCGTCTAAAACCATTAAGCATGTGCACGGGTGAGGATTAAAAAAAAAAAAAAAGACTTTGGCTCTGGCTGGTGTAGCTCAGTGGATTGAGTGCAGGCTGCAAACCCCAGGGTCGCAGGTTCTATTCCCAGTCAGGGCACATGCCTGGACTGCGGACCAGGTCCCCACTTGCGGGCATGTGAGAGGCAACCACATATCAATGTTTCTCTCCGTCTCTTTCTCCCTCCCTTCCCTTCTGTCTAAAAATAAATAAATGAAATCTTTAAAAAAAAAGACTTTAGTTGGCTCCATCCCATCTGACTTCCCCATTCTAGAATGATCCTCCTCTTTTTACTTCCCTGGAGCCTTCCCCCTAAATTTCCCTCCTTGGTCTATGGAGGGTAGAGAGATACCCGAAGTCCTTCAGTCTACCATGTCTGCAGGTCAAGGTTCACTCCTGCCAGTTAGAGCTCTGTGAAGATGGTCACTTCCAGGTCACCTCATGGTCACCTCCAAGCCACTCTTTGGAGCAGCATGTTGTTCAGTCCAGTGCTCTCAGGCGGGACTCGAGTTTTCACATCAAAGTTCTTTAGATATCTTGGGGTGGCCAATTTCCACATTTCTGAATTTACCCCTTTTAAGCACCATTTTGGACACTCCAAATGCAAAAGATTTTAACAGTTTATGAAGCCCCAGGCAGGGGCGTCCAACCTGCCGTCCACGGGCTGCGTGCAGCCCAGGATGGTTGTGAGTGCGGCCCAACACAAAATCATAAATTTACTTAAAACACTACAAGATTTTTTTTTTATGATTGCATGTCGCAAAGTATTTAATGTGTGGCCCAAGACAACTCTTCTTCTAGTGTGGTGCAGAGATGCCAAAAGGTTGGACACCCCTCATTTTAGGGCCTAAAGGAACCCTGGACTTTATCACTCTGTCAGTGAACTAAACCGCCAAGCCAACGGCAGCAGGTGGAGCTGCCGGAGGACTGCCTGTGTCCTCTTGCACTTCCATTGCTTCTAGAAAAAACGTGGCCCTCGGGGGCCAGGGGAGTTAATGACTTAATGCCTACAAAGCTCTAGAACAACTTAACTGCAGATAAGGTCTCATTATCGTTAATTGTTATTGTTGTTGTTATTGTTCTTAACCCAACTCCTGTGAAAAGCTGCCACAGCTCTGTTAACGACCTCAGGTCAGGGTTTAATTAATACCTTCTCTGAATGCCAGAGCCCCAGGCGCATGTTGCCGCCCCCACACCCGTGTCCGTTTCCTCTGAGCTCCTCCCACAGGGTCCTCTCCAGCCCCGAATCTTCTCAGTTTCTACCCGAGCGGCTCTATCATTCTTTACTCCTGCTACTAGCTCTCCCTCCCATTACAGACCCCAGCTCTGCACCTTCCTCTTCCCTTTGCTGCCCCTCCCCCACAATCTCACTTACCTCCTTTGACTCTGCCTTCCCTTTTCTGCAGTGTCCCTGGGCCCCCAACACAAGTCTTTTGGCGCCCAAACAGTTCTTAAGAGCCAAGCCTTTCGGGGGTCATGAAAGCTAAGAGAGGGTTCCGTGGACCCCACCCTTTTCCCTTTCAGTCCCCACTCCTGTCCTGCGTCCCAGGGCTCCCATCCTACCTCCCAGAGAACTTCAGGATCGTTCTTTAGGCGGCAAGGCCAGTTGGGTGGGTCCGCTGGTTTAGGATTACGAAGTTTGGCGCTAACTCACAGCCCCGTGCAACTGCCTTCTTTAATTAATTAATTCCAATTTCTACAAAACCATCTTTTCAGTTGGACCTCAGTACATGCCTCTGGGGCATATGTCATGTCAATTACAAACATGTTGCTGCCTAACAGAATCTGGGAGCCTCTTTAAAGAGTCTAAGACACAATTCGGGCCTGACTACCTTAGAGCACTCTGCTGTAGACAGACCCTGAGGCGGAATCCCCCAGGTGAGGGATTGGGCTGCAACCCTCCACTTAGAGAGAGGAGGCTGTTCTCTGGCTGGGTCCCTGCCCTCAGCGGCCCACGCCCCTTAACCCCCGTGTTCCTACGCCTTTGCTTAGGTACCCAGGAAGCTAAGCCATTGCAGGTGCTGTGGTGGCCTCACTTTGCTAGTCCTGATGTCCCTCAAATTTCAAAGCCCACCTCTCCACTGTTCTAACTGGCATCTTCTATGGATAAAGATGAATCTCCGGCCCTGTAACAATAGGACAGGGACCGAGCTGATCTTTTTTCCCATCACTAGAGAGGGTATATGCAGGGTTAGCAGATGCTTTTGCAGTGGCTTGAATTAGCAGAATAATCAAAATCTGAACTCTGAGATGCTTCAAACGGGGAAGCTGATGTACACAGACCGTAACTGCAGGGAGCTGTGAGCCACGTGACAGGCCCAGGTCGTGCTACAGACAAAACCAAGTTTGAGACCCAAGTGACACTGTCTGTCCCAGCAGCCTCCCCTATGTCTATCCCCCAAGCAAAATGGCTGCAATCGCATAGCTGGCCTTTTAATGCATCTGCTTTTTTTCTTCCAGGGCATCCTGGTATTTATTTTAACTTTGCACTAGAATTCAGGTGGGGGTGGGAAGGTGGGGGGCACAGAGCAAAGGCACCCATGGCCTATATCCTCTAAGATGTACACATATCGTGCACGAGTGCATGTATGCATCCAAGCCCCATGACAGAAAAGCCAAAGTCCAGCTTTCTAAGCTGTCTCTAAACACTGTCACTTAGAGAAATGAGAGAAAGTGAATAAAAAAGCAGAGTCCAGGACAGCTTTATCCATTTTGTAAAAGGGGCAGTTGTCCATAAGAAGGGCTTAGAGATGAGAATTGAGTAGTAATTCTCAGGAAAGGAATGGAATTACAAGGTATTAATGAACACGGTCAGCTTTCTAGAGTAGAATCCTAGGTATCCAATCTGGAAGGCTCTAAGGGCCATGTAATTCCCTCTTTTTGCAAAGCTTAAAAGGTGAAGTGATTGAGCAAAGGGCACAACGCTAAAGGATGAGAGCCTCGGAGACCAGGACCAGGGCTCTGGCTCCAAGTCTGGCGCAGTTAGACGGGGCTGTATGGGTGAACGCATGGGCAGGGGCCGCACCACCGCCCCTAGAGAAGTGCGGGCGGTAAGAACTGTAACTGACTAGGTTACATCCCTGGAAACTTGGGGAGCAAAGAAATGCAGTGAATAGGGAGCTTGTACCAAGCCATCTAGCTCACCTTACGGAAACCAGATAGGTCTGCTGCTGTTTAAGTAAAATCTTTGAAGGTTTTCAGAACTGTCAAAGTGTACAGAACTTTTTACTAATCCTGTTTAATTTTTTAAAAAATGGGTTCTGCTGGTTTCTGACCACTGCCTTAATGAGAATGTTAGTGAAGAACTCTACCCAAGGCCAGGAAACCAGGAGGGCAGATGCCTGATCTTCCAATAATGCCAGGAGGTGCTGCTACATGTTGTCTGCCTTGACTGCTAAGCCGCAGTGCCGGCAGCTGAAGAAGGGAGGCGCTGAAATTAGTGGTCTCACCAAAAGCAGATGCCCTCTTCTTTTGACATGTTGAGTGATAACAATTGGTTGGCAGCCCCTTTCATTTGGTAGGTTTGTGAAACAGAGGCGTTAAGAGAGAGCAAAGGGCCCTGGCCATGCGGCTCAGTTGGTTGGAGCATTGTTCCTTACACCAAAAGGTTGCAAGTTCAATCCCTGGTCGAGGCATATACCTGGTCAAGGCATAGGTTGTGGGTTCGATCCCCAGTTAGGGTGTACATGGGCGGCAACTGATGCGTGTGTGTGTGTGTGTGTGCCTCTCTCTCTCTCTCTCCTGTCAGATTCTCTCTCTAAAATCAATAAGCATATCCTCTGGTGAGAATTAAAGCAAAAAAAGAAGCTCAACCTATAGTTACACCACAATTTACAAAGAGAGAGAGACAGAGTGCACAGAGGAACTGGGATTTCCTGATTTCCTTACTAGCTCTGAGGCCCAAGGCCTTCTGAAGCACCAGTCTCCCAGGTTTCAGATACAGGGAAAGAAGGGGGAAAAATGAATAAAGGAGATATGGATGTAGAACCGATTATTAGAATGCCAAGGCTACCTGTTCTTACTCTGTGGGAATAGGCAGCAGTTTTTCAGTGGGCCTGTCAAACCCTCTGAAAGAACAGCGCACTGGAAGTCACAAACTGGGTCTTGTTCTGACTCCATTGTTTACTGGGCTGGGTGACTTTGGCTGAGCTATTAAACATTCCTTGGCCTGAGTTTTCTTCATTGGGAATAATACCTGTCCTGCCTGCCTCACAGGGTTGCTGGAAGATCTGATGAGATAATGAACCTATCCTCCCTGAAAAAAACCATAAAGCACTCCTCAAACAGAAGGTAATAATATTACTGTGCTAATTACTAGGAGCCCTTCAGAGGGTTGGCCAGTGACAGAGACTGGAAGGTCACCTTGTTTCTTTAGCTATCACTCTGTGTCCCTTCTTCCAAGCAGGATAGCCCTGTGGGGAAGGGATCAAGTGTCCCTGAAGCAAAGCTAGACATCTCAGTCAGATGTTCTGGGCTCACCAGCCCCCACAGTTGCCAAGTTCTTTCTTGCATTGGATCTAAGTCTTTCCTTTTACTACTCATGCTTATTTCTTCCTGTTCTGCTTGAAGATTTTCTCTACCTGCTGAAACATGATATTTTTAGATATCCACTATTGAAGAACATGACCCAAAGTTGCCAAATTACCATCGCTGGAGTCTGGAGTCCAAGTGTAATAAAAACCAAGCATCTGTTTTTGGAAGGGAACTTGAATCCCTTTATTTATAAAGTTTCAATCTCTTCCCTAATCTTGTCCCAGACTCAGGTCATTTTTTACATCCTACAATAATTTTTTTATGGTAGAGAGTACTATTTTGGGGAGAAGTGGCTGCATCTGTATTAAAAATGTGTAGAGGTCAGCCTTAGTGCAAGAACATTTGTTAAGTGTGCTTTTAATAATGGTAGGAGGATAAGGAGTTGCAATCAGGATAAGCTTGGGAAAACACCAAGGAAGTTTGGATTATGGCGAGAAAAAGTCGTCCAGATTCTTCAAGTTGCTGTCTTGGGTCATGTCCACCCTTGCCTTCTTCATTTCCCCTCTCTGTACTCCAAACACTTTCAGGTATGGGCACCCTCTCCTGGCTCTGAACTTGGATAAATGCTACCTCGTTAGCTAAGATTACCATTAATTATATTACTGATTAACAGCTAATTAGTCATAAAGCTGTAATACTTACAATGGAGGATTCCTTTCTTGCAGCAGCTCTATGTCTGAAACGACCACATTTCCTTCCCTATACCTGGCCACTGAACGAACGCAGCTCTCAAATTGTTTTTCAGACCACTCTGGTTATTGGTTATCTCCATTTTTTTCCAGTTTTTATTAGCTGTCTCAATTCACCTGGCCAATGGCCATACTGCTTATATTCTGCCTCCTTTATTTCTGTCCTGCCACTCGCACAGCCCCCCTGTAACAGGGAGGCCACAGTCAAGATTTTTTTTAACTCTATTTCATGAACTAAAGGCTCTTTCACTTCTAAATCTCACTTGGGCCCACTTTTCTACTTTGGCCCCCCCTTACTTCACTTCACCTTTGCCTAATCCTCACCCGCCCCCTATTTCGTGGAGCCTAACACCCCTTGCCCAAAGCTCCCTCCCACTCGACATTTTGGCTTCCTTTCAGCAACCACGCCCCCAGACCCTGGGAGAGCGGTGCGCACGCGCAGTCCACGCCTTTACCTGTACGCTCTGGAGTGGGCGGAGTGGGCGGTGTGGGCGGAGTGGGGGAGGGCGGGGGTGGAGCGGGTGTCGGCGGTTATCTGGGCGGTGGAGCGCTCACAATGTGGCAGGAGAGAGAAAAGGTGCACTAGGGCCAGCCCCAGGGGCTGCGCATGCGCCCGCCGCGCCCAGTGGCCGGGATGCCAGGGGGGCGGGCGGAGGGAGGTGTCGGGATCCCTGTAGGGCGGGGGGGGCCGGCGAGGGAAGGGGCCGCGGGCGCGCGCGCGCTCTCGCCGCTGCTCTCCCTTCCTCCCTGCCCCCCTCTCCGCACACACATCCACACGCGCACACCCCCTCCCCTCCCTCCCCGCGCGCCGCCCGCCCCGCCGGCCCCGCTCGCCCTCGCGCGCTCGGAAGGGAGTCGCGAGACGTCGGAGCGGCGGCCACGTAGCGCTGCGGCGGCGGCGGCGGCGGCCGAGGCCGGGTCTGCGGAGCGGCCCTGAGGACAGACGTTGGGCGGGGGGGAGGGGCCGGCCCCGGCCGGCGGTTGTTACTCGAGCACCGCTGCTACAGGCCCCCCGCCGCAGGATGGACCGCCGAGGCTGCGGTCGGGGCGGCGGAGGCGGAGGCGGCCGGCCCGGGTGAGTAGGGGCCCCAACCCCCCACGCACACACCACAGTCGCGGCTTCGCCCCTTGCAGCCGCCCGCCTGGCCGGCCGGGATTCTATGCGCCGGGTTAACCCTTCGCGGAGGCAGCTGCGTGCACTAGGCCGGAGGAGCCCCCATCCTGCTGGGAGGCCCGGGGAGCTGCGCTCTTCTGGCTCCGCGCTCGGGCCGGGGGCGCCTGCCGCTGCCCCTTCGCTCCCTCCCTCCCGGACCCAGGCTGGGCTGCAGTTGTGGAGCCTGCTGGCCCCGAGGCCTGAGGAGAGTCTGGGTTTGCATTGGTTAGCGGGCCAAGGTGAGGTTTGCACCAATCCTCCTGCGAACATTCTACCTGCCCAGCAGCTGGTGGCTTGCACCCACTGCCTCCCCCGCCCTGCGGTTGCGCCCAAATCTCCAACCCCCGGGGAGTATTGTGCCGCCCGAGATAAAATGCATATAGTATACAGCCGCCCAACACTCACCCCAGAGGGTAACACAGACCTTTCTTCTCCCCCACCACTTCCTCCCCTCCAATCAGGCTTTACTAAAGATTCTTAGATGGGAGACACTGAAGGTAGTGACACCCCTGTTACATGGGCACGTAACATGTTCATTGTCGAAGGATGTCTCCTGTAGAAATGATAAATGCCCCTGCCTCACCCTCCAAGTCTGCCTTGACAATTTAAGATCCCATATGCTTTTTTTTTTTTTTGAAGAGGGCCAGTCTTTGATCACATCTAGTACATCCCTCCCCCACAACACACACACTCTCTCTCTCTCTCTCTCTCTTCCTGATTGCTGAGCAGCCACTGTCATCGCGATCCATTGTCAGGAGTGGCTTGTGCCAATCAAAGGAATGTGCTTTTGCCTTTGGAGAAGGATGATTTCCAAAACCATGTCCCTGCGTGAGTCTGTCTTTGATTGTCCCCATGCTCAAGGATCATTATTATAGTGTTTCTCTTATATGCATCTCCTGTAGACCCCCAGTGATACCTCAGTGATGCTCTTTCCCAGTTAATTAGATACATGTGGTGTTTGGGAATTTCTTTTATTTTGTTGTAATGTTCAACATCTACTGTGAGGGCACAGTAAACAAATAGGGTAATATTTTGTGAAGAATGTGTATTTTTCCCCCAGAGATGACCAGGCCGGTATTGTTCTGGGAATGGTAACTAGCACATGCTTTGTTGACAACATGTGTGTGCTTAGGGAATGAAGGGCTGCTGTGGCTGGCGTGTGTGTGCGCGCGCCGAGTACAGGTACTGTTCCCGTGTAAAGCTGATTTGAGAGTGGCGAGCTGCACTGTGATCCTCAGAGCGGGCCAGCAGCTTGGTTGGTTGTATCATGACTGTGCACATGTATTCAGATAGGTCCTACTTTTAGTATAATTTTGTTTAAAGTGTTTACTGCTGAGTTTTAGTGAACCTGGAAATGTCTCCTTCCGCAGTCCTTAACCTTTCTTTGGGATCATTGAAGCCTTTGGGGCCCTCTTAGTGAAGTAGACACATAATTTTGCATGTAATTACAGTCATCTTGAAGCTAGTCCTGGGACCTCAGGTTAAGATCTATATTATGCAAAAGTGAAAGGAACTTGAGTTTTGTAGGTGTTTTTGTTTTTGCGTGTTTTTTTTCCTTAAGGGTTGGCATTACTTTGGTCCTGAGCAGTAAGCAACAAAGCTGATTATATACTCCTGTGTGTCCTTCCTTGTGTCTTGTTATTTTATTACAGTGAGTTAGATATTTGTAGGGCATCATTTCTGTCTTATTTCAGAAAAGTTAAGACTGGAGGCAGAATAGTTTGTCTAAATTTGATCAGTTGATAATGTCTGTTCCTTGCACTATAATCTAAAGGTAGCAGATTTCACCAGCAGAGCCAGTTGTTTGTTTTATGATGCCAGTCCAGAAGCTTTATATGTTGGTTGAGGTTGATCTGATCTTTTCCAAGAAGGCTTTATCATTCCTATAGTAGAGCACCTGCTCCATGAAGATGTTTTCAGTTTCACTAAATATGATTTTATATCTTTATTCAGGGTGACATTGCCATCAGAATCATCCATTTTTAAAGTTTGTTTTAATGGAAAGGTTTTAATTGTACTTAGGGAGTTCAACCTCCATGTTTAAAATATAGAACTAGGGGTGAACATTTTGCACCATTCTATCAATAAGCAAGGGACAACTGTCAGCTATTCTTGTTTAAATCATTCTGCACTGAGACTCTGCATTTTGATCATATTTCAATCAAAAGACATTTATTCCAGCTTTGTGACAGTGATATGATGGGCAACGACATTTTAAAAGCCCAGTCTCCAGCTCTTCAGGAGCTTATGATTTTGACAATATTTTTTACTTAAAGAATCCTTTCCGCACTGACTGGTGTGGCTCAGTGGGTTGAGCGTGCTCATGCAAAGCAAAAGGTAGCTGGTTGGATTCCTGGTCCAGGCACATGCCTGCCTGGGTTGCAGGTTCCGTTCTTGGTTGGGGTGCGGTTGGGCGCAGATGAGAGGCAACCAATTGAAGTTTCTCTTCCTCTCTTTCTCCCTCCCCCCCAAAAAAAAATCTTTAAGAAAAATGCTTTGAGACCTTAGTAGTTTTTGCATTTTGGGGGTCCTGAAAGGCTAAGGAATTCATGGTATTAACAGCTTTTTGGAAGGAAACGGAGCCTTGGAATCTTGCATAGAACCTGTTCCACATACCTGAAGAGTAGCATTTATTCTAATAATTACTCAGTGTACCCTAAGAAGTTTGAAAGCATGCTGAGATCGCAAATATTGCATTTTTATTACCTAATAAACATGCTTGAAGTGGCTTATATTACAGGTTTTAGTTTTTGTTCATGTCCTGCGTCAAGTTTTACTGTCAGGAATTATTTGCCTATCCCGAACCCAAACCATTTCAAAGTTGCAAATATGTCACTTTTCTTCGTCAGCATAGGATAGTGACAGATCGTTAAAATCTCGGGACAGGGTGCTTCCTCGGTTTTTAGTATGGCAGAACCTCTTCTAACCAGTCACTTACCTAGCTAAACACCCACACGCCAAGAGCAGCTGATCGCACAACACGCACGGCTGTGAGAACGGCATCCTTCTCCCTGCCAGAGTCAGAGCTCGGAAGCTGGAGAACCATTGCAGAGCAGTGAGACCCTTACGGCGCCGTGGTGCCCGCAGCTCGCTCGTTACTACGGACAGCTTGCTGTAGTTCCTTCAGCGCTCTTCTTCAGACACCCTTCCCTTAGGAGGCTGCAGATCGGCAGCTCCTACTCAAGGGAGACAGCACCTACGTTCTGCAGCCCTGGCCTCAAGATCTGATTCGTGACACCCAGAGCGTTTTCATTTCTGCTTTAGGTATGGGAAATAATCTCGTAGTGTAGTAAGAGAATACTTTTCAAGTCTGCAGAAAAAAAAGTTGATAAGTAATGCTGCTGATGTGATTGTGTTTTTCATGTCTGAAGGCTATGGGAGATGTCAGCTGTAAGAGCGAACTGTTAAAAAGCCCTTTTCTTGAAGGGTTTTAGATAATTTGACCAAAAATGTGAATATACTCTCGAGTTTCATTTCCCTTGTTCTAAAAAGTCAGTTGAAAGACAGCCAGCAGTATAACAACAACAACAAAAAAACCCTGTGGATTATCTTGTGTTTCGAACCATAGCCTTCAGAACTAGTTATCCTGAAGGAGATGACCACATTTCCTTGCTGGGCCTGGGCCACGGTTTTAAATGTGATCATTTTCTCGTCTGCCTGTCGTCGTTTCCCTCAGGCTGGATTGTCCTTGGATGGTGGTGTAGTTAGTGACCTGAGCTGAAGGAGGAGCTGGGAGACGCTTCTTTGGAGCCAGGCAGAGCTGGGTTTGAATCCCAGCTCCACCGTTTACTGGCATTATGGCCTTGGGCGAGTCGCCCTGACATCTCTGGTCTTAGCGTCCTCCTCAGCAGAGTGGAGTTTGTCGGGGATTAGAGGGAGACAGTGGACACACGCTTGTAGCGCAGCCGCTGGCACCCGCGTTGAGGGAGTATTAAGGAATCAATAAATGGTCGGATACATCGACGTGGAGCATCACTACAGATCATTTTGGCTTTTAAGGTTTAGAAGTCTGGTGCTGCACTCTGCATACTTTCATTTGTGCAGATTTGGGATGAAAAAGTTGCAAATATTTATCTTGGAGCATACCTAAGCCTCGCAGGTGCAGTGTGCTTATTAGAACTTTGATTTGTTGCTCTATGACGGACTGGACTTGGTGGAGACATTCAAACTTGGCTCCAGATTCTGTAGTGTTCCCCACAGGCTGTGCTTGTTTTAAGCCTGTTCAGAGCTTATATGGGAAAAGGGGTGTTTTAGGACATTAATGTGGATCAATGAGTTCTGTGTCCAGAGTTGAATCACGTGCAAAGCCTTGTGCAAATTTTCATGCTTAATGCAAGCTGTAAAGGGCTTGGTAGAATCAGTGAAGACATCAGATGCATATTTTAGTTAATCTGCTTATTTACATAGCAGTTATCTTTGATTTTTACAAACACTTGTGAACATTTTCTCTTAAAGAATTCCTACCGCGAGGTTTTGATTATAAACTGTTATTAGTGCTAGCTATAAGTTTGAGAACCTTAGGCATTTTTACTTTGCTGGGAGAAGGAAAGAAAAGCAAGGTCCCTTGACCTATCAAATTTATCAGCTCTCCACTTTAGGCCTTCTCCTGCAGATGTGTGTGTAGCTCCTAGCCTTGTTTTTAGCTAAAAAAGGCAGTTTTATGGTAAATTATGACACCATTTTTTCTCTTTTAAAACAGTTTAAGAGATTGATTACTTTGAAAAGTAGATTCAAGGGCATGGTTAGAGTTTTGTTCGGTGCATAGAGCTTTTAAAAGTGGGATTTCTTGGGTTCTATAGAAATAAATTACTCTGTCGTTTTTGCAGAATATTGTGACAAATCCGTGCGCCCACAGGAGTTACCTAGAGACTTTTTAGATAAATTGGATGCATCAGCGATACATCAAGCGTTTCCTCAAGGGAATCTGCTAATCCTGATTTTCGTTTCTTATTGAGCTGCTTCTAGGGGCTTGCCCGTCCGTGGAATCAGTCACTGGTATTGACCGCTGATAAAGGACTGGCAAACAGTGATCTTAGCCGCTCTCACCTTAGACTTTGCGGAACACTTGAGAAAGTGTAGTCGTGGCCAGGGTGTGTGATAATAACAGCACGTGTGTTATGTGAGCCCAGACTGGGTACACAGATAAAGTTTAGGTGATTGAGCTACTTATTTTTTTCTCAACTATAATACATTTTTTATGCAAACTTTTTCTTGGGAGGAGGGGTGCTGTTTTTTTTAAACTATTAATTCTTCTGGTTTACTAGAGTAAAATGGCCCAGTAGACAGCTAGAGGCTTTGGTCAGTTTCCTGGTAAACCTGTCAGTGTGTGGTGAGAAGGGACTGTTGGAAGAGAACAGAAATGGGAATGACGCAGAGAACGATTCTGCAGCTGGATTTTTGGGTCTTCACTGCGCATGCGGCATCGGGGGCTGTTACGGCTCTAACCTGGATTTCGCAAAGTTGTTTAGTGTCGGGTGATTCTTTTTTGTCTTTAATGCTAGTGAAAAATACAGTCTTTAACATATTTATACTTTTCAGCTTTGAAATTTTCATTCAGTTTTGGGGATTCAGTGGGTTTTATAACTTCTTAATTATACTGTGACTTACAAAATGAGACTTATAACTAGACCCTTATGAATTGTTTTCACCCTTTTGAATGTATTATTTTAATACATCTAAAGTAGTATCAGTGGCCTGTGGACATTGAAACACATGGTAAAGTGTATTTGTTTTTTGAGGGGGTGGCAAGGAGTGTGTTGGTGTTTGCAATTATATGGACAAGCCTGTATTTTTTCTTCGGTTCCTCTTACGACTGTGATCCAGATGCTCAGGGACTTTTCCTACATCAACGTAGTATTAGAGCTGGAGTTTGAAAGTCCTTATAACAAGCCCTACAATTTCCCCTCTCCCTTCCTCGCTCCCTCCCTTCCTTCCTCTCACTCCCTCCCTTCCTCCCTCTCTTCACATATAAAGTAATTTAAATTAACTCGACAAAAGTTTGGAAAAAACATAAATGCCCATCAGTATAGAATCGGTTAAATAAACTAGGGTATATTCATGAAATAGAACAAATTTTATATAGCTGCAAAAAGAATGAAACTTTCTTTTTTTAATCCTCATCTGAGGATCATGCTCACTGATTTATAGAAAGAGGGGAAGGGAGGGGGAGAGAGAGGGAGAGAAACATTAATGTGAGAGAGAAACATTGACCTGTTGCCTCCTGCTCATACCCCAACTGGATCGAACCCCTGAAACCTAGGCATGTGCCCTGACCGGGAATCAAACCTGTGACCCTTTGGTTTACCTTACAATGCTCCAACCAACTGAGCCACACTAGCCAGGGCTTAGCAAACTCTTTATACATTGCTGTGGAAAATCTCAAAGCTATATTGTTAATGAAAATAACAAGGCATATAACAGTAGGTAGAATGTGTTACTGTTTGTATAAAAGTTTGGGTGGGAAAGTGATTATATTTGTGGGTTTTCTTACATATCATAAAATAAGTTTAGGAAACTAATAATCCATTTTCTAAAAAACTAGTATTGTCAGTTGGGGGAGTGAACTGGATAACTGCGGGAACTTGGGTGGAGGGGGATGTATTATTTTTTTTTAAGTAAAATTTTGATTGAAGTTGACAATGTAGAAAAGTAGGGAAATAGTAGTTACACACAAAAAGTCATCGAATCTTTTCTCTGTAATCAGCAGATTACACAGATTATTTCTACAACAAGAAATAGATTAGCATTCCAGAAGCCTCTCTGTCCTCTCCCAGTTACTGCTGTCCCAGAGGTGCCACTGTGCTGAGTCCTGCCGCCACAGGTTACTTCTGCCTGTTGTTTCGCGTTTCACGCAAGTGGAATACAGTATGTACTAGTCACCTGTGTGTGCCTTCCGTAGCACAAAATGTTTATAAAAGTTACCCACACTGTGTGTAACAATAGCTTATTTTCATATAATATTTCATTATATGCATGTTTCATAATTTATTTGTTCATTCTACTGTTGATGGACATTCAGATTGTTTCTGGTTTGGGCTAGTGTGAGTAATGTTGCTCTATGGACTATGCATTTTTCTCTAATTAAGACTTAATCCAGCCCTGGCTGATGTAGCTCAGTGGATTGAGCGCGGGCTGGGAACCAAAGGGTCCCGGTTCGATTCCCAGTCAGGGCACATGCCTGGGTTGCGGGCCAGGTGCCCAGTGAGGGCCATGTGAGAGGCAACCATACATTGATGTTTCTCTCCCTCTCTTTCTCCGTCTCTTCTCCTCTCTCTAAAAATAAATAAATAAAATCTTTAAAAAAAAAGACTTAATCCATGTAAATGTATACCTATTAAATTTTTTTTTATTTTAAAAGTATCACCCAGTTGATCCATAGGAAAAGTGTAATGTCCTATTTTAAATTAAATATTAAGGTACTTAGAGGGGCAAAATAATTTTAAAACATTCATCCTTTACATTCTCAAAGACCTGGCTTGTATTTTCATGATATCAAGAGAGTTCCCAAGCTAACCTAGGAGAAAACTGTATTCTTTTATCCTTAAATAAAGAGGAGTTAAATATGATGGAAAATGTCTTAAAGATTATTACAACTCTTGAAAAATTTTTTTCTAACTCAATTTATTTTACTATCTCATTTCATAATATTGAAGCAATCCTTCCTGAATTGCTAATTATTAAAAATATATTTTACTTAATGGAATTTTTATAACTGCTGAATATTTAAACTCTTTGGAAACCCAAGGTTTAAAATAAGTAGCAACATGAAAAAGTTAAATATAGTTAACCTTGTTTTCAATATTTAGAAATTTGGTACTCGTGTATTTTATTTATTTATTTGTTTATTTTTATCCTCACTTGAGAATATTGTTTTTTCATTGTTTTGAGAGAGAGAGAGGAGAAACATCAATTGGTGGCCTCCTGTACACACCCTGACTGGGGATCAAACCCGCAACCTAGATATGTGCCCTGACCAGGAATTGAACCCGCAGCCTTTTGGTGTCCGGGACAACGCTCTAACCAAGCAAGCCACACAGGCCAGGGCCTGTACCCATGCACTTTAATAACTGCTGAGGCACCATCATTTCTATTAAAAACTGCATTTGATCATTTTTTCTCCAAACATGGAAATAATGATTAAAGTATAAACCTGTAAAGCAGTGGTTCTCATCCAAGGGCAGTTTTGCCTCCAGGGGACATTTGGCAATGTCTGGACACATCTTTGATTGTCACGAGCAGGACCGGGTGAGCGCTGTTGGCACCTAGTGGGTAGAGTGCACAGGGCAGCCCCTCACAGCAGAGAATCCTCTGGCCTGAAATAGCAGCTGTGCTGAGGTTAAGAGAACCTTCTGTAAAGCAGCTACTCACTAAACTGATGCGACAGGGCAGGTAGCAATTTCAGCACTTCGTTAGGTTTAGTACACGAAACTCTTTAGAGAAGAAATAAGCTAGATAATTTTCTAAATAATAATAGGGTATTAAATATGAAGACTGATTTTAGTGTAAGTTTTAGTGGACAGTCGTCTTTTTCTTAATAAGCTATTTATAGTTTCCTAATGGGTAAAGCAGATTATCTTGGAATATAGCTGTTATCTAAAAGGTTATTCACAAAGTGAAAATAAGTCTTCGAATATATTACACAGGAGAGACTTCTAGGCGGGTAAATTGTTTCAAAAGCAGATACATGTTTACTTTTAAGGCTGACAAAATATTTTTAAAGTTTATATAGTATGGTAACCTAAAAATTTTAATATTGCTAAGTGAGAAAATGTTTAACTTACATTTGGAAAATACATACATAATAGAAAAATGATCTAATTTCAAATGGTAATTTCTTGTCACGTTGTAGTAAAGAATATATACACTTCTGCACCTACTCTAACTGGTAAGGTATTATCACAAAATCCAAAAGATTGCTTTGGCTTCTAGTTTCTCCTCAAGCTTTTTGTCACCTCAAATTGAAAGTTAGGTTTTTTCTTTTCTTTAAAGATGACTTACGCCTCTAAGGCCAGGTGGTACACTGAGCGCTCAAAGACATGTCCCCGATTTTCACCGGCATGTGCCCTAGAGCAAGGGACATAAACAAAAGAATAAACAAATGGAACGTCATCAAAATAAAAAGCTTCTGCACGGCTAAAGAAAACATCAGCAAAATGAAAAGGGAACCAACTGTATGGGAAAATATATTTGCCAATGATACCTTGGACAAGGGTTTGATCTCCAAAATATATAAGGAACTCACATGACTCCACTCCAGGAAGACAAAAAATCCAATTAAAAAATGGGCCAAAGACCTGAACAGACACTTCTCCATGGAGGACATACAGAGGGCCCAGAGACATATGAAAGGATGCTCAGCGGCACTAGCCATCAGAGAGATACAAATTAAAACCACGGTGAGATACCACCCCACACCAGTCAGAATGGCCACCATAAACAAATCAATGAACAAGTGCTAATGAGGTTGTGAAGAGGGAACCCTAGTGCACTGTTGGTGGAATGCAGACTGGTGCAGCCACTGTGGAAAACAGCATGGAATTCCCTCAAAAAATTAAAAATGGAGCTGCCTTTTGACTTGGCAATTCCACTGCTGGGATTATACCCTAAGAATCCTGAATCAACAATTCAAAAGAACCTATGCACCCCAATGTTCATAGCAGTGCAATTTACAATAGCCAAGTGCTAGAAGCAATCTAAGTGCCCATTAGTAAATGAGTGGATCAAAAACTATGGTACATTAACACAATGGAATACTACACAGCAGAAAGAAAGAAGGAGCTGCAACCTTCGTGACAGCATGGATGGAACTGAAGACCATTATGCTAAGTGAAATAAGCCAGGCAATGAAAGACAAATACCATATGATCTTACCTATAAGTGGAACCTAATCAACAAAACAAACAAGCAAGCAAAATACAGCCAGAGATATTGAAATTAAGAACAAACTGACAGTAACCAGAGGGGAAGTGGGAGGGGATAACTGGGGAACAAGAGGTGAGGGTCATCAAGGAACATGTATAAAGGACCCAAGTACAAAGCCAAAGAGGGGAAGGATCGAGGGTGGGAGGTGGGGGAGAGCGGTGGTGGGAAAATGGAGGCAACTATACTTGAACAACAATTAAAAAAAAAAAAAAAAGACATGTCTGCAAATGCCAGCAGTTGTAGGCTTGGTCTGCTCTAAATCTAGAACTGTTGTTTATTTCCATATAGTGCCATTCCTTAAACTTCGACTGTAATCCACAGTAAGAAGCACTGCATGAGTGCCCACATGTATTCACTCCCATTCACACCCCACCCACATCTGAAACAGAAGTTTCATGAAGCAGTACTTACCCTTACTGTCTGTGAAGCAGTCTTCTAAAAATTATTATCCTATTTCATTTTTAAAAATTGGGATAGGCAGCTTGAAAATCATTGGCCCATATAGTGCTTAACAAAAAGTGTTTTCTTGAAGTAGATACTGAGCAAATTATTACTAGATTAAGTGGGGGTAGGCAGGAGTGATGAAATTAAAATTGATGCTTAGAAGCATGAGTTTGAAGTAGAAAGCTAAGAAATGTGGCAGAAAGCAAATCATACTTATGGCCTTACTCCATATAGAGGGATAATTCTTTTTAAAAAATTCTTAATTTATTTACTTTTAGAGAGAAAGGAAGGGAGTGAGAAAGAGAGGGAGAGCAATATCAGTTGGCTGCCTCTCACATGCCCCCAACTGGGGACCTGGCCTGCAACCCAGGCATGTGCCATGACTGGGAATCAAACTGGCGACCTTTCAGTGTGCAGGCTGGCACCCAATCCACTGAGCCACACCAGCCAGGGCTAGAGGGATAATTCTTGAAGAAGTAAGACTTTGGAAGAGTAACGATTGAACCCTCATTTTGCCTAGCATTTGAGTTATGGTCTTAGTCTAAGAGGTAGCACACCTACTATTGCTTCATACAGACGTGCGCGCGCGCGCACACACACACACACACACACACACACTGTCTACCTGTTTATTCATTAGGTTAGGCAGAACTGAGAGGGTTAGTAAGTATATAGAAAGATTTTTAAATCTCTGGTATAACCTCCTTTATCACAGAGTCTGATTTAAAGAATAACTTACTTGTGTAGAGTGGTTACAGAATAAAAATACAGCAATAATGTAGTAGTGAATGTTTGTTTATTTGTCAGAATGAGACTGTGGGCTTGGACTGTGTTCCAGGGATGACTCCATCAGAAAAGCAGTCATCAGAGCCTGGTTCTCCAGGACAGAGTTTAGAAGTTACTTGGTTGAAGTTGTCTTTCATTTCTATACCCAAAGTTGTTATATTCTGTGTATATTTCTGTTTATTTATTTATTGAACAAACCTTTACCATTTAATCCTCATATAACCCTTTGAGGTATATATTATTATCTCAAGAGAAATTGAGACAAAGTAAGGTTATGTAATTTGCCAAGCTGAACATGTACTTTTCTTGGTATGAGATTTTGTAAGAAAAAAAAACCACTAAATAATTTTATTTTGCTAATTGAAGAATTTATTTTAAAAAACAGAGTTGCCCTGACTGGTGTGGCTCAGTTGGTTGGGTGTTGCCCCAGAAGGCAAAAGTTCGCCAGTTCGATTCCAGTCAGGGCACATGCCTGGGATGCAGGTTTGGTCCCTGGTTGGGGCATGTGCAAGAGGCAACTGATGGATGTATCTCACATCGATGTTTCTCTCCCTTTCTCCCTCCCTTCCCCTCTCTCTAAAAAATAAATAAAGTCTTTTAAAAAGACAATTTAAAATTCATAATTATTTCTGGCTTTTAGGAACCAGAAACTGAGTAGATTATTTGTTTTCATTTTAAATTAATGCACAGTAAACGACATTGTTGAGTGCACTCACTTCTATAAATATGAGTGCATGTGCAGATTCGTGTACCTACCACCACAGTCAGGGTACGGAACAGTTCTATCACTCAGAAACATTCCTCCTGCAGTTCCTTTGCGTTCCTCCTCTCCCCCCACCCACCACCCCTGCCAGCCCTGTCCGTCACTATAGTTTTGTCTTTGGAGACAGTTACATAAACAGCATCATGCAGCTTTTGAGACTAACCTCTGTTACTCATCACAGTCCCTTTGAGATTCATCTAAGTTTTTGTGTGTATCAGAAGCTTGTTCCTTTTTTATTGCCAAGTAATATTCCATTGTGTGGCTGTACCACAAATTGCTATCCATTTGCCAGTTGAAGGACATTTGGATTATTTCCAGATTTTGGTCATTATGAACAGAGGTACTATAAACATTTATGAGCAGGGTTTGGGGTGAATGGAAGTTTTCATTTCTCTAGAGTGAATACCTAGGAGTAGAACTGCTGGGCCATATGGTGGGCATGTTTCACTTTATAAGAAGCTGCCAGACTGTTTTCCAGAATGAGTGTGCTCTATTGCATTCCCACCAAAAACGTGAAAGTTCCGGTTGTCAGCACTTGGTATTGTCAATATTTTTTATTTAAGCTATTCTAATAGGTAAACAGGAATAATTCATTTTGAGGCTTATGACCGGAATCTGGGTGGTAGGCTCAGCTCTGCCATTGACCTCGCTGTTGACTTTAGAAGAGCCATTTAACTTTCTGGAGCCTCTTGTTTTTTTTTTTCCTCTCTCTCATATAATAGAAAATATTGAATATGTTGTAAGTTCTCTTTCAGTTCCCAATTTCATTGATATGGAATGATCCTTGACAAGGGGACAGATTTGTGTTTTCTTGTGTAAAAAGAGTCTATGGACTGATCTTAGCTGAAGGACAAACTCTAGCACTATACATAATTATATAGCGAACCCATAGAAGATAATTTGATTGATAACTAAGTTTGTTCTTTGGAGCCACACATAATCACACCGCAGTGGTGTGTGTCATCTATAAGCTAAAAGTATGTAGTTGATGTACTTAACACTGACAACCTATAGTCTGGCTAATGTCTGATGTTTTTATAACTTCCTTAGCTTTTTAGGGTTAAAGTTTATAGCAAAACTTTAGTAAAGTTTAATAGCAAATATTTTGCCATTTTTTTGTCGTGAACAAGAGATCACTTTTTAAAAATCCAGTACTTGTTCTTAATTTCTTATTTGGTTTGAGTAGGAGACAAATTGCTTCTTGATAGCATTACAAAATAAAAGCTTTATTAATTTTCTAAAAAATTATGCATGCATATTTAAAACTATTTAAGGATTACAGAAAAATATAAAGAAAAAAATAAAAGCATCTCCTTCTCCACCTTTACCTCCCCCTGTCCTGGGCCTGCAGTTTCTCTCAGTGTGAGTGTGTGTGCGCACACGTGTGTGCGTGGTCGTACATTATGAGAGTGCACGATTCCATTCTCACGTGTTCTTTAGTCTTTTTGAAAATGTGGATATATTCTTATGTCAGTTCATATAAATCTGTGGCATAATTTTTTTTAAGATTTTATTTATTTATTTTTAGAAAGGAAGGGAAAGAGAAACATCAACATGCGGTTGCCTCTCATGCGCCCCTCATTGGGGACCTGGCCCACAACCCAGGAATGTGCTCTGACTGGGAATCGAACCAGAGACCCTTTGGTTTGCAGGTTGGTGCTCAATCCACTGAGCTACACCAGCCAGGGCTATAGCATAATTTAGATGTCAGTGTCTATGCACCATTATTTACGTTTCAAGATTTTTGTTATAATAGTTCTAGATAGTACTCTGTTTAAGGACTTGGAAGAAAAAGACAATAATTATAAACTTGTGTACTTTGTCATGTAATATATAAATGAAAATGTTGCTTTCATCAAAAGTGAAAGCAAAGATGTTTTAGTTAACAAAGGGATACCTGGTATTCTAAAGAGAAAACATTGTTATTTTCCCCCAAAATAGATAAATAAACAGTGCTAAATGAATGCCTTTGTATACACATCTTTTTATACTCACGGCATTACATTCTAATGTCATTGTCTTCTTTGATGGTAGGGTCCAAAAATATGCACACCTCACACTCAGGAAAACAGTGCTGAACTGCTCTGAGGAAGGTTAGTCCATGTTCGCGCAGCATTGTAAGCTGTGCTTGGCCGTTCCAGTTAATGTCAGAAGTCAGTCAGGGTATATCAGCATTATCCAAATTGGGTTTTAAGTCATAAAAAAATATCTACATATGTTTGTATATGGCTCCTGCTGGAAAACCCAGCCCATTTGCGAATTGATAGTCTTTACCAAGTAAATTTGAGAATGTTTAAAAACGTCACAGCTTAAACAAACAAAATTAGTTTTTAAAAATCTCGCTTTTGAGAATAAACTGGTACACAGTAACCTGCTTTTTTAATTAAAAGAAAATCTTTTAACTAAAGTGATTGTAACTCAGTTTGTTTGTGTTAGCCCAGTAAGTTCTCTTTTTTAAATTTTTTTAAAAAGTTAAAATTTTGGAATCATTTAAGATTTATAGAAAATTCACGAAGAGAGTACCCGAATCCGTCTGCCTCGTGCAATTTCCTTTATTGTTCAAGTCTTACATAACCATGTTAAAGTCTTACTTAAACAGAGAAACCAATGCTGATATATTGCCATCAACTCCAGGTTTGATGCAGGTTTCATGAGATCTGAACTAATATTCTTTCTCTGTTTGGAAACATCTCAAGCTTTTAAAGTCTACTTAAATAAGTTTGAATATCTGCGCATAGGTTAATTTTAGTCATACATATGTGTGTACCACATGTAATATATCTGGATCCCTGTATTCAGAGTTACCTTTGACATTAATGTCTTTGAAAGTTATCTTTTGACATTGACAGGCAGGCCTGCCCACGCCACTTTAGGGCAGCGGGGAAGGCATTTTCCCGTCCTTCGTGTATTCCATGCAGGAACATGAATCACAACATCGGCGAGGGCACCCTTTCAGAGCAGTTACAAGTCACTGTCATAGGAGCACGTGGGAAATGGCCACCTTTTGTCCCCCAGGAGGTTAACTTTTCTGCTCACTGAAAGTAATAGTCAACGGTCTCCTATGCCAGAGGGTTTCTCTGGCTGTAGTGTCTTGCTCTGAGAGAATTTAAGTACTAAACGGTTCTTGAAGAAAAGAAAGGTGCTGGTCTTGAGGCGAAATACCATTACAGGGAGGGTAGTGCTTGGGGTCTTTTACTCCTCATTTGCTAATGCAGAGAATCCCTCCTGAGGCAAACCTTGGCATCCGAACTCGCCATATTAATTTGAATTATTTCATGAAATGGTTAAGGAAGAGGAGAAAGAAATTGGCAACAGCAAGTAGATTTGGATTATTAAAAATCACTTCCCTCCCAGCTTAAATAGAACTCGTGAGTGTTCCCTCCATTTGCATACCACTTTTTTTTTTTTAAAGAAAAAAGTCCTCTTAAGCATTCTAAGAAATAAAAATGGTGGTTAAGGAAAGCTTCAAGAAGATGCATCTGAGCTAGGTCTTGAAAGATGGCTGGCATTTTGTAATCTTGGGGTGCGGGGCCGGTGTTCCGGGTAGAAGGAAAGAATGATGCAGTCCAAGGTTCGGTGGTGGAGAAAGTCCAGGTGCATTTCGGAAATAGCACGAGGGTGCTGGGAGCCATACTGAAAAA
Source organism: Micronycteris hirsuta (assembly GCA_004026765.1). NCBI lineage: Eukaryota > Metazoa > Chordata > Mammalia > Chiroptera > Phyllostomidae > Micronycteris > Micronycteris hirsuta. The sequence goes on along the minus strand of PVJI01000107.1, from coordinate 10,972 downwards.
CCTGTTGGGCTCAGGTGGGGCAGGACTTTTTAATGCATTGCTGAGCAGTTGTACTTCATTCCAAGGCCACAGAAAGCAATAAAAGGTTTGTAGATAGGGAGTTACACGATCCAAATTCTTTAGGAAAACGAACTTTAGAAGATCTCTGTGAAGCGGTTTGAAAGAGGGAGGCAGAAGGACTCTTACAATCTGTACATGAAGCAATTAGGGCCTGACCTAGGAGGCGTAAGCAACTGGAACAGGGAGGACAGGGCGATTTTTAAAAGTGGGACTTGTTGGTTTATTAGATATTGGGGTAAGGCAGGGGGAACAGCCAAAAAGAACACGAGGTTTGGAAGCGCCTCAGTCAGAGACTGTGGCTGCTGCATTGGGATCTTCCAAAATGACCACGGAGTAAGCGCTCAAAATCAGTAGCATCTAAAACTGAGGAAAAGTATGTTGCATTCTTTTGTTTTGTTTTTAATTGTTGTTCAAGTACAGTGGTCCCCATTTTCCCGCCACCACTTTCCCCATCCCACCACCCCCACCCTCAATCCTTCCCCTCTTTGGCTTTCTTCTCCATGGGTCCTTTACACATGTCCACTGATGACCCTTCCCCTTCTTTCCCTGTTATCCCCGTCCCCCCTCCCCTCTGGTTACTGTCAGTTTGTTCTTTATTTCAGTGTCTCTGGCTGTATTTTGCTTGCTCGTTTGTTTTGTTGATTAGGTTCCTATTTCAGAAACAATAAAATGTGCAGCTTAGCTTTAAAGACACATGATAGTTGCTGACTCAGGATGAAGGGAGCAGACAAAGGAAAGAAAAAGGTGGGTTTTAAAAAAAATCCTCACTCTGGGAGATTTTTTTCATTGCTTTCAGAGAGAGAGGAAAGGAGAGAGAGAAACATCAACGCGAGAGAGAAGCATGATGGGTTGCCTCCCTCACGCACCTGGACCAGGGTTCGAACCTACAGCCTGGGTATGTGCCCTGACCGGGAATCGAACCTTCAACCTTTTGGTTATGGGACGATGCTCCAACCAACTGAGCTCCACCGGCCAGGGCAGAAGGTGGGTTTTCATTTAACAGTGAGAGCTGTGGTTATGGCCTGTGCCTACATCTGATTTTTCTACATCCGACCGTTGTACTCGGCGGTGACACCACCGTAACACCAGCCAAATAGAGAGAATCCTGGCCACCTCGTAGTAGTACAGCACATTTAGGAAGCCTCCTAAAGCAGTCTGCGTATCCTCAAGCCTCTCCGTGGACATGCATGTACTTTGGATGACAGTCCCTGAGTTGGACCTGGACGTACAAAGGTGGCAGAACATGGTGTACGGTACGAGCATGTCCGCTGGAGAGCACGTGCAAGGCAGCTGTAGTGCCAGCTGCTACTAACACGTTGGCTGTGCTTTCGAGGAATAGCGACCTAAAACCTTACCTGTAGCTGGGCTGCAGAGTAAGTTCCATGTGAAGACAGAAGTGGTTTTGGTTCAGTTTTATTGTTCTGTCCTTGAAAATTAAATGACAGTTAGTGTCTGGGACACAGTGGTGGCTGCTGTCTGAAAAATTGGGTTCCAGTCTTGACCGAGTAATGATCTTACTAGGCAGCTTGTTTTACTTCTGTTTAATTTTTTTATACCTTTTTATTACTGTGTGTTAACATATTTGGAATTAAAGTTTTATTAACTCAGAAATATACCAGTATATTGCTTATAGTATAGTTTTTAGAAATAGGAAATTTAAGTTATAGAAAGAGAAAATTAAATGTAGTCATAATGTGGGGGAGAGGGTTAATGTAGATTTAATTGTAGTTATAAAATACTTCTCCATTGTCAGGCTATAGTGTCCTATATGTTTCTAAATTATGATATTACTTTTGGTTTTTCAAAGCATATAATACTACTTTTGAAAAAAACCTTCTTATATGGTAGAGATTCTCAGATAAAAAAGGATAAAGAGAAAAGTATGGTGAACCTAATATACGCATCTCCCAGCTTCAACAACAGTTAAGACACGGGCCAACCTTGTCACGTGTACCCACCCTCCCTGCTCTGTCCTCCTGCAGTTGCTTTGAAGCAATTCTAGACATCATATATTATTTATAATTATAAGAAGTCTTTAAAAAAAAAACAAGCACAATACCATTACTACAGTAAAACACTTCCTGGACATCAGGAAGTATTCAGCCAGTGTGTGTATTTCCCAGTTGACTTGTGGTTGTTCATTCAGTTTGTTTTTCCAACACAGACACTGGCTAGAAGGTCACATTGGGGTCCGAAGAAGAGTGGCTGGTTAGTGTGTCTGTAAATTCACGCGTTCTCTCTTTTCTTCTCTCTCTCTTTCTCTCTTTCTCCGCGTAGTTTTTGTTGAAGAATCCAGACAGTTTGTTGTGTAGTTTCCCATAGTCTGGATTTTGCTGATGGTGTCCATGCAGTTTCATTTACCATGTTCCTCAATTTCTTTTGCTTCCTGTAAATTCGTTTTTAGACCAACAGACTTGATCAGATGAAGGTTTAATTTTTCTTGTGGGTGTCAGACAAGGCTATTTAATAGGTAGCGGCATATAATTCTATCAGGAGGCAGTGCTGGCTGTTTCCCTTTTGATACTGGTATCAGCCGCCTTTGCCCATATCTGTTAATTCATTGGGGTTACAAAATGTCTAATGCTGTAATTTTTTCTTCAATTATTAGCTGGAATATTTCTATAAAAAGAATTTCCCCTCAACAAGTATTTAGTTTCCATAAGGTACAGATCTAATTGGAATGGCAAACTAAAGGCTTGGTTCCTGCCCTTCACTTAACTGGTTTTCAAAAGAATGAGTTGGTTCTTTTAGCATCCTGTAAAGGTGACCAGTGGATTTAAGCATATATGGTGCATTTTCACCCACTGCTGTTACTAATCCTGCACATTCTCAATTACCCTATCTTCGTCCATTAGGAGCTCATCAAAAAATAAATTAATAAATAAATAAAAATAATTCATCAAACCTGAGTCTGGCTCCTGAGCCTTTTTGACACAACCCTGGTGGTCTCTGATAGTGTCCTTGCTCCCCAATGTGACAGCCAGTCCCAGACTCACCTCACGTACTTCCTGCCTGTTTCCTCTTAGTGGGGAATGTCTGGAAACTCCAGTGCATTCTCAGTGCTGAGCTAGACGTAGGCTAGACTGTTGGGGAGTATTTTTTAAAGAATCATGTGTTCTCAACAAGTGTATAGTCTTTTAAAGATTTCATTTTTCTATTAATTTGATTTTTTTGTGTACATTTTTTTAAAAAAATATTTATTTATTTTTAGAGAGAGGGGAATGAAGGGAGAAAGAGGGACAGAAACATCCATGTGTGGTTGCCTCTCACACGCCCCCTACTGGGGACCTGGCCTACCACCCAGGCATGTGCTCTAACTGGGAATCGAACCGGAGACCCTTTGCTTCACAGGCCCGTGCTCCATCCACTGAGCCACACCAGCCAGGGCTATTTGTGTACATTTTTATGTAATAAAATCAGACTTTGATTTCCTCTTAATTAATTAAAGCAAATGTTTGATTTCATGGTATAACCAATATATATCAAAGTGAGATGAATGTCTAAAATGTTATTTTTTATAATTTAAGAAAATTTAATGTGCATTAAAAATGAGTAAAATGAGTTTAAAAAGATAAAACCTTGAAACAACAAATGTTTTACAAACATGCAGCCCTACAGGAACGGTAGTTTTCTGCATGGATGGGTAACTGCAGGGTCCGGCAGAAGTAAGGCCTGAATGCCATTGAGTGTGGTTGGTAGGGTACGTGAATGTCTCGCACGAGGTAGACAGCAATTTGAGCATTTCACCTAAAATGTCATATGGTGTGCTGGAGTGTGATATTGTTGTGTTACAGAATTGCACGCTTATGATTTTGTAATTAAAAAGGGGCGTTATTTGTGCCTGTTATCATTTATTGTCTGGACTGGGAGATGTGTGAGAGGGGCATCGTTAATTACTCTGGGGAAAATGGGTAAAAACCATGACTTTGCCCAAAGTAGGACATGTGGCCACCCTATTTAAAAACTAATTGGCAATATTGTAAATCCCCGAGGCCAGGAATTTTATCTGTCATGTTCACAGTTATGTCTGTGGCACTTCACACATAGTAGGTGCTCAATAAATTTGTTGACTGTTACTTAAAGTCTAATATTTTAAGGCTTGGTGTAGATTTTGTGTTTTTCATGCTTAGTTACATTATATTTGTGCTTTTTGAAAACTTCCTTTCATCTGCCCTTGAGTCTAAATGATCTTATACATTGAATCTGAATGGGTTTGATGAATTAATTTATTTTTTAAGTTTAGGATTAGTTGTTTTGTTTACTACAGAAATAATACATATTGTAAGCACATTAGAAAATCTAGATAGCCTCCTTACTACAAACCCTCACCCTGCAAAGTTACCTGTCTTCTGGTTGGATTTTATTTTAAGGGAGAAAAGAGAATTGCAGTTACGTACTCAACTAGCTTTTGGTTTCCCAGAGTCCTTGTAACTTCCTTTTCAACCAGTGGAACTTAGTTTCCTCCCTTTATGAAAGAGACCAATATTTATTTGATAGGAACTTTGCGATTCTTAGGTAAATGCCCCCCACCCCCCAGGGAGGAGCTGGGAAGGGAAGTAGTGATTACTTGCACCATGTTTCTGTGATCAAAACTACCTTTGGTTTCCCTAGCCACATTTCTTAGATTTTGCCAAAGTGGTGAAGAAAAAGTGTGAAAATTCTTTGGCTCTGGTATTACAGTAAAAACCCACAGTACTAATTAAAGTCTTTTCTTCACCATCAGTAGATGAAGGGAATTAGATTTAGTCATATCTTCCCAGGCTGCTGACGAGGAAACCTGTTTGGTCATGTTGTATTGGTTATCTTGACCACTCACTGGATTCAGTTTACGACCAAAGTTATTTATAAAACAAAACAACAACAAAAAAAACAAGTGAACAAACTAATATTCAGGTTTTTGACTGATTGCATCTATTTAGAGCATACATGTTATAAAGCACTGTGATTTTCTTTAGATTAAGAAAGGCATTGTAACTGGGGGGAAGGAGTATAAGGGGACTAAATGGTAATGGAAAAAATATATAATAAAGATTAAAGCACAAAAGAAAAGAAAAGAAAACCATTGTAAAAAGCTTCCAAATTGGAAAGGAAGAAGTAAAACTGTCATTATTTGCAAACCCTAAAGATTCCACCAAGCCCTGGCTGGTGTAGCTCAGTGAATTGAATGCTGGCCTGTGAACCAAAGGGTCACCAGTTCAATTCCCAGTCAGGGCACTTGCCTGGGTTGCAGACCAGGTCGCCAGTGGTGGGGGGGAAGGTGGCGTGTGAGGGAACCACACATTGATGTTTCTCTCCCTCTCTTTCTCCTTCCCTTCCCCTCTCTCTAAAAATAAATAAAATCTTTAAAAAAAAAAAAAGATTCCACCAAAAAACTAGAACTGATAAGTGAATTCAGTAGAGTAGCAGGACACAAAATAAACATCCAGAAATCAGTTGCAATTTTATACGCCACTAATGATCTATCAGAAAGGGAAACTAAGAAAACAGTCCCATTTACCATTGCATAAAAAATACCTTCAAATAAATTTAACTAAGGATGTAAAAGACCTGTACTTGGAAAATTATAAGATACTGAATAAAGAAATTGAAGAAGATGAAAATAAGTGGGAGCATATACTATGTTCATGGATAGGAAGAATTAACATCATTAAAATGTCTGTACTATCCAAAGCAATCTATAGATTCATTGCATTTCCTATCAAGATACCAAAGATGTATTTCACAGAACTAGAACAAACATTCCAAATTTATGTGGAATCACAGGAGACCCTAAATAGCCACAGCAGTCTTGAGAAAGAAGAACAAAGTTGGAGAAATCACACTACCTGATACCAAGCTATAACTACAAGGCAAAAGTAATCAAAACAGCATGGTACTGGCATAAAAACAAACATATAGATTAATGGAACAGAACAGAGACCCCAGAAATAAACCCACCCCTTTGTGGGCAACTAATATTTGACAGAGGAGGCAAGAACTTACAATGGGGTAAAGGTGGCCTGTTCAATAAATGTTGTTGGGCAAGTTGGAGAAATACATACAAAAAGATAAAATTAGACCACACACAGGAATAAACTCAAAATGGATTAAAGACTTAAATGTAAGGTTTGAAACCATAAAAACCCTAGAAGAAAACATAGGCGGTAAAATCTTGGACATTTCTCGTAGCAATATTTTTTCTAATATATCTCCTCAGGCAAGGGAAACAAAAGAAAAATAAACAAATGGGACTACATCAAACTAAAAAGCAGCAAAGGAAACCCATCAACAAAATGGAAAGACAACCCACAGAATGGGAGAACATATTTGCCAATTGTAGATCTGAGAAGGGGTTAATATCCAAAATTTGTAAAGAACTTATACAACTCAACACCAAAAAACAAACAATCCAGTTACAAAATGGGCAAAGGACCTGAATAGACGCTTCTCCAAAGAGGACATACAGGTGGCCAATAGACATGAAACTTCACGAATCATCAGAGAAATGCAAATTAAAACCACACTGAGATACCACCTCACACCTGTCAGAATGACCATCGTCAATAAATCAACAAACAACAAGTGCTGGCGAGGATGTGGAGAAAAGGGAACCCTAGTGCACTGTTGGTGGGAATGCAGACCGGTGCAGCCACTGGGCAAAACAGTATGGAGTTTCCTCAGAAAAGTAAAAATGGATCTGCCTTATGACCCAGCGATTCCACTTCTGGGAAAATATCCGAAGAAACCCATAGCACTGATTTGAAAGAATATATGCATCCCTATGTACATTGCAGTGTTATCTACAACAGCCAAGATTTGGCAGCTGCCTGGGGACCCATCAGTAAATGAGTGGATAAAAAAGTTGTACATTTCAGTGAAGTGCTGCTCGGCCTAAAGAGGGAGGAAATGCTGCCTTTTGTGACAGCGTGGGTGGACCTGGGTAGCACTGTGCTAGTTGAAGTAGGCCGGTCAGAGAAATACAAGCAGCCTGTGCTTTACTTATGTGTGGGATCGAATGGACAAAATAAGCAAAATAGAAACAGGCTCATAAATACAGAAAACAGACTGACAGCTGTCAGAGGGGAGGGGAAGCTGGGTGAAAAGGATGAAGGGATTAAACAAAAAACAAACTCAAAGACACAACAGGATGATGATTACGGGAGGGACAGGTGGGGGGGTGGGGGGGGAGGTAGAAGAGCGTGGTGGGGGGTGATAAGTGGTGATGGAAGGAGACTTGCCTTGGGGTGGTGAACACACAATACAATATACAGATGATGTGCTATAGAACCGTACACCTAAAACCAACACAGTTTTGTCAACAAATGTCACCCCACTAAGTTCAGTAAGAAGATGTTTTTAAAGCACTGGAAAAACTCATCTCTCCATACAAACGTTGTCTCCGTCTTCTCTTTTGTCTGCAAGCCAAGAGTCTGTTCACTTCCTCTTGGGCTCCGTGCCTTTTCTGTTGCTCATTTTTTAGACGTTCCGGTGCAGAGAAAATACAAGTGTCTCAAGTGTGTATTGTTGCTAATTAATTTATTTTGTGCCCTAAAAGTAACTTCTCTGGAGTTTATGGGAAGATAGTGTTTTGAAACATGTTGTCCATTCAGAAATATGGTTGCTTGGGATTTTTGTCTTACCGAAAGAAGCACCGTCATTCTCGATCCAGTACAGAGATCCATATTTGGGGAAAAGGCAGTTAATAATTCTATGTGGAAAGAACTGGTATGTTTGAACAGCTTCTGTCTGCTTCCATTGTTTAGGTTATATTCTTGAAAATCATTGTGCCAGGGAGCAAATGGCCAAGAATGATTTTGTGTGATGCTGAATGATTTTGTGTGATGCTGAGGTTTTTCATTAGTTTTTTTTTTTTTTCCTCCTCCCAGATTGTTAAATTGCCGCGTGGTCTTTAGTTTAGCCTTGAGTCAGTATTCTACTGTTAGGTCATGATAATTAGCAGATGCTTGTCAATATGCTCCATGCATTTGTGTGTGTGTTCATAAGGACCGCGCCTTTCTCCCCTGAAGCTGAGGAGTTCAGATGCGTTGGAGCATGAAGAGGTATTGACTTCCCCCCTTTGCTTTACCTGTTATCTGGCACTTAATGAAAAAATCTCGCTCGAAGGTTGCAGATCCCTTGAGGGCAGCAAACACAATATTCAAAATGAAACTAGGTTACTGCTTCTGCAACATGCCGTGGTTGGTATCAAAAGCTGTTTTGGTCTCGACTTTGAAATTATTCCCTCTTCTTTGAAGTGGTCATATTTTAATTTGGAGTGGTTTTAAATTTTAGAATTTCCTGAAGTGAACATAAAAATGTTTTAATATTTTCTTAGGTGGTTGCCGTGCACAAGTTTATACAACAGAAGCTCTTTCTCCAGACAGCATATTTCTTCAGCAAGACCAAAGGGAAGAAAGAGCTTCAGCTGTGAGAACGTACTGATGACTGGAAGTGATTTAGGAGGGTGTTCCCAGTGGCTTTGGGTAGCTGTGTCACCGACACCCTTGGTTTTTAAAGCATGCGGGCTTTTGTGGTGTGGTACTTTGAGTTCGTGTTTTAATATGGGAATCATCTCTATAGTATAACCAAGAGAAAATTAGGCACTTTTCATTTATTATTACTACTTTTTGAAGTGTATCTTTTTTCTTTTGGTTGATATGTTCTGAAATGATGTGGAGCTTAATGTTGTGGCTTTATCATACCTTTTCTTCTATGTACAGTTTTTTAAAGCTTAATGACTAACCTGCTATTATTCCAAAAATGCTTCCTTATAATGGAGTTCTTTTATGGAAGAGGTGTTCCTTCCCATCAGCATTTGTACATATTCAAGTCTCTCCCATTGGTAAAAATCAGCCCTGAATGGTGTGGCTCAGTGGGTTGGGCATTGTCCCACAAACCGAAGGGTTGCCAGTTCAATTCCCAGTCAGGGAACATACCTAGGTCGTGGGCCAGGTCCTTGGTCCAGGTGCGGGCGAGGGGCAGCCGATTGATGTTTCTCTTGCACATCAGTGTTTCTCTCCCCTTCTTTCTCCCTCCCTATCCCTCTAAATAAATAAAATCTAAAAAATAAAAAAGCAAAGGTAGTAGTGGATATGGCAGGTACCAGAGACTTTGTGGATTTCTTTACAAACCAGTTGGCAGATTTCCTTAAGTGTTTTCTGATGAAGGCCAAGGATTGAATGGAATCATCCAAGGAACAATGTTAAATGTGGTCAAATTTCTCCACCCTGGGAAAGTATGGTGGATTTGTGTTTCCTTTGGAAAAACTTATCTATAGCATGGTTAGGTGGTGGTCTCAATCCCACTTAGTGTCATATTTATTTCAAGACTGTGGGTAATACAGCCCCTTGGACCCGGGCTCCCCCAGCCTGAGATCCATGAGCTAAAATTCGTGTTCAAAAAATCAAATGGAAATTACAGCAAAACTGGACAGCCTAACCAAAAAGTTACGATAGGCTATTTTTTATATTTGGTTAGTAAAAAATAAAAATGTATGACCTGAATGCAGAGTCTTACAGTTTTTTAAAACAACGCTCTATGGGAACATGGCTGGGGGTGGGGGGCGTTGGGGAAGGGAGTGCATGATGGTTCTTAATGTTGAAAGGGTGGGAATGACTGTGTGGCAGCAGGTGGCCAGAGGAGTGAGGCCCGAGAACAGAACCAAGTAATCCGCACACACACTAAGTGTCTGGGGTGGAAGGGGAGCCCTTCCATGTATGGTAGGGAAAGCTGGTGGCTCAGAAGGCAGAGTCACCTGCCCAGCAGCATGGAAGAGCCCCGAGTGGGGTCTGTCTGGACCCCCGGCTCTCAGCGTGGGGAATTCTCATTTTCTTTTTTTTTTTTTAAATATTTTATTGATTATGCTATTACAGTTGTCCCATTTCCCCCCTTTATTCCCCTCCGCCCCGCACCCTCCCCCACACATCCCCCCCCTTAGTTCTTGTCCATGGGTCATACATCTAAGTTCTTTGGCTTCTACATTTTCTATACTATTCTTAACCTCCCCCTGTCTGTTTTCTGCCTACCATTTATGCTACCTATTCTCCATACCTTTTCCCCCTCTCTCCCCCTCCCACTCCCCTGTTGATAATCCTCCATGTCTTATGTAGATCCCTTTAACATTTCATATAATAAAAGCTGGGTGATGATGAACTCCTTGAACTTGACCTTATCTGGGAAGCACTTTATCTGCCCTTCCATTCCAAATGAAAGTTCAGCTGGACAGAGTATTCTTGGATGTAGGTCCTTGCCTTATATGACTTGGTATACTTCTTTCCAGTCCCTTCATGCCTGTAAGGTCTCTTTTGAGAAATCAGCTGACAGTCTTATGGGAACTCCTTTGTAGGTGATTGTCTTCTTTTCTCTTGCTGCTTCTAAGATTCCTTATTTTTAATCTTGGGTAATGTAATTATGATGTGCCTTGGTGTGTTCCTCTTTGGGTCTAACTTCTTTGGGACTCTCTGAGCTTCCTGGACTTCCTGGAAATCTATTTCCTTTACCAGATTGGGGAAGTTCTCCTTCATTATTTGTTCAAATAAGTTTTCAATTTGTTGCTCTTCCTCTTCTCCTTCTGGTACCCCTATAATTCGGATGTTGGAATGTTTAAAGATGTCCTGGAGGTTCCTAAGCCTCTCCCCATATTTTTGAATTCTTGTTTCTTTATTCTTTTCTGGTTGAATGTTTCTGTCTTCCTTTGGTCCACACCATTGATTTGAGTCCCAGTTTCCTTCCCATCACTGTTGGTTCCCTGTACATTTCCCCTTATTTCACTTAGCATAGCCTTCATTGTTTCATCTAATTTGCAACCAAATTCAACAATTCTGTGAGCATCCTGATTACCAGTGTTTTGAACTGTGTATCTGATAGGTTGGCTGTCTCTTCATGGCTTAGTTGTATTTTTTCTGGAGTTTTGATCTGTTCTTTCTTTTTTTTT